>CAUYUJ010006988.1:0-27500 GCA_963575745.1 Prorocentrum cordatum
GTGCGCAGCGCAGATCTCGGCGATGCCCAGCAAGATGGTGTACGACGCAGGCTACACGACCCAGAAGTCGAAGATCCACGAGCTGCATGCGATTGACGGGAGCAAGGTCCCTCACCATGGCCGTACCGACGTCAAGATTCGACGAGGAGATGCAGTCCTGCAGCTGGGTATGGAGGTAGCCGACATCGAGTGCCCCGTCCTCTCCACAGATGCCATCACGAGGCGAGGCCAGTCAGTCTTGCACTCGCCGCTGGGAGACTGGATCGTGGATGCCCCGATGCTGCCGCCCGACGGAGCCGAGGTGATCAAGCTGAAGAAGGAGCGCTCGGCCTGCTACTTGGAGTTCGACGAGCTGCTGAAGGACGGCCAGAACGCCGAGCAGAGCAAGGTCATGGCCGCTCTCCGACCGCAGGAGTCTGAGGAGTCCGTGGGCATCTTGGCTGCAGCACGCAAGACGCTGGCACCCACGACTGCGCCTACAAGTTCGTCTGCGGCTCTGCCTCGAGCGCTTGGACCAGACCCCTCGGAGAACGTCACCCTGAAGGCGGAGGAGCTCACGAGACCAGGACAGCCGACGGCGCAGGAGAGGCGCGCCCATGCGGCCCACCACCTGCCTTTCAGGCCCTGGTGCCCCGAGTGTGTGATGGGGCGAGCCCGTGAGCGACCGCATCCGAAGCAGCAGGACAGCCCTGAGCTCGACGCGGACCAGGTGCCGATTGTGGAGATGGACTTCTTCTCCGCAGCTACTGACGAGATCGCGAAGAAGTACCCGATGCTCCACGGCTTCGTTGTGAAGCTCGTCGAGGCCAAGCGAATCCCCAGGGACGAGAGGCGCACGATGATCCCTGTGCTGAACATCGTCGATGGGAGGTCGAATGCTATGGGCACGCTGATGACGAACAAGACGGTCGGGCAATACACGACTCTGTACGTGGCAAAGCTGATCGACTCGTGGGGTCACACCACAGTTGTTCTACTGACTGATGGCGAACCCGCTATCGTAGCCATAGCCGAAGATGTCAAGAAGCATCGGAGCCATGGCACCATCGTTCGTAAAGCCGCCGCGCATTCTCATCAAAGTATGGGGCGCGTGGAAGGCGCCAACTCTCTGGCAGCGGGCCTCTTGAGGACCTTCAGGTTCGCTCTGGAGAAGCGGTTGGAAGTCACGCTCGACGCCGACCACCCAATCCTACCCTTCGTGACGAACGCGATCGGCTGGTACATCACACGATTCCAGCCGCGGGAGCACGGAGGGTCCTCCTACAAGTTTCTCTTTGGCAAGGAGTACGATGGAGAAGTCGCCGAGATCGGCGAGCAGGTTGGGTATCGGATCGCTGGGCGGGTAGCCAGCGGTCAGGGCAAGTTCGAGGCCCGCTTTGCTAAAGGCGTGTGGGCAGGCAAGACGGAGTTCGACGACCAGCACCTAGTCGTGGACTTGCAGCGCGGGCTCCTCAAGGTGCGCACGGTGCGTCGCATGCCCGAGGAGTTCCGCTGGTCCGAAGACCTGCTGAGGCAGATCAGCGTGACGCCCTGGGGCCCCGCGCCAGCTAGGGCCAAGGAGATTGCGAGGCCCAAGGGCCTCTACATCACAGAGAGGATGATCGACAGACATGGACCGACTTCAGAGTGCCTTAAATGCTCCACAGGACGTGGACAGCACTCCGACGCTTGCAGTCAGAGGTTCGAACACATCGCCCAGGAGGAGCTCGAGCGGAGGCTCAAGACTGAGGGAGCCTCGCCAGCGACACCAGCGCCGCCAGGAGTGACGCCTGGCACGCCCGCGCCTGAGAGTGCGCCTGGTCCAAGTCAACGCTCGCCGCCTGAGGACCGAGCGCCGGGCACGCCGAGGCCAGGGGCGCAGGTGCAGGAGGGCACGTCAGACCAACATCCCAGGAGCTCTGTCGGGAACATCCCCGACACGCCGATGGACACCAAGGACGACACGACTCGCAAGCACCAGGTTGAGGCTGTAGAGACCGAGGACCAGGGCGGCAAGCGACAGAGGATCGAGCTTCTTGGCGCCAGGCCTGAGGTGACCGTCATCGCGGGCTTGTCGGTGTGTGAGCTCGCGGTCTGCGAGGCGGACGACTCCGAGGAGTACGACCCCGTCTGGGGCCCGATCCCCACGCCAGAGAGCCGATGCGACGGCAGATGCCCATCACATGGAGGACGGTGTGCGCTGCGAGTTGACCACCGTGGGGGCTGCGCCTGTCGGCTCTGCCTGATCCACGCTGCGCGCGCCGTGGAGGCCCCGAGCGCAGTGGTGGCGGGCCTGTACAGCATGTGGGCTGACGGTCTGGACGACGAGGTTGAGAGCCCGCAGATGGTCCACTACGACTACTACTCAGGCGAGCCGCTGGACGAGGAGCTCTACCAGGAGGGCAGGCGCGACGAGCTGGAAGCGATGCGGGAGTACGGTGTCTACTCGGAGATCCCCATCTCTCAGTGCCAGCCAGGTGGGAAGCACGTAAGGGGCTTCCCGATCGCCCACATGAAGGGCGACAGGGTGCGCTGGAGGTTCGTCGCGACCGAGGTGAACGACAAGCGCCGCGAGGACAACCACCAGGGCACGCCGCCGCTGATGGTCATCAGGCTGATCATTTCCCTTGCAGCGTCCAAGTCCGACGCTGACGGTGTGCACCGCCGCCTGCTGCGTGTCTGGGACGTCCGCAAGGCGTTCTTCAATGCGGACTTGGACGAGCTGGTCTACGTGCATCCAGGCTGGGAGCTGTGTCCTAAAGGCTTCTGCTGGGTCGTGCACAAGGCGATGAACGGGACGAGGAAGGCCTCACAGCTCTGGGGCGAGACGAGCAAGGCAGCGATCGACGACGCGGGAGGCAAACCGCTGAAGGGCACAGCTGGCACCTACCACTTCGAGAACCTAGTGGGTGACGGCATGGGCGCAACGATGTGCTGCCACGGCGATGACTTCCTGGCGGAGGGCCACCGCGACACCCTTGACGCCATTGGCAACTTCCTGGAGGCGAACTTCGAGGTCACCGAATCCGAGAGCATAGGCCCAGGTTACCCAGGTGAGCTGAACTACTTGAAGCGCATAGTGGGCTACACGAGCGAGCTGCCCGAGACCAGGATGTCAGGCTTCTACTGGAGTGCTGATCCGAAGCACGTGGAGGAACTCATCCGCTGGGGCCACAAGTCGGGCTCCAAGGCTGCGCCTACCCCTGGAACAAAGGCTACGGGGGCAGGCATGAGGAATGCCCTGGGCCCACTGCCCGTGGCCGAGGCCAAGTCGACCTCGTCAGCGGCGGGACTGAGCCTGTATGTCTCGAGCGACAGGTCTGACGCTATGTTCAGCTCCAAGACGATTATGCAGCGCGTCAGTAAGCCAAACGTCCTGATGAACGCACGCCTGCACCGCCTGTGCAGGTACTACGAGGGCGCACCGAGGCTGCTGTGGTGCTATGAGCTCCAGGACTTGCCAGAGGTTCTGCGCGTGGACGCGGATGCCGACTGGGCGTCTACGACTAGCCGATTCAGGACGTCGGCCTCTGGAGGAGTTGTTCGTTTCGGAGGCCACGCGGTCGAGGCGTTCGCAGTCAGCCAGGCTACGCAGGCGTTGTCGTCGGGGGAGTCTGAGTTCTACGCCATCGGCAGTGGTGCCGCACGGGGCTTGCAGGCGAAGCACTTCCTCGGAGAGGTGGGCGTCACCGTGCGCCTGGTCGTGGCCAGCGACAGTGCTGCAGGCAGAGGGATCTGCCAACGCCACGGCGTGGGAAAGGTGCGCCACCTCGAGCTGCGGTACCTCTGGCTACAGGACCGCGTCCGACTGCGACAGCTAGAGTTGATCAAAGAAGCGACCACTGAGATGGTCGCGGACATCCTCACGAAGTACGTGGAATCCGAGACCGTGTACAAGCACATGGCGACCATGAGCCTGCGGCTCGTGCCGCTCGGAGCAGTGGTGGTGAGCGCGCTGCTACCGACGGCGCGCGGCCAGGAGACGGAGGCGGGCGCCAAAAGGGCGCCCTGGCTACTGATCGTGATGGCTCTGAGTATAGCGCTGCTCTCTTTTCTAGTAGGCTGTTGTGCTGGAGCCCGAGTGTGCTCCACCGCGGTTTGCCACGAGCGTCCAGAGACGCTGATTGATGACAGTGCAGCTCCTGAGCAGACCGCAAGCGACGGAGATGCGAGAGTGCAGCTAGTTCTTTCAAGGCTGACAGTGCCTGACCTACGGGCTACGGCTCGTGCGAACAAGATCGGCCTTGGGGTGGGCTCAGTGAGGAAGGAGCGCCTGATTGAGATGATCATCCCGGCTGGCGCGAGCCCTACTGTGGAGCAGGCAGAGCGCCTAGAGCGCGTTCGTGCCCTTCTTTCCAAGGCTGGTCTGAGTTGTTCTGTGCAGCCACGCCTCCTGCTCACGAAGCAGGTGCTGGAGAGTCATTTGGTGCTGTTGGAGACGGCTTGCACGCCGTTGCGGAAGATCTCGGAGTGATCACCGAGACTGGAAGTAGCGATGCAGTTTTCGGCCCTTCACCGCTCCATGCCTGAGGAGAGGTGTTCGGATATGTGACAATTCAGAGGGGTACCCTAGCAGGTATTCCCAGGGCCAGGCTGAAGACAGAGAATGAGTTCTTGCACCGTCGCCATATTTTGGCTCAAGAAATATATCCCCTCCCATCCATCATCAGAGTTTGGGGGAGGAGGATTGCTTTGCAGGATCGCTTGCGAATGGGGCGCCGTCCCGGGTGGCCAGAGGCGTTCATCCCGCTGTGCCGCATATGACAAATCTCGCAACAGAAATTGGGGTGCCCAGAGAATTTCGTGGCAATTTTTGTGCCCTGTCGCGTATCCAAGGTATCAGTTTCTGTGAGTTCGGAAAGAGTGGGATTAGGAACAGGAGTAGGAGGTGGAGAGGAACGAGACGGTTGGGAGGAGGAGAAGGAGGAGGAGGAGGAGGAGGAGGAGGACCAGGAGGAGGAGGAGAAGGAGGAGGATGAGGAGGAGGAGGAGGAGGAGGAGGATCGAGGATCGAGGATCGAGGAGGAGGAGGAGGAGGAGGAGGAGGAGGAGGAGGAGGAGGAGGAGGAGGAGGGGGCAGGTGTACCTGTTCTACGTATTCACTATGCACCTCCGGCACACGCGTGAAGGATTTCATGTTCTGACCATTGTTTTTTCTTTTCCGCCTCTCCCATCTGCCCGGCCCTTTCCGTGCCACAATTCGTGACCAGTGCTGCCTCGCTGGTGCCCGCCACCACCAACAAATTGCACACCCATGTCCACGACTGAGCGCAACCACTTCCCAGCAAGTATAGGATAGAGTGATAAGGATGATCGGAAAGATGACGATGATGATGATGATGATGATGATGATGATGATGATGATGATGATGAGGATGATGATGATGATGATGATGATGATCATCGTGGTGGTGATGATGGTAGTGATGATGAGGATGATGGTGGTGATGACGATGGTGGCGACGATGATGATGCTGGCGTTAACAAGAACGTTTATGATGGTGTTGATGACGGTGCTGTGCTGCTGCTGAAACTGATGATGCTGGTTATGTTGTTGATGATGCTGATGCTGATGATGTTGATAATGATGATGGTGATGATGACGATGATGGTGATGATGATGATGATGATGATGATGATGATGAGGATGAGGATGAGGATGAGGATGATGATGATGATGATGATGATGATGATGATGATGATGATGATGATGATGATGATGATGATGATGACGTGGAGCGGGAGGAGGACGACGCGGTTGCGGAGGGAGGAATGAGGAGGACAGACGATGGAGCCGAGTCAGTCCAGTCAGCGACGATTCATACGCTGTTTTCCTTGATCAGGGAAGTGTAGAAGCATACAAAGACACAGCGAGGCCATACCGTTTGGGGAACGATATGGTATCAAATTTTTGTGTTGAGTCTGTGCGGATCGGTTTCAGTCAGATTCACATCTTGCTTCTATGTTTTTCTGCGCCCCCAGACCTCCGACGTCATGTTTTTTGTGTGAGAGTGTGTGTGTGTGTGTGTGTATTTTTCAAAGCGTGGACCCCCAGAGGTCTCGGCCCATTCCCTGGGACTGGTTTTTCATCCCGGGTGGTTTTTTGACGCCCCCCGGGCCCGACGAGAGCCGTGGGAAACCGAAAACGGCCAAAAACCTCCCGCTATGTTTTTTCACAACGCGCATTCTTGGGAACACATGTCCGGGTCGGCGACAGTGATAGTATGTCCGTCTGCGTCCAATCTGATTGTTGCGAAGACCTTTCGGCTGGTGCCGCCGATCCCGAAGGCGGGACATCCCCCGGGACCCCCGCTGGCGACCCCTCATGGGCCCGCCACGACCTTGATGGGGGCGGTATTCTGACTTGGGAGCCCCCCCCTTTCCACCACCCCGCCCCACCTTCCCCCCCCCCTGGCAGGGAAGGGATAGAGGGAAGGGAACCGACTTGACTACGACGTTCTCTCGTTCGTTGGAGCCCGTTTCTTTATTGCTTGGGGCATGACGGGCGTCATGGCCCCCGCTCCCCCCCCCATGACGTAACGCTCCCCCCCCCAGTGCGCTCCGGGCACTGCCGCCGTGCGCATTGGGATCCGCCTAATTAGGTGTCAGGGATCCGCATAGGAGTCTGGTGCGCAGTCGTCGTCGTCGTCGTCGTCGTCGTCGTCGTCGTCGCTCGTGGCTTGTCGCTCGTCGCTCACAGTCGTCGTGCGCGCGGGCGCGGCTGAAGTTTGTTTTTTTATTCTGGGCCGATGACGTCAATCATCTAGGGGGGGGGGTGGAGGGGGTCGATGACGTCACGTTTCGCGCCGGCGGCGTCTGGGAATGCCTAGGAATGACGGAGGTCGGGTAGCGCCAGCATGTAGGTGGCGAGTTGCACCGCAACGCCTGTGTACATCACAGTGCCTGCGTGCACCACAGCGCCTGTGCACACCACGCCGCTTATGTACACCACAGCAGCCGCGTGCAACACAGCGTCAGTTTGTGCCACCGTGCCTGCGGGCACAACCGCTCTTGTGCACACCACAGCGCTCGCGTACACCACATCAACCGTGTGCAACACAGCATCACTGCATACCACAATGCCTGCGTGCATTGCAGCGCCTGTGTACACCACGGCGCCTGTGCACCACAGCAACCGTGTGCAACACAGCACCACTGTCGTATATAGAGTGTCAGAACAAATCCTTATGACAAAATGGATCGCTTGTGGATTCCACAAAAAATAACATAATCCTTATGGACAACGGAGCGCCGCTGGAATCTACGAGTCCTCCCGAGTCCACCCGTATCACCCTAACTCCTCCCATCTGCGTCCAGGAGGCTCCAGCTAAATTGGCCGTCCGAGAACCAAGTGGACCGATTCAATCGACCATTCTGCGGTGCGCGCGCTGGGATGCGCACGTGCGCTGTAGCGCCAACCCGCACGACAGTGGGTAAGGAGGAGGAGGAGGAGGACGAGGAAAAGGAGGAGGAGAAGGAGGTACTGGAGGTGGAGGAGGAGGGAGGAGGGAAGAACGTCGCATTCGATTATCAGCACTTCCCTGGCGTGACGTCTAGTTGTGCGCAGCAGATCCTCACGTACATGCTCCCTCTACCTGTCCTATGCACGCAAGCATCGGTGTACACCAGCGCTGCGTTGCACGCGGATGCTGTGGTGTAGACGCGCGCTTTGGCGTGCACAGGCGCTGCGGTGCACGCAGGCATTGGTGTACACAAGCGTTGCGTTGCACATGGTAGCTGCGGTGTGCACATGTACACCGGCGCTGTAGTGTACGCAAGCACTGTGGTGTACACAAGCGCTGCGTTGCACACGGTTGTTGCGGTGTGCGCAGGCGCTGTGGTATACACGCGCGCTGTGCTGCACGCGAGCGTTGTGGTGTACACAGGCGCACTGGGGCATATCGCCACCTACATGCTGCTCGCGTCGTCGTCGTCGTCGTCGTCGTCGTCGTCGTCGTCGCCGCTCGTCGCTCGTCGCTCGTCGCTCACAGTCGTCGTGCACGCGGGCGCGGCGGCGGTGCCAGAGCCACACGGCGGGGGGGGGGTGGGGCGTTACGTTATACTCCCCCTCGCCCCCCCCCCCCCATGACGTCTGTCATCGCCGAACATAAAGAAACGCGCTCTTGGGGTGGGCGGGGAGTCTCTTAACCTCTGCTGTGAGCCTTCGCGCGTTTAATGTGCGAGCTGCCGATGCAGGCCTTCGCTGTAGTTTGAACTGCTTTGAAAAGCAGGTGTCGCTGCCTCTGTGCAGGGCGCTTCGCGGTGCAATGATTTGGCCTAGACTGCAGTGAACCCCTACACGGATGGGTCTACAGGAGGAATATTCAAAAATAGTAAAAATATAGTCTGGGTTCGATTTTGGGGGTATTTTTGTTTGTATTTTTCTGTTTGTGACCATTTCTCATTTTTCGTCCAGAGTCCCCCTGTGGGAGGACATGCCCGACCTACACCTCGGGACGTCTGCGCGCGCCGCTCGCCGCGCGCGCACGGCGCCGCCGGGCAGCCAGGCCCCGCAGCGCGCGTTCGGCCACGCCGGCGGCAGCGGCGGGGGAGCGCTGCGGCTCGTCCTCGTCCTCGTCCGCGCCCGCCGAGCCGCGGCAGCCGCTCCTCCCAGGCGCCGGCGCCCAGCGTTTCGGCGACCTGGCTCTGCACGCCGACGTGGGAAGTGATTGTCAGACACCACGGGCTTGTCATCATGACCTTCTAGATTTGAATCGGGCGTGCCCCTCCACAGGAGGAGTATTCAAAAATAGTCTCACGTAGTATGGGGGCCATTTGTTGTGCATATGTCTGATTTTTCGGGGTGTCTTCAATCTTTCGCCCAAGATCCCCCTGCATGGGGGACAGGCCCGACCCAACCATCGATGCTTCGGTGGATAGTCTCTGCCTGCCGCCTTGCCTGCGCCGCAGGCACCTCCCCCCCGCCGAGAGCCGCTGTGTCGTGCGAGACACGGCTCTTGTGTTGTGGAGGACGATCAATGGAGAGGAAGCGTGTTGCCTAATAATTTCCAGATTTCTAGAACATGTGTTAAACCTGTTTAAAACATGTGTAAAGCATGTTTCAAGCATGCTCAGGGCATTTCCCCTCATTGTAAACACATGTTTCATTCGATGATAGGACTGTTCGGGCGTCCATTGTCGTGGCATCCGCAGCTGTGAGTGGGGGGAGCGTCTTTTCTCGGTGCTTCTTGTTCCAAGGGCCGCGGGTCGAAGCCGTCGTGCGGCGGCGAGCCCCAGGGGGGAAGGGAGCCCTCCTCCTCCTCCTCCTCCTCCTCCTCCTCCTCCTCCTCCTCCTCCCCCTCCTCCTCCTCCTGCTCCTGCTCCTCCTCCTCCTCCTCCTCCTCCTGCTCCTGCTCCTCCTCCTCCTCCTCCTCCTCCTCCTGCTCCTCCTCCTCCGTAGCCATTTTGGCTCAAGATGCTTTGTTCCACAGGGGAACACGTGGATACCGCTAGTCCGCGGCCAGTGCCAGGGCTGCTCATCAGTCCGACAGTGATTTCAGGGGATCACGATCCCGTCGCTAGCAGCGCGACGGTACAAGCCCCTTTCCTTCATCAGAGCCTGCCATGGCGCCGCCGCAGCAGCCTCGCACGAGCTATACCATGTGCCCGACCCCGTCTTGCCGTGCTGGCAAGCAGTGGGATTGGAACTGGCGTATTGTCAAGAATGGCGGAGCTTGCTCGGTGTGTGGACAGGTGCAGCAGCTATACTCTCCGAAGAAGAAGAAGGACAAGCCCAAGGGAGGACCGCCGAAGGGGCCGGGGCCAGCCGTGCCCGCCGCTTCATCTCCTGCGATCTTCAGCCCCTGGGGTAAGGCGAAGCTCATCAACCAGCTTGAGGCCCTCGTGCAGCAAGATGCATCGGTTACGGCTTCAGTTCTCGCCATCAAGCAGGCAGTTGAGACGCCCGCATTGCCGAGGTCGCGCACACCCTTGGAGCAGCTCCAGTCCACGGAGGCCAAGGCGAAGCAGGCGGCCACCAATGCACACAACTTTCTTACGGAGATTTCAAACTTGGAGACGCGCCTCAAGCAGGCGCGCCAGGACTACGATCAGGCCATGGAGGAGCTCGTGGACGCTGAGGAGGCCCATGAGGCTGCGGTCCTGGCCTACAACAATGTTCGCGGCCAGACGGCTTCCGAGGTCAAGCCTGAGTCTGTGCCCGATTTCTTGGCAGCATATGAAGATAAGCTCAAGAGCATTTCGATTGAGGAGTACGAGGATGGAGAGGCCAAGGACAAGCTGCAGACGGCCCTCACGGCGATGGATGAGGCCAAGGACCAGGCCGCGGCGGTCATCCACGCCGTCCAGAAGGCCCTCGAGGGGGTCAAGCTGGCTGCAGCGCAGGCGCCCCTCAAGAGGCGGCGCGTGGTGGAGGTGGTGTCTGGCCCAGAGGCGACGGCTTCGGCAGTCGGCGCTGAGGGTTCGCTGGGCCCAGCCACCAAGGCTGAAGGCGGCGCCGAGGTGGGCGCCGCTACTGGCACCGAGGGAGCCAAGGCGGCGGCCGCGGCAGCAGCCCCAGCAGCAGCCCCGTCGGATGCTGAGGCCAAGGCCCGAGCCTCCAAGGTCAAGGCTGCACGGGAACGGCTCGAGCAGTCCGCTGCGAAGGCCTGCCCAGTCGCGAGGTCCCCTGCGGATGTCGGCGTGGCAGCTGCCCCTCCTGGCCCTGGCGGCGGCGGTGATGGTCGGCCTCCACCTCGCGCCAAGGCCCCTCCTCCGAAGAGGGGGTAGCACCACGCTGGATGATGTGGATATCGACCCCCTTCAGGACATGCAGTGCAGCGACGACGATTGCTTTGGAAACGATCTGGAGCAGCATCATTCCTTTGCGCCTAGCCCTATGCAAGGCGCGCATGCAGACATTCACCTGGCCCGCCTATCGACGACAGGAGTGAGCTGCGTAGCATCAGCGACGTCGGAGTTGGCACCTGCGACCTCGGCCTCAGGCAGTCCCCAGCTGGCCCGCTCTTCGGGGATGGGGGTACGAGCGAGGTACGAGGCATCGTCAGCTCCGTGGAGGCCGACTCCGTCGACCTCGAGCCCAGGCATCCTCCATCTGGCCCGCTCTTCGGGGGTGGAGGCACGTGCGAGCTGCGTGGCATCTTCAGCGACAGCGGAGTTGTCGTCTCTGGCTGCGGGGTCAGGCAGCCCCCATCTGGCCCGCTCTACGGGGGTGGGGACACGAGCGAGCTGCGAGGCATCGTCAGCTCCGCCGAGGTTGGCTCCCTCGACCTCGAGCCCAGGCATCCTCCATCTGGCCCGCTCTTCGGGGGTGGAGGCACGTGCGAGCTGCGTGGCATCTTCAGCTCCACTGGAGTTGGCTCCGTTGGCTCCGAGTACAGGCGCCCTCCATCTGGCCCGCTCCTCGGGGATGGAGGCACGTGCGACATTGGAGTTGGCGTCATCTACCTCGGTGTCTTGCAACCCCCATCTGGCCCGCTCTTCGGGGATGGGGACACGAGCGAGATGCGTGGCCACGTCAGCTCCGACGGTGGCGTTCCAGTCTACTACGGGGGGTGGCTGCCTCCATCTGGCCCGCTCTTCGGGGATGGAGACACGGGCGAGCTGTGTGGCGTCAGTGGTCACGCGGTCGGCTCGTGAGGAACAGACCCCCCCCTGCCAGCCAGTGTTGTCTTCGGCCCATGAGGAGGCACCTCGCCGTGCTGGAGCGTCTCTATTCTTTGCGAATGTCACGGGATGGGGGCCCCGCATCCACAAGTTTGTGGTGGAACATAAGTGTAAGTACGGCATGATGGCGTTTGTGGAGACTCACGTCACCGAGGCGAAGCTCATTCATTATCGTGCCAGTCTGGACGTTGACGGTTGGAAGTTATCGGCTTGTGCTGCGGTGGGCACGGGCCGGTCCGCTGAGGGCACGAGTGGAGGCGAGTGGGTTTTGGCGCGGTCCCATCTTGCTACCACGTCCTTCGATCGGCAGAGGGCCCTGATGACCAAGGAGCGCCAGAAGGATCCCTGCCGAGGCTGGGTCCCAAATGTCTGGCACCTGCGAGCAGGCAACCTCATTGTTATCGCGGCCTATTTCTTACCCACGCACGGGTTCGGGGGCCTCAATCTTGACAGATGGGCTTCTCTACGTGCCTTTTTGGCATCAGTATCTGACCCGTGGATCATCGTTGCAGATTGGAACCTGACCCCGACGGCCCTGGAGCGCAACTCGTTCCTCAAGGATGTGGGAGGCACAATTTCTCTCCCAGATGTCTGTGTCACCTGCGACAAGGGTGCGGGGTCGCTCATTGACTATGCGGTGGCGTCAGTGTCGGTGGCAGACTTAGTCTCAGTCAAGGGTGTTCTTACTGTTCCTTGGAAGGTCCACTGTGGCCTCCATGTTGAGGTACAGGGCACGTCGACGGCATGGTGGCACCGCGCTCTGGTCTTGCCGCGGCCGCTCCCTGGTGTGGATCGGCCACCGACGGCCCCTGACCCGCGGAGCAAGACCTACCAGCGCAAGCACGCAGCCCTCCAGAGGCGCAAGGAGGCCTTGCCTCCAGATCATCAAGATGCGTTTTACGAGCTCCATCAGCCCCCTGACCCTCAAGGTTTGACTGGTGATGTCTTTGAAGTCAGCCTGGATCGATGGAACTCTAACTTGCCCCCTGGAGCGGATGGAGACGGGTGCCCGAAGTACACCTTCACGGCGGAGATGCGCATGATTGGCGAGTCTCCTATCGTCTCGTGGGCACTCGAGGGGAACGACCAGCTATCCCAGGACTATGGCAGGTGGGTCAGCCAGGTTGAGCAGTCCCTCCTTGACCCGAACCTCTCGGCCCTCGAGCGTGCGCCGTACATTGGCAGAGCCCGAGGGTTTGCAGTTGCGTGGAAGAAGTCGGTCTCGTCGCCTGGTCGAGGCCACTGGAAGTATGATGGTGCTGAACATTGGTCGGTTATGGACACACTCTGCAGGAGGACCTTGGCCTTAATTCTTCATGACAAGGATGATGAGCAGATGTGTAGTGCGTTGGCCAGTGCTGCTGGTCGAGTTCAGCATCTCCGACAGTACCACTTGGATCAGCGACCTGACTTACAAGACAGAGCCAGGACGGCTCTTGATCAGATTGTCTCCCTGCACAAAGGGGTCCACAGTCTTAGCAGCGACCAGATGGTTGAGGGGCTGTGTCAGGTCGTGGTGGCAGTTGAGGCGGTTGCAGCTTGTGAGGTGGCGAGGGGCATTGGCAAGGCTCGCAAGGCCTATGCTGACTGGGTCCGCCGCATGTGGCGCATTTCCCCTGGCGCTCTCCACCGACACGTGCGTGACCCTGTCGCCCCTCGGCCTGAGGATGCCACGGTGGAGACCACTCCCAGTTCCTTTGCTGCCAATGCGGTGGCTGACCCCATCACGATCATGGCCAACAAGTCGACGAAGTGGGGCAAGATTTGGAGCGATGCAGTGGATACCCCAGCTAGTATCATTCAAGCGCTGAGTGCAATACGACGCAAAGCAGCTGAGGAGGACATCCCTCCGCTGCATTGTGAGCAGCTCCAGGCTGCTATCCGAGTCACGGGCAACAAGAAGGCTCGTGGAGTTGATGGGCTTGGGGCTGGCGACCTGAGCCGCCTCCCGACTCAGGCCCTCGAGGAGCTCAGGGACCTTTTCCAGCGATGCGAGGCAGCCCAGGCATGGCCGCTGCAGTTGGCGGCCACTCTTTCTGCCCTTGCTCCGAAGCCGTCGGGGGAAGGAGATCGTGTGCTGGGTATGGTGCCGTTGCCTGTCAAGCTGTGGTCGCGTGCTCGCCAGGCATTCACTTCGCAATGGTGCCCTGCGCGTGCTGCGTTCTGGGGCACAGCAGTGCGTGGCTCTTCAGCCTTGCGCGCTGCCCTCTTGAGGGCGACGCTCGACGAGGCGGCCCAGGAGCAGCATATCAGCTTCCTGGTCCTCCTCTTGGACATCGAAAAGTTCTACGACAGCGTCTCGCTGGTGGGCCTCCTCCAGATTAGCCTGGACTTCGGCTTCAGTCCGACGGTCATGGGTCTCGAGGTGCAGGTCTACCTCCACCCGCGCTACCTGCGCGAGCGCGGCTGGCTCAGCGAGGCGATCTTCCCGACGCGCAGCATTGTGGCTGGCTCGTCCCATGGGGTCCCCTTCTCCAAGCTGGCCCTCTACCCCATCCTGGAGAGGGTGCATCAGGAGGCCCCGTCGGCGTCACTCTGGACGTTCATTGACGATACGGTCGGACGGTGCGAAGGCTCTGCGGAAGCTGTATTACCTGCTATGGATGTTGTGGGCACGTCCTTGGCCCAAGGGTTGAAGCAGCATCGTTTGGTTGTCTCCTCCAAGTCTGTGATCCTTGGCTCGTCGGCCTCCCTGGCCAAGAAGTCGGCACAGAGGTTGCGTGCGGGAGGAGTTCCAGTGAGGCCAGTGTTGCAGGGCGTCGACCTCGGCGTCGACGTTGCGGCCGCCAGGCGCAGAGTTTGTGCCAAGGCCATCTCGAGGCGAGTCAAGGCACAACGACGAGCTGGGCGCATCAAGAGGCTCAGGCGTATGGCTGCACTTGGCCGTGAGGCCCGCGGCTTGTGGGCGACTGGTGCGTGCCCGCAGTCTACATATGGGCGCCAAGTTCATGGCACCTCTCCGTCGGCCCTGCTGGCACTGCGGCGCCAGGCTGGGGCTGCCGTCACTGGTGGCCAAGGTGGGCGCTGCTTGACCAGCACACTGGCGGCGTCTTTCGGCTTGAAGGACCCTGCGGTGGAGATACGACGGCAGTTAGTTCTGGAATGGCTCAGTTTCTGGCAGGCTCAGCCGCAGCTGCATCGGCGACTCAGGCTTGTGTGGCCGTCGATTCGGGGCCGCCTTGCGAAGGCGGAGAGGCGGCGTTGGAGCATTGTCAGAGGTCCGATTTCAGCAGTGATTGCTACTTTGATGGATGTGGGGTGGGATCCTAAGACTGCGACGGTCTGGACCCGCCCGACTAGCGCTGGAGTTGATGAGTGGCACATCCCGTCGAGCGGCGACGAGGCGTTCGAGAATTTCGGCTCGACGACAGAGCTGATCGACGACCTCATCGGGGACATCCGCTCGGCGCTGTGGGTAGAAGCAAGTAAGCATGACAATGGCGAGGGCCTGGCGGGTGGCGGTGACTTCTTCCATATCATGAGGGAGCTCAAGCGCCACCAGGCCCGTGGCCAGCATGATGAACATGGATTGAATTTGACGGTCGTGGCTGGAGGGCAGTGGACCCGCACTCGCAGGCACCTCTGCGGGTACAAGCTGGAGTCGACCACATGCCCAAGGTGCGAGAAGCATCCAGAGACACTGTTCCACAGGATTTGGTCCTGCGAGTGCAACGGCAACCACGACGACTACGACAAGACTGCCTCGCTGCTGCCTGCGGCGACAGCGCAGCATGAGAGCCAGCCAACTTTCTGGCTCCGTGGCGTGCCCAGCGTCTGCATGACCACGCCTCGCTTCGACGAGGCGCTGCTGGCCGAGCTCGAGCTCAGGCTGCCAGGCGCCTTTCATGAATGTGAGGAGGGGGGGTGGACGGTGGTGTACGGGGACGGGTCTGGAGGGAAGCACTCAGACGATCCTCGTCGGCGCCGCTGTGGAGCTGCTATCGTGGCCCTTGCGCCTGATGAGCAGGGTCAGTTCCAGGAGCGTGCTGGCATGGCGGTCCCTCTCCTCGGGCTGAAACAGTCTGTCCCGAGGGCCGAGCTGCTTGCGTTTTGCCTCATGCTCGAGAATGTTCCAGGTAATGTTGAATTCGTCACCGACCATAAGAATATAGCCAGGTCTTGGAAGTCTATCCTTGAGAATCCCAGGGCCTCTCGCCTCCAGGAGGACCTCTGGGAGCGTGCTAGGAAGTCTTGGAGATCCAGGCCTGGCCAGCTTGTTGTTCGGTGGACCCCATCCCACACGGATGAGAGAGCGAGTTTTAACTGTGAGCAAGAGATGCTCACCGCCATGGGAAACATGGCTGCGGATATCTGGGCGGGGAGGGCGGCGGAGTTGGCGTGGGAGAGGGGGCTCGTGGGGGACCTTCCTCGGACCGATGCGGTCGACTCTGCTGCTGCTATGATCAGGAGGCGTGCCCGTCGTGCGCTTCAGGATGCTGCTGCCGCCGACAAAACGTCGAAGGCTGAGAGGGATGCGGTGCCCATCCAAGCGGTGCCGAAGTCTAGAGTTGCTCGAGCTCTCGCTGCCTCCGCCCACCGCCTCCACCTGAGGGGCTCCGTGTGGGTCTGTGAGGCGTGCCACCAGGCTGTGCCCCAGTCGAGGTTTCTGGAGTTGAGCTCGAGCCCCTGTTTAACCCCCCCTCCTCCTCCTCCTGAGGCTCCTCCCCCTCCCAGGGATCTGAGGATCACCCAGGGTATCGGTTTGAATTTGCAGGGAGTTGAAGTCCACCCGTCGCACTCGCTCGGCCGAGCGGACCAATTCTTCCTGACCTTTTGTCACACCTGTGGGGCCTACGCTACAGTGGACCCCCGTCATCTCATCTCTGAATGCCGTCCGAGTCGGAAAGGCTTGGAAAACTTGGCCCGTCTGGGGAAGGGGCTCTACCCTCGTCGTGACGGGCCCCCTAAGGCTGTAAAGATGGCGATGCAGGCTCGTGATGAGTTTGACGCCCGACAGGGGCGCCCGAGTGGGAGCGGAGCTGGATCGTTTAGCGATCCTGGCCCCGCTCTCACTCTCTCTCAGGATGCGCCCGCGGGTCCAACCCACTAATTCCCGAAGGCGCCGTCCTCCTTTGTTGCCACTGCCCCAATTGTCTCCCTGTGGGCTGGGGCGTTGTGGCCCGCAACGCTGTTGCTCCGATTGAATCCAGCTTGAATCCTGCTCCTCCTCCTCCTCCTCCTCCTCCTCCTCCCCCTCGCTCCTCCTCCTCCTCCCCCTCCTCGTCAGGGGGCGGGCCTTCTCAGGAGGCTCGGAAGTCCCCCGGCCTTCCGAGCAGTTTTTGTCCCAGCCTTCCCCGGGCGTGCGCAGAAAACTTCTGCAGAAGGCCGGAGGCCCCCTGAGCAGCCCCGCCGCCTTCTGAGAGGGCCTCCCCCTTCTCGCGCCCTCTCCTTCCCCCGACGCGATGCGTCGGCGAGCGAGAAAGGCGTTCCGACAAGGCCCCCTCGCTCGCCGCCGAAGCGTGTCGGCGGATGTCCTGGAAGTGCACGCCGACACGGCCCCCCTGGCCTGGCCCGCCCTGGGCCCCGGATTTTTCGAAGGAGTTTTGGGCCCCGGAGGCCCGAGGAGCGGGTTGGGGAGGAGCGACCAGGGGTCGCAGAGGAGGACGAGGTGCCTGGTCTCATGCCATTCTGAGTGAAGAGGAGCGAGGGAGGAGGAGGAGGAGGAGGAGGAGGAGGAGGAGGAGGAGGAGGAGGAGGAGGAGGAGGAGGAGGAGGAGGAGGAGGAGGAGGAGGAGGAGGAGGAGGAGGAGGAGGAGGAGGAGGAGGAGGAGGAGGAGGAGGAGGAGAGGAGGGGAGGAGGAGGAGGAGGAGGGAGGAGGAGGAGGAGGAGGAGGAGGAGGAGAGGAGGAGGAGGAGGAGGAGGGAGGAGGAGGAGGAGGAGGAGGAGGAGGAGGAGGCGGCGGTTGCTGGTTTCTGCCTCTGCTCTGCAGGCCCTCGCCGTGCCCCGGCACTTTACACAAAAACTAGCTCATATCCCTCCTTCTCCTCCTCCTCCCCTCCTCCTCCCCTCTTCCTCCTTCTCCTCACCCTCCTCCCCGTATTCCTCCTCCTCCTCCTCCTCCTCCTCCTCCTCCTCCTCCTGGGGCTTCCCCCGGGCCGCCTTGGGCTTCCCAGGTCTCGGGCGATAGTTTTCTCCCCAGACCCGCCGTGTTACCTCGATCTCGGCCTCGGGGGCCCGTCGTCGGGCCATGAGGCCATCGCAAGCGGACCCAGAACGGAGACCTACCCCGGCGGAAAGGCTCGGGAGCTCTGGTGCCGTGGGCTGAATGAACCACATCGGCGGATGCCTGTGTCCCCGGGGCTGGGTTGGGCAGCCATCCAGCCATGATGCTGATCGTCACGCGCCCTTTTACCCGGGATATCCATCCATCCCTGCACTGGGCCCCGCCGCCGCTGGCCCGCTGACGCAGCAGCTGTCGCGGGCTCGCCGGCGGGGCTGGCCGCGCCGCTCGCTCGGGGAGCAATCCGTTCCCTCCTGAGCCGCTCGCTCCGTCCGCCCCTTTTTCGGCCGCGCCTCCCCCCTCTCCCCCTCTTGCACGGTGGCACAATTCGCTCTAACGGCATCCCCGTTGAGGCATCCCATCGCCAGCGCAGACGTCCCCTTTCTAGCCGCCGACGCGAAAAAAGTGTTCCTGGGGCCTCCTGGATCCAGCTGGCCCCCGGCGAGGACTGGTGTCAGCGTGCAGCTTGTATCCTCGTGCCACCGAAGAAGCACAGACGACGCGAACACACATCTTCGGAGGTCCGCGCGGATCTTTCGAATCGGCGCTGGTTCCTCCCCCTGGTGGCGCCTCAGCGTTCCGATCCGAGAAATCCGCGCGGACCCCCGAGAGTTCATGGCTCTGCCGTTTGATCTCCGCCGGTGCCAGCTCGACGACAGAAGGACGTGCCCACACCTGGCCTCCCGCCTGACCCGTCCTCACCCCTCCTTCCGCCTGTCTCACCCCTGAACTCGGCCAGCTGAGTTCGGCCAGGCCGAACTCGGCCAGCTGAACTCGGCCAGGCTGAGCTCGGCTACGTTGAGTTCGGCTCAGGCCGGGTTTGCTGGTTGGCCTGGCCGAGTCTTTCCCTTGTCCTCTGGGCCAGGCGCCAGGTGGTGGTGGTGGTGGTGTGTGTGTGTGTGTGCGCCTGCGGACCAGAGATGCGTCTTTTCAATCGGATAGGGGACGGTGAGGTGGACAAGTCGCCAGCGCGAGACAGTCTTGTCCACAACTGCGGGGAGCAGCTCACCAGAGCAACGTTATGATGTGGACCCGGACCGCGGGGATAACAATTCTCCAGAGCAATATGATCTTGCTCTCTCGCTCTCTTGCTCTCTTGCTCTCTTGCTCTCTTTCTCTCTCTCTCGTCTTGTGTTCCACTGCTGCCACCTCCTCTTGCACATCCAGATTGTTCTGACCCCAGGGAGCATACGAGGTGGAGATGATGATGATGATGATGATGATGATGATGATGATGATGATGATGATGATGATGATGATGATGATGCTGCTGATGATGATGATGATGATGGTGATGGTGATGGTGATGGTGATGGTGATGATGATGATGATGCTGATACTGATGATGATGCTGATACTGATGATGATGATGATGCTGATGATGATGATGCTGCTGATGATGATGCTGATGATGATGATGCTGATGCTGATGCTGATGATGATGTTGACGATGATTACGATGATGATGCTGCTGCTGATGATGATGATGATGATGATGATGATGATGATGATGGTGATGGTGATGATGGTGATGATGGTGATGATGGTGATGCTGCTGATGATGATGATGATGATGATGATGATGATGATGATGATGATGATTATGATGCTCTTGATGATGATGATGATGAGGAGGAGGAGGAGGAGGAGGAGGAGGAGGAGGAGGAGGAGGAGGAGGAGGAGGAGGAGGAGGAGCTCTTTTGCCTCTCTGGCCAGGGGGCCCGCCGTGGGGCCTGCCGGCGCCGTCGCCGCGCATGCGCGACTGGCACAGGCAGCTGGCTGCCACCCCCGATGGCAGGCGGGCCCCTTCTTTCTCGGCTCCTTCGCGGAAGTGGAGGGGGAGGAGGGGGAGGAGGAGGAGGAGGAGGAGGAGGAGGAGGAGGAGGAAGGCAGAGGTGGAGGAGGAGGAAGAGGAGGAGGAGATGGAGGAGGAGGAAGAGGAATAGTAATACTAGCAGTAATACCAACAAGAATAAGACAACTAATACTCATAAGAATGTTGCAAGTAATAGCAGTAATACTAGCAAGACTACTAATTGTAAGAATGCTAATCGTAAGCAGTGCAGTAATAATAAACAGACCAAGAAAACTAATAAGAGGAAGCATACTTATAATCATACTATGAATACGAATAATAATACTAACAATAAGAAGAATACTAATAATTAAAAGAATACGAATAATCAAATAAGAAAAAGAGGAGGAGGCGTCGGAGGAGGAGGAGGAAGAGGAGGATCAGGAGCAGGAGCAGTTGCAGGAGGACGAAGACGACGACGACGACGTTGACGTTGACGACGACGACGAATACGGGGACGACGTCATGGCGGCGGCAGAGAGGGATTTTGAAGAATTATTGCGGTCAGGGACTTCGGCTTGGCTTGTCGCTCAGCCGTTTTTGGCCCATGACGCCGCGGCGCGACACGCTATCCACGTCCCAGTCCCCAATCGTCAACGTCCCGAGCATTTCCTGACCTCTCGCTTGGCGGAGCGGAGCGACACGCTATCTGTTCGCAGGGCATGGCGTGTCGCCGGGCCGCCGCCGCGACACGGGGAGGAAGCGAGGAAGGGAGGGGGAACGAGAGGAAAAGGTGGCAAGCGGGAGATAGGAGGCTTGAGGACGAACACGACTCAGCAGGAGGGGGATGAGAAAGAAAACAACAGTATGATTGGCATGCGGACCCTGATGGGTGGGTCGGGCGGGCGGACCCAACGGGCGAGTCTGGTGGGGCTGGCCTGGCGGGCGGGACATGAAAGCGAGCGGGCGGGCTTCCAAGAGAGCGGACAGGCGGACCCTGATGGGCGGGCAGGTTGGGCGGGCGGACCCCGACGGGCGAACCAGGCGGACGGCCCGAACAGGCGGATCGGGCAGGACATAAAAGCGGGCGGGCGGGCTTCCACCAAGCGAACGGGCGGACACTCTCGGGTGGGCAGCCCTGGCGGGCGGGTCGGGCGGGCGGGCCTAAACGGGCGTGTCGGGCGGGCGGGGCATCAGACTTATCCTCGTGAGTTGTCAGTGCATCTCCGGCGAAGCGCGATTCCACCATGAGTTTTGAGGAAGTCCCGGGAGACAGCATGATTTCTGAGTTTCGGGGTGAGTTGCCCGAGTACCTTGGCAGGAAGTTCGAAGAACGGGCTCGACCCCTGGGCAAATTGCAAGGAAGATCGAAAGCGCGATTCATTAACACATCGCGAGGAAGCCTCGATCGAAGCCTCCCTTGCATCGCGAGGAAGTGTCGGGCGGGGGCCATTGTTGTTACGACGCAGTTTGGGCCGGGATACCTTTTCTTGTAAAACCAGGGCGCGAGCCCTGGGTGGAAGGGCGCATTATGGAATAAACATGCGCGCTGGTCTGAGGATCAACAGTACGGTCAGGATGTGTTGCGTTCTGTCTCCATCCTGTTCCTGTTTCAGGGGCCACATCAACAACACGAAGCAGACAACGAAGATATGCCCTCCAATGGGGGTACGATCGAAGCCAACGAGGGAGGTTAGCGAAGGTTTGAGGGTACACATATTTATTTCTATGTATCTATGCATTCCCAACCCTCCTTGGTCGGGTATTCGTTTCGAACAGAGCATTGCGGTCGCGTCTTCTCCTTCTCTTTCTCCCGCCTCCCGCCTCGTGCCTCTCGCCCCCCCTCCTTCTTGGCTCCTCTTGCCTTGTGCGTAGTTGCCGCTTGTGTGTGCATGTTGCTTGCGGTACCTGTCTCCGACCTTGCCGACCCTTGGAGGCTGCGTTCTGCGAAGCTGTCGCCACCTTCGAGGGCTGCTGGGGGGGACAGCATAGTGCGTAGCCGCCGCGGACCCAAATTAGACCTCGCCATCCATGGGGGGCTGCGATGTGCGAAACTGTCGCAACTTTCGAGGGCTGCTTGGGGGGGGGGGGACAGCATAGTGGGTAGCCGACGCGGACCCGAATTAGACCTGGCCATCCCTGGGGGCTGCGACTTGCGAACCTGTCGCAACTTTCGAGGGCTGCTGGGGGGGGACAGCATCGTGGGTAGCCGCCGCGGACCCGAATTAGACCTGGCCATCCCTGGGGGGCTGCGATTTGCGAACCTGTCGCCACTTTCGAGGGCTGCTGGGGGGGGGGGGGGGACAGCATAGTGGGTAGCCGCCGCGGACCCAAATTAGACCTGGCCATCCCAGGGGGGCTGGGGGGGACAGCATAGTGGGTAGCCGCCGCGGACCTACATTAGACCTGGCCATCCCTCCCTGGGGGGCTGCGACTTGCGAAAGTGTCGCCACTTTCGAGGGCTGCTGGGGGGGGACAGCATCGTGGGTAGCCGCCGCGGACCCGAATTAGACCTGGCCATCCCTGGGGGGCTGCGATTTGCGAACCTGTCGCCACTTTCGAGGGCTGCTGGGGGGGGGGGACAGCATAGTGGGTAGCCGCCGCGGACCCAAATTAGACCTGGCCATCCCAGGGGGGGCTGGGGGGGACAGCATAGTGGGTAGCCGCCGCGGACCCACATTAGACCTGGCCATCCCTGGGGGGCTGCGACTTGCGAAAGTGTCGTCACTTTCGAGGGCTGCTGGGGGGGGACAGCATCGTGGGTAGCCGCCGCGGACCCAAATTAGACCTGGCCATCCCTGGGGGGCTGCCATTTGCGAACCTGTCGCCACTTTCGAGGGCTGCTGGGGGGGGGGGGGAGGACAGCATAGTGGGTAGCCGCCGCGGACCCAACTTAGACCTGGCCATCCCAGGGGGGGCTGGGAGGGGCCAGCATAGTGGGTAGCCGCCGCGGACCCACATTAGACCTGGCCATCCCTGGGGGGCTGCGACTTGCGAAAGTGTCGCCACTTCCGAGGGCTGCTGGGGGGGGGCAGCATCGTGGGTAGCCGCCGCGGACCCGAATTAGACCTGGCCATCCCTGGGGGGCTGCCATTTGCGAACCTGTCGCCACTTTCGAGGGCTGCTGGGGTGGGCTGCGATTTGCGAACCCGTCGCCGCTCTCGAGGGCTGCTTGTGGGGCCAGCTGCAGTGGGGAGCTGCCGCAGATCCTAATTACCCCTCGTCATCCCCGGGGGGCTGCGATTTGCGAAAGGGTCGCCACTTTCGAGGGCTGCTTGCGAAACTGTCACCACTTTGAGGGCTGCTGGCGGGTTTAGCAGAGTGAGGCACCACGCAGATCTGAGCGGGACCTCACATTCCCTGGGGGGCTGCGAGCCTCGCGCATGCCGCTCGCAGAAGTATATGCGCCCATGTCGCGTCATCACCTCCGTATAACGTCTCCCAGGCTACTCATGCCTCGCATTGTGCAGGGCTTGGGTACGTCGCCAGTATGTATATACACATATATATATATACACACATATATGTATATAATTGTAAAACACATGCAGATGTATGTGTACACAAGGCTGCATTGGCGCTTCGCGCCACGCACCTTGTTCTTTGAAGTTTGGTATGCAGGCGGAGTGGCAGGCAGGTGGAGCCGACAATGCAGCGATAACTCCCTGTTGCCTTTTTGGGGCATCGCCGTTAGAACAATGTGATTCGTTGTCCTTCCTCCACGTCTCTCTTTCCTCATTCTCGCCATACCCTGCGTATTCTCCCCATCCTGCTCAGCTCTTTTTGCGGAGGCTCCTCCTTGGAGAGCCTCTGGGGGCCTCGCACAAGTTCTTCTAGGTTTTCCTGAGGCCTTCTGGAGGCCGCCTGGGCGTCTGCTGGGGGCCTCTGGGGGCTTCGTCGGGCCACCCTGCCTCCACCGCGGTCTCCCTGCACGACCGGGTCACGATTTGGAATGCTTCGGAGAGTGTCTCAGGGCCATCTTAGGCCGTCATGGGGCTCTCTTAGGCCATCTTGGAAGCCTGTTGTGCCGTCTTGGGGCTCTCTTGGACTGCCTGGAAGTCCTTTCGGATGGTTGTGGGGCGATTTCCGAGCCTCCCAGACGGCTTGGGACGCGCAGAAGACCGTCGTCAGGGAGCCTCGGGAAGCCGAAAATAAGAGAACCCGGAAACTCACCAAAAATCAGAAAATCAATTACGCTACCGAGGATCCCCACATACTTGCATTATGGCTGGAGTGATGATAGCTACTACTACTGCTGCTACTACTACCTGCTGCTACACGCCTTGCGACCAGGGTCTTGCTGCCCAACGGCGGTCCGTCTCCGCCCGCTCAAGGGACAGCTGAATGCGAGGGGTGCCTGTGGAACGAACAGAGGTAGCAAGCAGAACTGCTCGGGATCGCTGGGGAGTGATGGCCTGCATGGGCGTGGACTTCATGGGCGTGTCCTGCGCGGTCGCGGCAACGCGCCCGTTGCCGGCATCGCCGACCCGCCGAACTTTCACTAATGGCGAGCCATCGCCACCCTCCGCCACCCCCGGCTGATCAGCTGGGAACCCGCCGGAATAAGGATTCTGCAAGTACTTGACTAAGCATTGCCTCCTTGCATCGCCGTCGCCTCGTAGAGGTGGCAAATTGTCGTACTTGGCGAGGAGCGTCCCAGGCCACCAATTCAGAAGCTGTCGCTGGTAAGCATGAAATGCGCTGTGTACCAAAACGTTCCCACGTCTGGCAACATATGCGCGCAAACCATCTAGGTTCACTTCGGCGCCCATCTCCAACATTGTGTTTTTGAGCTGCTCGCACGAAGGTGGCAACGCGGTGATGGACGCATTTGGGCACCATAACAAGGAACTTACCTTTCACGGGGAATCACTGGCGGTCGCCAGCTTTCACCGATCGAGCTGCGTGAACCGGCATAAGCCAGGATGGCTACAGCTCTTGATGATGATGACGATGATGATGATGACGATGATGATGATGCTGATGACGATGATGATGAGGATGAGGATGATGATGATGATGGTGATGATGATGATGATGAGGATGATGATGATGATAAACACCCCCCAGGCTTGTGTACCCTTGTGTCCTCCTGGAAATGCCGCTCGCCCTACACTGAGAGAACCCACCCCCTGCGCACTCCCTTTGGTGTCGAGAGATTGCCACGCCTGCTATGCCCTGGACGAGAGGCGCGCATAGCGGCCGCGCTGAGAGACTACCCCCAGCGCGCCCCCTCTCTAATGTCGACAAAGTGCCACGCCTGCTGTGCCTGGACGAGAGGCGCGCGTAGCGGCCGCGGTGAGGGACCACCTGCTGCGCACCCCTTGTAGTGTCGACAAAGTGCCACGCCTGCCGTGCCTGGACGAGAGGCGCGCGCAGTGGCCGCGGTGAAATACCACCCTCTGCGCACCCTTTTATGGTGTCGAGAAAGTGCCACGCCTGCTGTGCTTGGACGAGAGGCGCGCATAGCGGCCGCGGTCTGAGACCACCCCCTGCGCACCCCCTCTTGGTGTCGAGAGAGTGCCACGCCTGGTAAGCACTGGACGAGAGGCGCGCGTAGCGGCCGCGCTGAGAGGCGACCCCCTGCGCACCTTCTATGGTGTCGAAAAAGTGCCACGCCTGCTGTGCCTGGACGAGAGGCGCGCAGAGCGGACGCGGTGAGAGACCACCCCCTGCGCACCCCCCATGGTTTATAGTGCCGAGAAAGTGCCACGCCTGCTGTGCCTGGACGCGAGGCGCGCATAGCGGACGCGGTGAAAGACCACCCCTTGCGCACCCCATCTGGTGTTGGGGAAATGCCACGCCTGTTGTGCCTGGACGAGAGGCACGCGTAGTGGCCGCGGCGAAAGACCACCCCATGCGCATCCCCTCTGGTGTTGAGGAAGTGCCACGCCTGCTATGCCCTGGACGAGAGGCGCGCATAGCGGCCGCGGTGAGGGACCACCTGCTGCGCACCCCATCTAGTGTCGACAAAGTTCCACGCTTGCTGTGCCTGGACGAGAGGCGCGCATAGCGGCCGCGGTGAGGGACCACCTGCTGCGCACCCCATCTGGTGTCGAGAGAATGCCACGCTTGCTGAGCCCTGGACGAACGGCGCGCATAGAAACCGCGGTGAGAGACCACCCACCGCGCACCCTCTATGGTGTCCAGAAAGTGCCACGCCTGCTGTCCCTGGACGAGAGGCGCGCATAGCGGCCGCGGTGAAAGACCACCCCCTGCGCACCCCTGGTGGTGTCGAGAAAGTGCCACGCCGGCTATGCCCTGGACGAGAGGCGCGCATAGCGGCCGCGGTCAGAAACCACCCCCTGCGCACCCCATCTGGTGTCGAGAAAGTGCCACGCCTGCTGTGCCTGGACGAGAGGCGCGCGTAGCGGCCGCGGTGAGACACCACCCCGTGCGCACCCCATGTAGTGTTGAGGAAGTGCCACGCCTGCTGTGCCTGAGCGAGAGGCGCGCGTAGCGGCCGCGGTGAAGGACCACTCCGTGCGCACCCCACCTGGTGTCGAGAGAGTGCCACGCCTGCTGTGCCTGAGCGAGAGGCGCGCGTAGCGGCCGCGCTGAGAGACCACCCCCTGCGCACCCCCCTATGATGTCCAGAATGTGCCACGCCTGCTAGGTTTGCGGCAGTGTCGTGGATAGCGGCCGCGCTAAGAGACCACCCCTGCGCACCCTCTATGGTGTCCAGAAAGTGCCACGCCTGCTAGGCTTTGCGACAGTGTCGTGCATAACGGCCGCGGTGAGAGACCACCTGCTGCGCACCCCCTATGGTGTCCAGAGGTGCTGTGCTGTGCTGTGCTGTGCATGCTGAGGTGTTGTGCTGTGCAGATCTGTGCTGAGCTCTGCTGTGTTCAGATGAGCTGTGCTGTGCTGTGCGCTGTGCTGTGTGAGAAGGAGAAGGAGAAGGAGACGGAGGAGGTGAGTGAGCATCGCGGGTGCGACGCGGCAGGGTTTGGAGATCTCTTGGGACGTTTCGGAACGATCTTTGGGGGTATGACCGTCATACTATGACGGCTCCTTTTGGATCGTCGTGGACCGTCTTGGGCCTTTCTGGGGTCGTTTCGGGAACGCGCCGGAACGCTTGGCTCCCTTGGGGGCCGTCTTCGGGCTCTCGTGGGGTTCTCCAGGGTCGTCTGGAGGGTTGCCCGAGAGGCCCATGGGCCAAATTCGTTAGGGGGGGTTGTTTTTTCCGGGGTCCCTGGCCTTATGAAATATTCCCCAATCAGAGCTTGCCCCTGTAGTTCATATGTTTAGGTGAGGTTCGTCGCCGATTTCGGTGGCCGGCCCAGGTGCCCGGGTGCCAGGGTGTCCGGGTGCCTGGGCGCCCGGGTGTGCCCGGGTGCCTGGGTGCCCGGGTGCCCGGGGGTGCCCGGAGGTGCCCGGGGGTGCCCGGTAGCCTTATAGCCCTATAGTCCTATATAGCTTTATGGCCTTATAGCCTTATAGCCTTATAGCCTTATAGCCCCGTAGCCCTATAGCCCTATAGCCCTATCGCCGTATAGCCCGATAGCACTAATCAGCCTACAGCCCTACAACCCTATAGCCCCATAGCCTTATAGCCCTATGGCCCTATAGCCCTATGGCCCTATAGCCTTATCCCCTTATAGCCTTATAGCCCTACAGTCCTGGTGCCCTATAGCCCTAATAGTCCTATAGCCCTGTTAGCCCTATAGCCCTATCGCCCAATAGCCCTACAGCCCCTGAGCCCTATGGCCCTATAGCTTTGTAACCTTATAGCCTTATAGCCATATAGCACTATAGCCCTATGGCCCTAGGGCCTATAGCCTTATAGCTCTATAGCCCTATAGCCCTATAGCCCTATAGCCCCAGAGCCTAATAGCCCTATAGCCCTATAGCCCTATAGCCCCACAGCCCTATAACCC
>CAUYUJ010006988.1:32500-49770 GCA_963575745.1 Prorocentrum cordatum
ACCCTCGACGCGACCCTGGAAGCGATCCCCGCAGCGACCCTCGACGCGACCCCCGAGGCGACCCCCCGAAGCGTCACTCGAAGCGACCTTCGAGCCCCAAGCCTCGGCCGCCCCCTCGAGGCTACGGCGCATGCGAGTGCAGGATGTGGCGCGGACAGCCTGGACAGGGCGGCGGAGTGCGCCAGAGGCGCACGGGCCATCGGAGGGCCAGGGGCCAGTGCGGCGGTCGCTGCCTGGCCTGGTGAGCCTCCCGCCACCGACGCGGCCGTACCGGCGCTTGAGCAGCCCCCCCCGCGCGCACGGAGGCGGATCGACCCGTGGCGGTTTGAGGCGGGCGCCGCCGCGGACGCCGCCGCCTGCGGCAGGCCCGTCACGGCGGACGGCGGCCTCGGAGGTGGCAGGTCGCCACGAGGCGGGCCGACGCGGGCGACGGCGGCGTCGGCTGTGGCGGCGGCGGCGGCCACGAGGTGGGCCGACGTTGGCGCCACGCTGCGTCGGCGGCGGCGGCCACGCGGCGGGCCGACGTTGGCGACGCCGGCGTCCGCGGCGGCGGCCACGGCCACGAAGCGAGCCGACGTTGGCGACGACCCGAGGGGCTAACGGTACCGATGCCGGTGCTCGTCCCGTAGAGCTCTCGCCGCCACGGCCAGATTCTCCTCGACATTCTGGCCAGAGCTCACCCCTGGAGAGGTTCGAGGAGTAACGGCATCGGTATTTTGTGTTCCCCCGGAACGGCAACGATGACGGCGGCGGCGGCTGCGACGGCGACGGTGGCGACAGGGGCAATGATGTCGAGCCGAGCGGTCTCCTCCACAGTTGCTGCCCCTCCTCCTCCTCCTCCTCCTCCTCCTCCTCCTCCTCCTCCTCCTCCTCCTCCCCCTCCTTCTCTTCCTCTTACCCGAAACCTCCTCGGCCTCCCTCTCCTTCTCTACTGCCTTCTCTGTGGAAGACTTGCGCTGTGAGGGGAGCAGCGCACGAGTGCTTACTTGATACCTCGAAGTACTTCTTGGACACAGCATCGCTGCGGTTGGATACATGCGGCTTGAAACATGCGTTCAGCTAGATCGTGTAGCTGACTCTACTTTCCCAGCTCTCTTACACCCCGCTTTATTCGGTATATCATTATGAATGTATGCATGCAAGCATGTATGTATGTACGTGCGTGTATGTGAACAATGTAGTGCGATTGAATCTATGCTGTGTGCTGTAGTTGAAGGTCATGTGCTGTAACGTGCTGAAGCGTAACGCGTTGTAATGTAATGTACTGCCAGGCATTGTAATGTAGTGCAATGTAGTGTAATCTAATGTCAACCATTTTATCGTAATGGAATGTAGTGCATCGTAATGGAATGTATTGTGTTGTGTTTCAATGCAATGTGGTACACTGTAATGGAATGCAACGTAATCTAACATAATGTAAGGTAATGTAAGTTAGTGAACCGTATTGCAGCTTACTGTGATGCAGTGGAACGTGATGTAATGTAGCTTGATGTTATGCAACGCGTTGCAATGCAATACAATGTCATGCAATGCCATGCGATGCAGCGACATGGAATATAATGTCATGAAGTACCTATACGACCACCCTGCGGGTGATGAGGAGGTTGGGAGGGGGAGGGGCCCAGCAATGGGAAGCAGTGGTGATTGTTGTTCTGACAATCGATCTCACAATCGACGTCATCATCATCATCATCGTCATCAACATCAACATCAACATCATCATCATTATCATCATCATCAACGTCATCATCATCATCACCACCATCATCATCACCATCGTCACCATCATCATCATCACCATCACCACCATCATCATCATCATCACAATCATCATCATCACAATCGTCACCATCATCACCATCAGCACCATCATCATAATCGTCATCATCATCGTCGTCATCATCATCATCACCGTCATCATCGGGACACCGACGGGACACCGGCGGGACACCGGATCTCAATATCGATTTCATTCGATCGATCTGACGATCGATCTCACAATCGATCTCACTATCGATCTCACTATCGATCTCACAATCGATCTCACAATCGATCTCACTATCGATCTTACAATCGATTTCACAATCGAAGTCATCATCATCAACATCAACATCAACATCACCATCATCATCAGCATCATCATCATCAATGTCATCATCATCATCATCACTACCATCATCATCACCATCATCATCATCACCATCATCACCATCATCACCATCATCATCATCATCACCATCACATCATCACCATCACCATCATCACCATCATCACCATCATCACCATCATCACCATCATCACCATCATCACCATCATCACCATCATCACCATCATCATCATCATCATCATAATCATCATAATCATCGTCGTCATCATCATCATTACCGTCATCATCGGGACACCGGCGGGACACCGGCGGGACACCGCGAGCCAACGGACGCTGGAAGGGAGTCATTTGGTCCGGCCGCGCCTCAGCCACAGCGGGACACCGGCGGGACACCGCGCGGCACCGGTTGCCGGAAGGGAGTCATTTGGTCCGGCCGCGCCTCAGCCACAGGAGACTTTCCTCTCGCCCGCCTACGCAGCTTCGCCTCGCCCGGACGCACGGCACGCACGAACACGAAACCGAAATCGATTTCCCGGTAGGGGGGCTCTCCGTTCCACTTCGATCTCACCCCCCAACCTCCGATAACGTGATGCAATGTAATGTCATTTACTGCAATGTATATCTGATGTTCTGCCAGGTAATGTAATGGAGTGGAATGTCGTGTAGTGTAGCGTAGTGTATCGTAATGTGTTGTCTTGTATAATAATGTGATGTATTGTAAGGCAAGGCGATGTATGTATATATGCACGCATGTGTGAACATACGCGCACATATCTGTATACACGTACGTGTCTATATATATATACACAAGACTGCATTGGCGCATCGCGCCATGCGCCTTGTTCCGGACGCTTCCCAGGCAAAACAATACATCATCGTTTGGTTCAGCACCGCTCGTCATGGGAGGAGGTGGGGAGAAACGTTTCGTCGAGCTTTTCATATGCCACCTCCAAGGTTTATCCCTACCCATCCGTTCCTTCTCCTTTCCTCCTCCTCCGCTTCCTCCGGTGGTTGAGTCCACTTTTGAGGAAGTAAAGAGCGTTCCCATGACACGCCGAAGAAGTCGCAGTAGCTCCGAACAAATCTGTTTTTGTTCGCTTCCTGGATGCCTGGAGGGCTCCAGGCGCTCAGGAAATCTTCGATCGTCGAACTTCGAATTTAGATACATTGCCTGTCTCTCTCGATCGAGGAATTGAGACCTCGAGCCTCAAGCGTGGAACCAAGATCGCCGCGCCAGTTCGATATACTTCGTAGGAAAAAGCCGTCTGGGCGTTTTTGGGGCTCTTTTGGGCAGTCCTGGGGCCCTCTTGGGCCGTCCTGGGGCCTGCTCGGGCCGTCTTGGGGCGCTGGGGCCCTCCAGAGGTCTTCTGAAGCCATCTAGTGCCTTCTTGGGGCCTCCAATGGTTTTTTTTTGGGGTCTCCCATGGTTTTCGTGGGTCTCTCTTGGAAGCCTTCTGAGGGCATCTTGGGCTTCTTGTAGGCAGTCTCGGAGCTCTCTGGGACAGTCTTGGGGCCCTCCTGGGCCGTCTTCAAGCCCTCTGGAGGGCCTCTTGGGCCGTCTTGGGGCGATATCGGGGTCCCACCGGGCCGTCTTGAATGCTGCGGAAACCCAGGAAGCGGATATACTAAACTATACATTTTCTTAAACAAGGAATGGGACGAGTTTTGCTTGTTCGGGGCTCTCTTAACGGCCTCTGGTGGCTTCATGGGGGCCTCTTGGGCCGACTTCAGACTGTCGAGATTCCTGTTGGAACGCTCATGTGTTGCTATGTTGAGTTTGTCTTGCGCCTCTTCGATGACCCTTCTGATCGCATTGAGTCTGCTCGCAAGGCCCGACAAGGCGCCCTGGGAGGCCCAGAAGGGCCAGCGGACCTTTCCCAAGGGCGTCCGGGTGGCCGCCGAGACGTCCGAGAGGGCGCCCGGGGCGTCCGGGGGGGTGTCCGGTTTAGGGGTGTGGGTGTTTGGGGTGTGTGTGGGTGGGCTTCGGGGCAATGGACATATAGGAACAAGAATATGTATAGACCCATGCGGTATGATGGTCGCATGTGTATGTCTGTCGGTCTGTTGGTCTGTAGGTATGTATGTGTATGTACGTATATGTGCACAAACATATATTTGTATATGTCTATGCAGTTGTATCTGTGTAGGTATATGTATATGTATATGTGTAGGTGTATGTGCGCATATATACATATATATACACATATACATATCTACATTTGTGTACATGCTGTTTTTGTATGTGTAGATGTAGATGTAGATGTAGATGTATATGTATATGTATGTGTGCATGTCTTATGTGGAAAAGTATATGATTCGTTTGCCCCGGCTTGCCCCATACATATATATATATATATATATATATATATATATATATATATATTCACATGCATACATACATTTATACATACATATATATATATATATACACATACCACATATATATATATATATATGTTTGTATGTATGCCTGCCTGTCTGTCTGTCTGTGTGTATGCATGAATGTATGCATATATGTATATGTATGCATGTATGTATGTATGTATGTATGTATGTATGCATGTATGTATGTATTATGTATGTATGTAGTATGTATATGTGTATGTATGTATGCATATCTGCCTGTCTCTCTGTCTCTCTCCCTCTCTCTCTCTCTCCCTCTCCTCCCTCTCTTATATATGTATATATATATATATATATATATATCTATATATATATAGGGTGGCCTTCGGCCCATCCCGTGACCCTGCCTGGGTTGTGGGTTAGAGGCCTCTTGGATGTTCTTTTAGATATCGTGGGGGGCCTCTCGGGGGTCTCGTGGAGGCAGTTTTGGGTCCTCCTGAGGGCCGTTTGGGGGCCTCTTTTTGGGCCTCTTGGGGGCCTCGTCGGGCCTCTTCGGGGCCTCTTTGGGCCTCCTGGGGGTCTCTCGGGGCGGAAGGCGTGAATTGTCGGTTCGTGTCCCCCCTCTTGGGCCACTCTTGGGGCAGTCATCGGGCTGTCTTGGGCAGTCTTTGGCGCCTGTTGTGCCTTTTTGGGGCCCCTTTGGGCCTCTTGGGCAAGATATGTAGTGCGAAAGATTCAGATTTTCTGCGTCGCCGCACCTTCCAACCAGGAAGCGCGCAGCCAGCCACAGACGCATGCGTCCGAGCACGAAGCCGGCCCAGAAATGAGTGGGCGAAGTGTTTGTACAAAGCTGTCGCTCCGCACCTTGCATAAGACAGTAATGCAGTGCTTCTGTGAGCCAGCAGCCAGGCGCAGATTCGCGATCGATGTTGCGTCTCTCCTCCCCCCTCGTCCTTCGTCCTGAGGCAGCGCGCGGCGTCAATTAAGAGACAGCCGACAAGGAGCCGCTCCCGTGAAGCGGGGAGTCTTTGCTGGCATTGTTTTCCTTTGCCCACGCGATCCGGCGTATGGCATTCTGTCTGTTGGGCCGTCTTGGGGCCCTCTTGGAGGCCTCTTGGGCCGTCTTGGGGCGGTCTCGGGGGCCTCTGCGGCCATCTTGGAGCGTCGGAAGCCCGAAAGCGCGAGAACGCGAAAACATATTGACAACCACAAGAGGAACAATTTATTGTGCATCTTGGGGCCCCATTGGAGCGCTCTTGGGGCTTCTGTATGGCCTCTTGGCCGTCTTGAGGCCATTTGGGGCGTCTTGGAGCGTTCGACGGCCGCCTTGGAGGCCTCTCGGACCCTCTGAGGCGCTTCTTGTGGCCCTCCTGGTCCGTTTTGGGGCCATCGGGTGGATAAGGCATGAGCAGCGCGTCGCATGTTCTGAGCCAAATTAGCAGAGCGGCGCTCTGCAAATGAGAGGAGAAACAGTGAACGCGCACATGCTCTGAGGCCACTTATCAAAGGGATGCTCTTCTAATCAGAGCCCGAGCAGGATGGGGAACCTTGCTTGGGAACCAATTCGCAGAGCAGCGCTCTGTTAATGAGGGGAGGAGCAGCGAGTGCGTATACTGTGGGGCAAATTCAGCAGAGCGCCGCTCTGCTATTTGGAGCCAGGACAGTCTGGAAATGCATGGTCGGGGCCCCTTTTACTATAATCCAGGATTCAGGACACAGAACACATGAAAGCCTGGGGGTAACTCTACTTCGTGCCTCGAGGCACGGTGGCGGATATGTATGCACACGCACACACGCACATGGAGGGCTGCACCCTCTGCCGCCAGCACCCAAGGCTGAGCCTCTCTGTGGCTATATTGGGACGGTGTTGGGGGCTTTCTTGGGTCATCCTGGGGCCTCTTCGTGGCATCTTCTGGCAGTACTGGACCCCCTTGAGGGCATCTTGGGCCCATCCTGCGGCTTTGTTGGGCGATCCTTGTTGCGAGTTTGGCAGCATCTTGAGGCCTCATGGGGCCACTTGGGGGGCTTGTCGGGCAATCTCGGGAGCTTTCTGGGCGGTCTTGAACCAATTTTGGGAAACCCCAGGAGCAAGCAAACGACAATGAATACAGCATGGTTTTTCAATATTTGTTGCTCTCTAGGGGTTGGCTCGGGCCCGCCTGGCCCATCGTTTCCGGTCGGGAACTTTGGCTTACCGTGCCGCTCTTCCAGTTCTGGCCCAGTGGCCCACCACGCTTCTGCGCGACACATTATCAACCTTCTCATTTCCAGGCGTCAGCGTCCCGAGCTGTTCTCAGCCTCCCGCCCCGCGGAGCGGAGCGACAAGCTATCCGCTTGCAAGGCATAGCGTGTCGCTGGGGCCGCCGCCGCGACACGGTAAGCAAACGTTCCTGGCCGTAGGCGTGTTGGGGCCGAAGTCGGGGATAGGGGTCGCCGTGCTTCCCCGTCGCAATCCCCCGCCTTCTCCCGGGCCCCGCCAGGCCGCGCCCTGCCCCGGCGATCGCCAGCGCTGCCGCCCTACCCGCAGGAGAGGGGGTGTCCTCCCTCTTCCGCCCGAGCGTCAAAGTTTGGATGGGGGCGCGGACGAGGGGGGAGGAGGAGGAGGAGGAGGAGGAGGAGGAGGAGGAGGAGGAGGAGGAGGAGGAGGAGGAGGAGGAGCTTGACCCAGGCATGCTCGCGTTGTGAAACACATGCCCCAGCAAAGCTCCCTAGCGCAAAGGTGAAGATGCGCGTCGAGGAGTAGGAGAGAGGCTAGTGGGCACGTGCATCCCTAGGTTTTCTCAGAGATATCCTAGGTGTGACAGGGGTGAGAGCGCGGCCATGTGCACTGTGGTGTTTTTCTGCAAGGGATCGTGGCGGTGTGACAGGGGTGAGATCACGGCCATGTGCACCGTGGTGTTATTTTTGCACGGTGTCGTGGCCGTGTGACAGGGGTGCGAGCACGACCGTGGGCACAGCAGTGCGTTTTTGTGCAAGGATTCGTGGCCGTGTGGCATGGGTGAGAGCATGGCCATGTGCACCGTAGTGTTTTTGCACACGGGATCGTGGCCGTGTGGCATGGGCGAGAGCTCGGCCATGTGCACCATAGTAGTTTCTTGAGGGAACGCGGCCCTGTGCACCGTAGTGTTTTTCTGCAAGGGTTCGTGGCGGTGTGACAGGGGTGAGTGCCTGGCCAGGTGCACCGTAGTGTTTCTTTACACGTGATGGTGGCCGTGCGGCAGTGGTGCGAGCATGGCCATGTGTATCGTTGTGCAAATTTTAAACGGGATCGTAGCAGTGAGGCAGGGGTGAGTGCACGCCCATGTGCACCGTAGCATTTGCTTGCAATGGGGTCGCGGCCAGGTCACAGGGGTGGAGGCACTGCCGTGTGTATCGTAGTGTATTTCTGCACAAGAGATCGTGGCCGTGTGACAGGGGTGACATCGCGGCCATGTGCACTGCAGTTCTTTCTGCAAGGAATCTAGGCCGTATGACAGCGGTGAGAGCACTGCCAGGTGCACTGTCTTGTTTTTTCACGCAGGATCGTGGCCGTGCGACAGGGGTGAGAGCATGGCCATGTGCATCGTTGTGTTTTTTCACACGGGGTCTTGGCCGTGTGCGACGGGGGTGAGAGCACGTGCATGTGCATCGTAGTGTGTATTTTTGAAAGGAGTCGTGGCCGGGTGACAGGGGTGAGAGCATGGCCATGTGCATCACATTTTTTCTTCCCCCTAGAAGAGAAGCGTGGCCGTCCGCACCAGAAATGTAGCCTGCATTGGGGCGATAGCACGATTCCTGAATATGCTGTGGAAGTCTGAAGCAAAACGGCTACTGGCGCCGGGCGGACGCGTGCTCACCATCCCCCTTGTGGGACTCGTAGTTTTTTGGGGGCATCTCCAGGACCCTCTAGCGAAACACAGTGGGACGGAGGAAGACGTTGCGATCATCATCATCATCATCATCATCATCATCATCATCATCATCATCATCATCATCATCATCATCGTCGTCATCGTCATCGTCATCGTCATCGTCATCGTCATCATCACCATCACCATCATCATCAGCATCATCGTCATCATCATTGTCATTATAAATATCATGATCACCATCACCATCATGATCACCATCACCATCATCATCATCATCGTCGTCAACATCATGATCATCGCCATCGTCATCGTCATCGATATCGCCATCGACGTCGCCATTACCATCATCATCACCATCATCGTCATCATCGCCGCAATAATTTCTAATAACCGTCATCACCATGATCATCATCATCATCATCATCATCAGCAGCATCATCCTCATCATTATCAGCACCATCATCACCATCGTCTTCTTCATCACCATCACCGTCATCAGCATCACCATCATGATCGTCATGGTCCTTGTCGTCGTCGTCATCATCATCAGCATCATCATGATCAGCATCATCATTCCCATTATCATCATCATCATCATCATCATCATCATCATCATCATCATCATCATCATCATCATCATCATCATCATCATCATCATCATCATCTCAGAGCCCGTGCAGCGTCGAACGCGAGCCACAGCGGCAGTGGGAGGATTGTTCTTTTGTTGCTGCTCGCGCGGGGCCCAGGGCGCCTTTTGGTTGCCACTCGTGCGGGGCCCAGGGCGCCGCTTTGAGCGCCCAGGGTCGCTCCGCGGTGCCCCGCTCGCACGGGCGTCGGGAGACCCCCCCGAGCGGAACGAGGAAAGCGCGCCGCAGGGAGGAGGAGGAGGAGGAGGAGGAGAAGGAGGAGGACGAGGAGGACGAGGTGGAGGAGGAGGAGGCGGAGGCGGAGGCGGAGGAGGAGGAGGAGGAGGAGGCGGAGGAGGAGGAGGAGGAGGAGGAGGAGGAGGAGGAGGAGGAGGAGGGGGAGGAGGAGGGGCACGATGAGCTCTGCCTTGTGCCTTGCTCTCATGCGTGTGGAGTCTGCGGTCGGGAACGCTTGCTTGGCCTGTCGCGCCGCCGGTTCTGGCCCACAGGCGCCTCGGCGCGACGCGCCAAACGCGCTCCAGCTTCCAAGCGTCAACGTCCCGAGCTCTTTCCAGCCTCCGGCTCCGCGAAGCGGAGGGACACGCTGTCCGCCTGCAGGTCGCAGTGTGTGTTCCAGGGTCACATCCCCCATCTCTGGTTAATTCAAGCTTCGCGCGGCCCGCTTAGCTTCGACCGGAAGAGGTGCGCTCTCGACCCGCGAATCAAAAAAGTGTGTTCCAGGGCCACCGCCACGTCACGCTGGTGGCATGACCCAGCCATGCTTAGACCAGGTGTGCCTCGCCTTCCCCCGGGGGCGCCGCGCGTGCTCAGAGATCTCAGGAGTATGCGCTCGTTGGCGGGCACGTTCCAGCCACACCGCTTGCCTCCGCCGTCCTCGCTCCTCTCTCTCTTCTCCTATTTCTCCTCCTCCTCCCTGGCGTCTTTTTCCTCCCTCCTCCCTCTCCTTCTCTTCCTGCTCCTCCTCGAGCTGCGTGCCCTCGTAGCCAAACAAGCACACGCTGCGTGCGTTCCCTCTGCTGCTGCTCCCTGAGCTCCTCTTGACCCTGCAACTACGCCCTTGCATCGAGCTGCAGCCCGCCCAGGCTAGTTCGAGGGTGCCCAGGGGCCTGCTCTAATAATTCATGTCTTTTATTTTCGCGCCCGCGTGTGTGTGTGTGTGGGTCGTGAGTGAGTGTGTGTGTGTGGCCCTCTTGCACGCCGGACATTTCGCCTGCCTGGTTGCCCCGGTTAGCCCCACGCTGGTGCGGACTGCCTCTGCCTCGCCGCCGAGGAAAGTGCGTGTGTGTGTGTGTGTGTGCGCTGTGTGCGCTGTGTGTGTGGTTTCTAGCTTGCGCCTGATCTTGACTCTTCAGCAGTCGGCTATGCCCGTTCCCCACCGAGAGTCTCAGCCTTCTTTACGCTGCCACGCAGGTTGGCCAATTCACTTTGAACGTGACCCGTCTCAGTAGAACTTGACCTTGCTGATTGCAACCCATCTGGGCACGGTGGGAAGCAGTGTGTGTGTGTGTGCGTGTGTCCTCCTCTTCGTGTTCTTCCTGGCCTTCTCCGTTCGTAGCCATTCTGTCAAGGCGCTCGCTTTGGTTTGGTAACGTCCGTTGAACCGCGAGCGCTGCTTGAACATCCACCATGCTCTTCCGCTATTATTACGTAATCCAGGTGCTTGTTTGTACATGTTTATTTTTGGGTGCGCAAGTGCAAGCGATCTCACATCGTACGCATGATTCACAGCTTGGATCAATTAGTACTCAAAGCTCGAGTGCCGCCTACATCGTTGCATCTTCGTGTAGTTTCCCCGCCCAAGCTGTTTCTGATTCATCAGAGTGTGACGATGCTGCAAGGGCTCTCGGACTTAGCGCGGGTTATTGGCCAGACGCGAACTACGGCGGCAATTGTGCAAGATGGCACGGTGGATGGGGCCAAGTGTCTTCTGAATCGTCCTCTTGGTATTATTACCACGCGAGCAATCAGCCCGACTCCCAGCCGATATGCAAGTTACCCCGTTCTCGTGCGTGAAGCCGGGTCCGTCGGTTCACGTGTTCGAGTATTTCTTCTACGGCAGGGTGTGACGCAGCAGCACATGCTTTCGGATCCACACTTTGGTTACTTGGGGAACGCGGAATTATTTGTGGATATTGTGCGCGATGGGGTGTTGGTTGTGGGAAGTGCAGTTTGTCTGATGATGATGAAAACAAGAACGCGCCGAAGTGATCTGCAGCCTAGACTCGTGCATTGCATCACTTTCTCTCTCTCTCTCTCTCACTGTCTCTCTCTCTCTCTCTCGCTGTGTCCCTCTCCCTCACTCTCCCTCTCCCCTTTTAGCTGCAGACGGTGTCGGTGAGCAAGCGGTCCAACATCAATATGTGGTGGCGGTGAAATCTGATTGTGCGCGTCTTTGTGATAATCTGCCCCCACGTCTTTGCGTTCTTTCCCTCCTTCGCAATCCTTATCACACGGTAACGAGCCGCGGGCGCCATTCGCGGGAGTTTCCGCACAGGGGTGTACGAACGACCATACAGGGGGTGATCAATCGGTGCCGTAGGGTGGTCGATTGGCACGCTGCTTCCAACTGGCGTTGAAGCGCGGGTAAACGTCAAAGAAGGGCGGTCTGAAGCAACGTTTCCCCCCCCCCCCCCTCCTCTGGAACGGAAAGACTGAGGAGGGAGGAGGAGACGTAGGAGGAGGAGGAGGAGGAGGAGGAGGGAGGAGGGGGAGGAGGGAGGAGAGATGATGAGGGTGGAGGAGGGATGAGGAGGACGAAAGAGGAAGGATGAGCAGGAGGGAGGATGAGGGAGGAGGGATGAGGAAGGAGGAGAGACGAGGAAGAGGATAAGGGAGGAACAGGAGGGAGGATGGACGAGGAGGGAGGAGGGAGGAGGGAGAAGGGAAGAGGGCGGAGGGAGGAGGAGAAGAGGAGGAGCAGGATGGATTGAGGAAAGAAAGGAGGATGAGGAGGGAGGAGGAACGAGGAGGACGATGGGGGGAGGGAGGAGGGAGGAGGGTGGAGTGAGGAGGAGGGATGAGGGTGGAGGGTTGAGGAGGGAGCAGGGAGGAGAGACGAGGAGGGCCGCCAGCTTTTGAGCCTCCGGTAGTCTCCGGGGCTATGGCCGCTCAGGTACTGTGGGCTTTGTGGTTGTCCCCCCTTTCCCCCTTCGATGTGGTCTCCAGGGCTATGGCCGCTCAAGCACCGTGGGCTCCGTGGTGCCCCCCCAGCACACCACAACAAACCATGGTCATCATCACCAGATCCAGCACCATCACCATCACCAGCATCATCATCAGCAACATCACCATCGTCATCATCATCAGCATCATTTCACCATCACCATCAGCATCATCGTCATCATCGTCATCATCATCAGCATCATCAGCATCGTCATCGCCAGCATCATAATAATCATCATCATCATCAGCATGATCATCATCAACATCATCATCATCATCATCATCATCATCATCATTATCACCATCACCATCACCATCACCAGCACCATCACCATCACCAACACCGTTGGTGTCCAGCGCCTCTGGTGGCGAGGCTGGCAGACCTGTTCCTGGCGGCTGTCCCTGGCGCGTGGCGTTGGAGCCGCGGACAGTGCATGCGCCATTACTTATGATTGTTGGTGCGCTGCAAGTCAAGCTTGTCGCGCTCCAGGGGACGGCTATCACAGTCATCATCATCATCATCATCGTCGTCGTCATCATCATCACCATCAGCGTTTTCATCATCATCATCATCATCATCATCATCATCATCGCCATCATCACCATCATCATTATCATCATTACCAGTCGTCGTTGTCATTATCACCATCATCATTCGTTGTTGTCGCCGCCATCATCATCATTATCAACATCATTACCGTCAGCATCATCACCATCATCATGGCCACCAGCATCAGCATCATCATCATGATCATCAGCATCGTCATCATCATCAGCATCATCAGCATCATCATCATCGCCATCATCATCAACATCATCGTCATCGTCATTGTCATCATCGTCATCATCATCATCATCATCATCAACAGCATCATCACAACCATATCATCAGCATTATCAGCATCATCATCACCAGCATCATCAACATCACCATCAGCATCAGCATCATCATCATCAGCAGCATGATCATCAGCATCGCCATTATCATCATCGTCATCATCATCGTCATCATCATCATCAACATCATCTTCATCAGCATCAGCATCCGCATAAACATCACCATCATCACCATCACCGTCATCATCATCACCATAATCAACATCCTCGTCATCGTCAGCATCAGTATCATCATTGTTGCCATCAACATCACCATCACCATCATCATCGTCATCATCATCACCATCATAATCATCGTCATCACCACCATCATCACCATCACGACCATCACCATCATAATCATCGTCATCACCATCACCACCATCATCATCATCATCATCATCACCATCACCATAATCAACGTCGTCATCATCATCGTCATTATCTCCATCAGCATCATCTCATCATCATCGTCATCATCGTCATCGTCGTCAACATCATCATCATCGTCATGTCATCATCATCATCACAATCATCATCACCATCGTCACCATCATCATCGTCGTCATCTTCACCATCATCATCATCATCATCACCATCATCACCGTCATCGTCATCACCACCGTCATCATCACCAGCATCATCATCATCAGCATCATCATCCGTACCATCACCATCATCATCATCATCAGCATCATCATCATCATCAACATCATCAGCATCGTCATCGTCAGTATCATCATCAGCATCCTCATCAGCATCATCTTCACCATCAGCATCACCATCATCGCCGTCATCATCTTCACCATCAGCCTCATCACCATCATCGTTGTCGTCATTATCACCACCATCATCATCAGCATCGTCATCATCATCATCATCATCGTCATCAGCATCATCAACATCATCTTCATCATCGTCATCATCAGCATCATCATCAGCATCATCACCAGCATCATCAGCATCGCCGTCGTCGTCATCATCATCATCAGCATCATTATCATCATCATCGTCATCATCATCATCTTTATCAGCACCATCATCATCAGCATCATCACCATCGTGGCGCGGCGCCGGAGCGGCCCCGCGCGGCTGCTTTTAAGTCGGGCATGTCCCTCTACAGGAGGAACGCCTCACGAATCGTCGGACAATTGTCTGGGGACGATTCTTCGACTGCTCTTGACTTGTTTTTTGTTTGACTCTTTCGATTTTTTCCTCCAGAAGCCGCCGGCAGGAGGACATGCCCGACCTAAGGGCTGTCCCCACACCCTTCGGCTGCGGGCTGGGGACTATTTTTTTGTATTTGTTTGTCCATTTGGGGGTATTTCCCATCCATCCTGTGGTGTTGGGTCCTCGTTTTGAAGAAACGGTCCCCGCGTTCCTTCTCCTCCTCCTCCTCCTCCTCCTTCTCCTCGCCCTCCTCCCTCCAGGGTTCGCATGCCTCCCCACCACCCATTTCGGCACACCCCTCACACGTTTCGTGGCCCCATAGGGAGCTCCACCGAAGGCCCCAATGGCTGCGTTCGCATGCCTCCCCACCACCCATTTCGGCACCCCCCTCACACGTTTCGTGGCCCCATAGGGAGCTCCACCGAAGGCCCCAGTGGCTGCGTTCGCATGCCTCCCCACTACAAATTTCGGCACACCCCTCACACGTTTCGTGGCCCCATAGGGAGCTCCACCGAAGGCCCCAGTGGCTGCGTCCGCATGCCTCCCCACCACCCATTTCGGCACACCCCTCACACGTTTCGTGGCCCCATAGGGAGCTCCACCGAAGGCCCCAGTGGCTGCGTTCGCATGCCTCCCCACCACCCATTTCGGCACACCCCTCACACGTTTCGTGGCCCCATAGGGAGCTCCACCGAAGGCCCCAGTATGCGGAGCATGCCGAAGGCCCCATGGCTGCGTCGCATGCCTCCCCACCACCCATTTCGGCACACCCCTCACACGTTTCGTGGCCCCATAGGGAGCTCCACCGAAGGCCCCAGTGGCTGCGTCGCATGCCTCCCCACCACCCATTTCGGCACATTAAAAAGAGAGATACTAAAATGATGAAGCCCAAAACCCCTCACACTTTTCGTGGGGGGTGGGGGGGGGGGGGGCCCCATAGGGAGCTCCACCGAAGGCCCCAGTGGTTGCGTTCGCATGCCTCCCCACCACCCATTTTCGGCACACCCCTCACACGCTTCGTGGCCCCATAGGGAGCTCCACCGAAGGCCCCAGTGGCTGCGTTCGCATGCCTCCCCCCCGCCCATGTCGGCACACCCCTCACACGCTTCGTGGCCCCATAGGGAGCTCCACCGAAGGCCCCAGTGGCAGGGTTCGCATGCCTCCCCACCGCCCATTTCGGCACACCCCTCACACGTTTCGTGGCCCCATAGGGAGCTCCACCGAAGGCCCCAGTGGCAGGGTTCGCATGCCTCCCCACCACCCATTTCGGCACACCCCTCACACGTTTCGTGGCCCCATAGGGAGCTCCACCGAAGGCCCCAGTGGCAGGGTGCGCATGCCTCCCCACCACCCATTTCGGCACACCCCTCACACGTTTCGTGGCCCCATAGGGAGCTCCACCGAAGGGGCCCCAGTGGTTGCGTTCGCATGCGTCCCCACCACCCATTTCGGCACACCCCTCAAACGTTTCGTGGCCCCATAGGGAGCTCCACCGAAGGCCCCAGTGGCTCCCCACCACCCATTTCGGCACACCCCTCACACGTTTCGTGGCCCCATAGGGAGCTCCACCGAAGGCCCCAGTGGCTGGGTGCGCATGCCTCCCCACCACCCATTTCGGCACACCCCTCACACGTTTCGTGGCCCCATAGGGAGCTCCACCGAAGGCCCCAGTGCCGCCGCCCGCATGCGTCAGCCACACCCAATTCGGCAAACCCCTCACACGTTTCGTGGCCCCATAGGGAGCTCCACCGAAGGCCCCAGTGGCTGCGTTCGCATGCCTCCCCACCACCCATTTCGGCACACCCCTCACACGTTTCGTGGCCCCATAGGGAGCTCCACCGAAGGCCCCAGTGGCAGGGCCCGCATGCCTCCCCACCACGCGTTTCGGCACACCCTTCACACGTTTCGTGGCCCCATACGGAGCTCCACCGAAGGCCCCAGTGGCGCGGTGCCTATGAGAAGTGGGGCCTAGTTTGCGTGCCCCCTCCTTCGTTTCATATCCGTGCGGTACTCGCAGCTGCATATGGTTGGGTCCTTCGCCAGGCTAATGTTTGTGTTTTTTTTTCGTCGAAAATCCTTCTGTAGGGGGACAGGCCCGACCTTACAGCAAAGCATGAGGAGCCTGGCGTGCCCTGTCAGTTCCGTCGTTCGCGTCGGCTCGCTTCGATTGTTAGCCTCTGGGAGTCGATGATCTAGCGCCGATCTGGCGCCGATGTAGCGTCGACCAGCGTCGATTAGCGTCGATCAGGGCCGATTCGCAAGAGCCGACAAGATGGCATGGGAGGCCCCCGTGGGTTGCCACCGAACTCGGTCCCCTCGCACCGTGCTCGGGCCTCGCTCGATGCCTCGTTGGATCCCTCGCTCCGTCCCAGACCTCCTCGCGCTGCGAGGAAAAAATCACGGCGGGAGGCCTTTCGCTATTTTCGGCCCAGACCTCTTCGCGGTGCGAAGAAAAAATCACGGCGGGAGGTTTTTCGCTATTTTCGGTCTCCAGGGGCCCTCATTGGGCCTTGGGACCATCAACAAACGACTCAGGATGAAAAGCCGGTCTTTGGGAAGAGGTCCAGGCCTCTGCTGGGTCGACGCTGTGAACAAATCACGACGTCGGAGGCCTGGAGTGCTCGATGCCTCCCTCGATGCCTCGCTCGATGTATCCTGCTTCCTCCTCCTCCTCCTCCTCCTCCTCCCTCCTCCTCCTTCTCCTCCCCCTCCTCCTTCTCCGCCTCCTCCTCCTCCTCCACCTCCTCCTCCTCCTCCTCCTCCCTCTCCTCTCCTCCTCCTCCTCCTCCTCCTCCTCCTCCTACCTCCTCCTCCTCCACCTCCTCCTCCTCCTCCCTCCTCCTCCTCTCCCTCCTCCTCAACCCTCCTACCTCCTCCTCCTCCTCCTCCCCTTTCCTCTCCTCCTCTTCCTCCTCCTCCGCCTCTCCTCCCTCCTCCTCCTGCCTCCTCCTCCTCCTCCTCCTCCTCCTCCCCTCCTCGTTCTCCTCCCCCTCCTCCTCTCCCCTCCTCACCCCTTCAAATCCTCCTCCCAGCCTGCCGATCCCCCCCTCCCCCCCCCGCAGCTGCCGCGACCGGCGTTCAACAGGGCCTGGCCCGCAGCCGCGCCCCTCGCGG
>CAUYUJ010006989.1:0-25000 GCA_963575745.1 Prorocentrum cordatum
GAGGAGGAGAAGGAGGAGGAGGAGGCGGGGGGAGGACGAGGAGGACGAGGAGGAGGAGGAGGAGGAGGAGGAGGAGGAGGAGGAGGAGGAGGAGGAGGAGGAGGAGGAGGAGGACCTGGGCGAACTGCTCTTCGAGGGCAGGCTCGGGGTGGTGCCGGAGGCCCCGGCTCGTGGGGCCGCGAGGGGAGCTCCTGGGGCAGGCGGCCCAGGTGCAGCCAGCCCGTATCCCCAGACCCCCTCGAGTAATGAAAAAATCACGACGGGAGGTTTTTCCAAATTTTCGGCCTCTGGGGCCCCTCACCGGGCCTCGGGAGCGTCAAAAAACGACTCAGGATGCAAAGCCGGTCCCGGGGAATGGGTCGGGACCTCTGGGGGTCGACGTCATGAAAAAATCATGACGTCGGGGGTCTGGGTCCAAAGGGGCCCAGGGACACACAATAAGTCGACACAAATCCCAGGATTCCTGCTTTTTTCACGGGATTCCTGCTCGTTTCCCTGTCTCTCCTAGGGTTCATGATTTGTTTCCCCAGGGTTCCTGTTTTTTCCCCCCCGGGTTTTTGTTTCTTTCACCGGATTCCTGTTTTTCCCGGATTATTGTTCTTTTATTGTTTTTGTTCCAAGATTCCCAAGAAATAGACACAAATCCCAGGATTACTGTTTTATTCCCTCCTGAGGATCATGGGCATGCGCCGCGGTAAGGAGAAAGGGGCCTTGGAGGCCCATGGCGAGGCTTCTCGGGCGGGGCGCGACCCAGGAAGGTGGCGAAAGGAGATGGGCCCAGGAGGCAAGGCTGCAAGGGTTGCGCCTGGGAAGGCCCCTGGGTGGCCCCAGGCTGGCCCAAGATACGCCCAAGATACAGTCGGCCCGTATCAGAAGGATGCGCGGAAATGATGCAAGGGCATTGGAGATCCATGATGGGAGAACAAAAAGCCGACACCGGCACCAAAAAAGTATTTGTTCCGCGAAATCCCACCAGCCCTTTAGGGCGTAGGTGGTCTAGGGAGTTTCCTCTGCCAACCCCCTTCTTCCCCTTCGGGGAGGGGTTTACCCCTCCCCTTACCCCTCCCCCCTGACCTGGACGGGGCCGGTCGCGAGGTGTCAGAGCGTCCAAGATGGCCCAAGACAGCTCCAAGAGCGAACAGGCGAGAAAACACAAAACATTGATTTTACCTAGGTTTTGGAAGGATTTGGGCATCTTGGGGGGGCCCAAGAGGCGACTCGAGGCACTCTGGAGGGGCGGGGCTAATAAGCAACCCCCCTTCTTTGATAGATCTCCTCCAAGATGGCCCAAAGAGCGCCCCGAAGGCTCCCAAGAGCGCCCCAAGAGCGCCTCAAGAGGGCCCCAAGAGACCCCAAGAGGCCCCCAAGAAGCCTCCAAGACGTTGCCAAGAGACCCCCAAGAGGCCCCAAGAGAGTCCAAGATGGCCCAAGACGGCTCCAAGAGCGAAAAGGCGAGAAAACAGAAAACATTGATTTTATCTAGGTTTTGGAAGGATTTTGGCCTCTTGGGGGGCCCAAGAGGCGACTCGAGGCACTTTAGAGGGGCAACGCTAATTGGGGACCCCTTCTTCTTTGATCGATCTCCTGCAAGATGGCCCTAAGAGCGCCCCGAAGGCTCCCAAGAGCGCCCCAAGAGCGCCCCGAGAGCGCCCCAAGAGGCCCCAAGAGGCGCCCAAGAGGCCTCCAAAAGGCTCCCAAGAGACCCCCAAGAGGCCCAAGAGGCTCCCAAGACGGGTCCAAGAGCGAAAAGGCGAGAAAACAAAAAACATTGATTTTACCTAGGTTTTGGAAGGATTTTGGCCTCTTGGGGGGGGGCCCAAGAGGCGACTCGAGGCACTCTAGAGGGGCAGCGCTAATTGGGGACCCCCCCTTCTTTGATAGATCTCCTCCAAGATGGCCCCAAGAGCGCCTCGAAGGCTCCCAAGAGCGCCCCAAGAGCGCCCCAAGAGGGCCCCAAGAGGCCCCAAGAGGCCCCCAAGAGGCCTCCAAGAGGCCCCCAAGAGACCCCCAAGAGGCCACAAGAGGCTCCCCGAGATACGCAAGAGGCCCCCGGGACCGCCAAGAGGCCCCAAGGACGGCCCAAGAGGCCCCCAAGCTCGCAATTGTCCTCCTCCTCCTCCTCCTCCTCCTCCTCTTTCTTCCTCCTCCCTCCTCCCCCTCCCCCTCCTCCTCCTCCTCCTCCTCCTCCTCCTCCTCCTCCTCCTCCTCCTTCTCCTTTTCCTCCTTCTCGTCCTCCTCGTCCTCACAGTCCTCCATCTCCTCCTCCTTCTATTCCTCCTCCTCCTCCTCCTGCTCCTCCTCCTGCTCCTCCTCTTCCTCCTCCTACTCCGACGACGACGGCTCCTCCTACATCCTCCCCCTCTTGGGGTATATGGCGGCTCACCCCGCCCTTTGTTCTTCTGCATGCTCCCCCGCTTCCCTCATAACCTCCACTCCCCTGGGACTCATTTCTGGACGGGCTGGTGGGGATACGCGAAGCGTCTAGAATTTTGAATTGCGCTTTGGACCAGGGTGGCCCCGCCCTGGCATGAGGAAACGCAAAACAGCCAGGGAGGGTGGGGGAAAGGAGTTGCCGCGAAGCAGGTAGGAAGGAGGACAGGAAACAAAAAGTGCAAGCGAGAAGCGAAGCTGGCGGGCGCTCTCGGGAGAGGAGGGAGAAAGGAGGGAAGAATGCGGCATCCTCCATGACCGAAGCCTCACTCCCCCCACCGCCGCCCTCCCCCACGCTTCCCCCCGCCCGCTCGCCCCCCTCACACGCCCCCCCCCCTCCCACACCCGCCCTCTGTCCGCCCGCGTCGCATCCCTGACCCTCGATTTGCCCGAAGCCAGCACCCGACGATTCCGAACCGCCTGCTCCCCGCGAGTGGGGGCGGCGGCCACCCTGCGCGTTTGGGGCCAAAGAGTGTGGTTTACTCTTGACCCGGGCCGGCAGCCCCTGGCAAACTTCCGACATCGTCGAGGGGTTCAGCTCGCCCACGGGGCCGCCGATCCAGAGGAGGCCTTGGTGCTGGTGTCGGCTTTTTGATGTTGCAGTGAACGAAAAGCCGGCACCAGCACCAAGACGCCACTGGAAAAGTTGGCAGCGGTTTCCCTGTGGGGGTTGAGCGATCCAAAGGAGCCTGGAAAGCTTGAGATGGTTGGCATTGCTCTCCGAACTTGCAGGCCATGGGGCTTGCATGATAGAAAAGCGTCCCATGGGGCTCATGGCGCCCCTAGGCCCCATGGGGCTTCCAGGCCCCATGGGGTTTCCAAAGTCCGCGGGACGCGCCAGGCCCAGAAACCCGATGTGGCCCTGACGAGTCATGGAGCCCATGGGGCCCGCGCGGCTCGCTAGGCCAGCGCGGCGCACTTGGCCCATGCGCGCTGCGTCGCACGTGCGGCCCAAGAAACCTTTGTGGGTTCGCACGGCTGGGTTCGCACGGCCCACGGCCCTCGCGCGGCCAATGGAAATCCGAACGCCCACCTGGGGAAATAGAAACGGCCCGCCTTGTTCCCACGCGCTCAGAGCTGGCATTCATCAACGCGGGACACGCGAGCCCGAAGACACGGGCGACGGCAGTCAACGGAGGCTATGATTGTTTCTTTTCCAATGGGATCTTGGTGTTGGTGTCGGGTTCCGGTGCGCCGACATGAGAACGTTGCTCGAACGAGGCTGGCCAGCGAAAGTCGCTAAGGATGGGCCGAAGAGGCAAGGATGCAAGGGTTACCCTTGGGAAGGTTGCCCGTCCTTACTGATTATGCGGGTTGACTGCAGGACAAAGGACCTCCTGCCGACCATGCTTCCGGCGCCCTGAAAACGATCTCCAGCGAAACACCGAGGGGTCTACGGTGGCGGCCTCAAATTATCCAATGATTGCGCAATTGTTGCATGTTGTGCTGTGCTTCACTATCAGTAGGTACCCCCTCCCCTTCTGGGCCTCGAAGCCGACCCCAAAAAATATATGACAAATCCGTGATCTGGGTCCGTTGGGCCTCGTGGGGGTCCAGGAATCCACGTCCGGAGGTGACGTGCTGAGCGGCCGCGCTGGTCGGCGCACGCCTTAATGCAGCGGGCCCAAAGCATCCGCGATGCATACTGGCCGCTCCTGGTGCCTCAGATCGCCCGCGACGTGCAGGACAGCTCACGAGCGGAAGCGCCCGGGCAGGAGGCGTTCCAAGGCCGTCGTTGCCCCGACGCCTCTTTTGAGCAGGGACCGACCGTCCCAGCATTCCTACAGGTCTACCACGACATGATATTAGAATCCAAAACCGTTCTAATAACAAAAACAACGTTCTTAGAACAGAAGCCCGATGTGTTAAGCAAGGGAGTCCCAGACAGACATGTTCTGAGAACATGTCGCGCAGACCAAGAAAGGTTCTTAGAACATTCTCTGGTGGGCCTACAGGCGAGCCAGGACGCTTCGCAATGCTGCTTGACTATTCGTCGAGCGGGCGCTCGAGATCCAGATGTCGCGGAGGTTTGAGGGGCAACGATGGGGGGGACTGGCATAGGGGGGATGCATCGACCTGGAATTGGCCATGCATCGCCGATGGATCGACGATGGGCCTCCGATCGTGAATCCGCACCCTCCTGGGAGGGTTGGGGCCATCGGGCCCCTATCGGCGGGCGATTGGGGGACGATGCATCCCCCGCTATGCCTACCCCCCCCTCCCCCTCCCCTCCCCCTCCCCCTCCCCACTGTCCCACCCTCTTCCTCCTCCTCCTCCTCCTCCTCCTCCCTCCTCCTCCTCGCCCCTCCTCCTCTTCTTCATCCTCTTCTTCTCCTGCTCCTTCCTCCTCCTCCTCCTCCTCATCCTCTCCTCCTCCTCCTCCTCCTCCTCCTCTCTCTCCTATCGTTGCCCGTGCCAGGCTGAGGGCTCGTGGACCATTGGAGACGGCGGGCGGGCTGGCCTGGCCGGGCCCACAGCTGCATGCTCGACAACGAGGGGGCAAGGGGCCGCACTCCGCTCTCGAGTCTCCAAAGAAGGAGGAGGTAGAGGAGGAGGAGGAGGAGGAGGAGGTAGAGGAGGAGGAGGAGGAGGAGGAGGAGGAGGAGGAGGAGAAGGAGGAGAGGAGGAGGAGGGGGGAGGAGGAAGGAGGAGGAGGAGGAGGGGAGGAGGAGGAGGAGGAGGAGGAGGAGGGAGGAGGAGGAGGAGGAGGAGGGGAGAGGAGGACGAGGAGGAGGAGGGGACGAGGAGGAGGAGGTAGAGGAGAGGAGGAGGAGGAGGGAGGAGGAGGGGGAGGAAGAGGGATGAGGAGGAGGAGGAGTGGAGGAGGAGGAGGAGGAGGAGGAGGAGGAGGGGAGGAGGAGGAGGGGGAGGTAGAGGAGGAGGAGGAGGGGGAGGAAGAGGATGGGGAGGAGGAGGAGGAGGAGGAGGAGGAGGAGGAGGAGGAGGAGGAGGAGGAGGAGGAGGGGGAGGGGGAGGGGGAGGAGGAGCGGGAGGGGGAGGGGGGGAGAGGGGGGAGAGGGAACTATGCATCACGTCTTGTACTCCCCTCCGCTCCGGGCCCCTTCAGAGGTCCATCTGGTGCACGTTTGACACCGGGTCAGTTCTTGACGGCCCCGAGGCCTGAAAAGGGCCCCATGAGGCGGACAAAAAGTACAAAAGGAAAACAACACCAACAGCAAAAACGAGCCTTCGCGATCGAACCCAGCAGCTCAAGCCTGCCGTTCCTTCCTGCTGGTCTGACGGGCACATTGTCCACCACCACTGCTATATGTAGGATGGGGGGAGAAGGTAGGATGAGGACGTCCTCCTCCTCCTCCTCCTCCTCCCTCTCCTACATATGGAAGTAGTGGTGGTGGAAAATGGGCCCATCATGGTCGGAACCAGTGCTGGTACATCTCAAACCCCCAGCCGGCTCCAAGGCTCTTGGACATCCTGGCTACGAGAAGCCCGATGACGGGGAGTTCTTCGAGTGTGCGGATGGTGGAGACGGAGGCCCAGAGGAAGCGCCGGGGGAGAGCTACAGTAGGGGCTCGACCACAGAAACATTCCACAAGAAACCCAACCCTGAGACCCCAAGACGTCCATTGAGTTTTGGTTTGGGAACGTCACGCTTTCCATAGCAAAGGCATCGAAACCCAAGAAACCCAGGGCACCCTGGAGGCAAGCAGGAGGGTGTTTCCTGGCATGGGTCTCCACTGCACGGGAACCCCGCAACAGCGGGGGCGTCCAGCTCAGCTGCGACGCTGCGACGTCTGCAACGTAGCCCCTTAGGTGTTGGCGTGGCCGCAGGTCCCGCCGTCTATCTCGAGTGAGGACTGTCACGCAGGTCACGGCGATCCTCTCTCGGATGTAGTTTTTGGGGATCCAGGAGCTGACGGTGCAGAGTTCCTGGCAGTACCCCGAGCTGCGAGGCGCAGGACACCCACCAGACGAGATGGGCAAGTTCCTCCGGGCGCTTAGTAGCCTAATGTTAGGTCGGGCATGTCCCCCTACAGGCGGATTTTGGAAGAACAGTGACACAGAGCCAGAAAATACCCCAAAGTAGCCAAAATGATAGACACATCGTCCCCATACTAATTTTTGATAATTTTCGAATATTCCTCCTGCAGAGGGAGGCCGACTTAAGCTTTCATGCAGAGCTTCTCAACCAGAGAGCGGCACGAGAGTGTGAGCACCTCCGGCGAGGCCGAGGGGGAGGGAGGCGGAAGGCCAGCCTCCAGCAGCACAAGGAGGAGGCCCCGGACGAGTTCGTCGGTGAGCTCCGCAAGCTGCTGGACGAGGGAGAGCGGACACTCGAGAACAGACAAGCGCACTCCACTGCTCGCAGAGTAACTACTCGCACCTGGCCTGGATCCGCCGCGGGGGACTTGCGATGCGCGACGCCGAGGCAACAGCACACTTTTGGGGGGCGCTTGCGAGCAGGCACTCTGCGAGCAGTGGAGCGCGCTCGGTGAGAGAAGATCTTCTCAACGGTCCGAACGAGACGGTCACGCAGGCTCGGAAGCAGCAGGCACGGTGGTGGTCACGTCGTGCGGGGGGGCGAGGGCGGCAACCGCGCGCGGGGCCCTGGTCAGGATGGCGAGGGACTCCGGGGGCATACTTCGAGAGTGGGTCAACGTGATGATCGCGAGGGGGTGGCCCAAGTCTTAAGTCGGGCGTGTCCCCCTACAGTCAACACTGGTCGACAGATCGTCCCCGGGCAATTTTTTGACTGCTTTTGAACACTCCTCCTGTGGAGGGACAGGCCCGACCTGCTCCAAGTCGTGTCAGGCCAGCTTCCCGCAGGCGGCTGGAGAAAGTGTTGGCCCCTCGGCGAGACGCAGCGGCCACAAGGGGGCCCTGCTGAGAGGGGGGAGGGAGCAGGGTAGGGGCAGCTTTAGGTCGGGCATGTCCCCCTACGGGCGGATGTTGGACGAATAAATTGTAAATGGCCCAGCAAGATTCCCAAATGGTGAGGACATGCTCAAAAAGTCGTCTCCAGACTATGCTTGAACTATTTTTGAATTTTCCTCCTGCAGAGGGACAGGCCCGACTCCCCTTGCAAAAGGCAGCCCGGGCATACCCGGGCACCGAAAGGAAGGGGCGGGGCTTCCGACCCCACCCCTCTGAGTTTCCCAGTTTGCTGAGGGGGGAGGAGGGGGGGAGCTTGAAGCTGGGGCTCCTTGTTTGATCTTCGCGTATCCCTCAGCGCGCTATCTACTAGATCCGAATGAACAGGGAGCGTAGCGAGAGGATGGTGTAATCGACACTGATTCAGTATGAACGGATAGATGAAACGAGAGAGGGAGAGAAAGCGAGGATCGACAGGAAGAACGAGAGATAGAGGGAGAGGCACCGTAGGGAAACTGACCAACCCACAAATATACACACATACATACATACATGAACCACGCGCGCGCTTCGCGCGCGCTTAGGTTCTGTCGAGTCACAGACCCAGGAATCGTTGTGAGAAGAAATTGGTGACGCGAAGCGTCGTGGGGGCGTCCTTGGACGTCTGGGGTCTCCTGGGGTCTCTTGAGGGGCCTCCTGGGGGCCTCCTGGCGGCCTCTTGGGGCGGAAGGCTCGAGCTTGCGGTTCGTGGTCCCCCTCTGGGCCTCCTCTTGGGCCCGTCTTGGGGCCCTCTTGGGCCATCTTGGGCGCCTCTTGGGCCGTCTTGGGGCCCTCTTGGGCTGTCCTGGGGCCCTCTTGGAAGCTTCTTGGGCCGTCTTGGGGCGGTCTTGGGCGCCTCTTGGGCCGTCCTGTAACGTCGGAAAGCCCAAAAGACAACTTTGTTGAAAATGTACGTTTTACGAAGGGAATGGGCCAATTTTTGCGTCTAGGGGCCCTCTTGGGACGCATGTTGGAGGCTTCTTGGGCGTCTTGGGGGCGTCCTTGGACGTCTGGGGTCTCCTGGGGCCTCTTGAGGGGCCTCCTGGGGGCCTCCTGGCGGCCTCTTGGGGCGGAAGGCTCGAGCTTGCGGTTCGTGGTCCCCCTCTGGGCCCCCTCTTGGGCCCGTCTTGGGGCCCTCTTGGGCCATCTTAGGCGCCTCTTGGGCCGTCTTGGGGCCCTATTGGGCTGTCCTGGGGCCCTCTTGGAAGCTTCTTGGGCCGTCTTGGGGCGGTCTTGGGCGCCTCTTGGGCCGTCCTGTAACGTCGGAAAGCCCAAAAGACAACTTTGTTGAAAATGTACGTTTTACGAAGGGAATGGGCCAACTTTTGCGTCTAGGGGCCCTCTTGGGCCGCATGTTGGAGGCTTCTTGGGGCGTCTTGGGGGCGTCCTTGGACGTCTGGGGTCTCCTGGGGCCTCTCGAGGGGCCTCCTGGGGGCCTCCTGGCGGCCTCTTGGGGCGGAAGGCTCGAGCTTGCGGTTCGTGGTCCCCCTCTGGGCCCCCTCTTGGGCCCGTCTTGGGGCCCTCTTGGGCCATCTTGGGCGCCTCTTGGGCCGTCTTGGGGCCCTCTTGGGCTGTCCTGGGGCCCTCTTGGAAGCTTCTTGGGCCGTCTTGGGGCGGTCTTGGGCGCCTCTTGGGCCGTCCTGTAACGTCGGAAAGCCCAAAAGACAACTTTGTTGAAAATGTACGTTTTACGAAGGGAACGGGCCAACTTTTGCGTCTAGGGGCCCTCTTGGGCCGCATGTTGGAGGCTTCTTGGGGCGTCTTGGGGGCGTCCTTGGACGTCTGGGGTCTCCTGGGGCCTCTTGAGGGGCCTCCTGGGGGCCTCCTGGCGGCCTCTTGGGGCGGAAGGCTCGAGCTTGCGGTTCGTGGTCCCCCTCTGGGCCCCCTCTTGGGCCCGTCTTGGGGCCCTCTTGGGCCATCTTGGGCGCCTCTTGGGCCGTCTTGGGGCCCTCTTGGGCTGTCCTGGGGCCCTCTTGGAAGCTTCTTGGGCCGTCTTGGGGCGGTCTTGGGCGCCTCTTGGGCCGTCCTGTAACGTCGGAAAGCCCAAAAGGCGACTTTGTTGAAAATGTACGTTTTACGAAGGGAATGGGCCAACTTTTGCGTCTAGGGGCCCTCTTGGGACGCATGTTGGAGGCTTCTTGGGGCCTCTTGGGGGCGTCCTTGGACGTCTGGGGTCTCCTGGGGCCTCTTGAGGGGCCTCCTGGGGGCCTCCTGGCGGCCTCTTGGGGCGGAAGGCTCGAGCTTGCGGTTCGTGGTCCCCCTCTGGGCCCCCTCTTGGGCCCGTCTTGGGGCCCTCTTGGGCCATCTTGGGCGCCTCTTGGGCCGTCTTGGGGCCCTCTTGGGCTGTCCTGGGGCCCTCTTGGAAGCTTCTTGGGCCGTCTTGGGGCGGTCTTGGGCGCCTCTTGGGCCGTCCTGTAACGTCGGAAAGCCAAAAAAAAAGCAACTTTGTTGAAAAATGTACGTTTTACGAAAGGGAATGGGCCAATTTTTGCGTCTAGGGGCCCTCTTGGGACGCATGTTGGAGGCTTCTTGGGGCCTCTTGGGGGCGTCCTTGGACGTCTGGAGGCCATCTTCAGCATCTCGGAGCCCTCTTGGAGGCCTCTTGGAAGTTTCTTGGGCCGTCTTGGGCGCTCCTGGGGCCGTCTTGTCTGACCGGGGAGGCCTCCGGCAAGCCCCGACGAGCCTCCGGGCCCCCCGGGGCGCACATTTGTGGTCGAGGTCCCGGCCCTGGGCCCCCGGACCCGGTGCGCCGTTATATGTATATACATACACATCTACATGTGTAGATCAGAAGAGAAAGAGAGAGAGAGAGAGAGGAACAAACATATGAGGTAGGCAGTGCGAACAAAGAGTAGTTCCCCCATCAGCGCTGGCACTGAAGGGGCCACACTGGCCACTGCAAAGGCTACGCGAAACGTGGCGGGGGCCGATGTCGGGAGGCGGCCGGGTTCCAAAGCTCGCGGTTTGTCTGGGGGGGGTCTGGGCCGAGGTCACTGGGCGGGTGGCCTCCCAGGTTCCTGGTTCTGGGTCCAGGGTTCACGATACAGTGGAAGCTCCAGCTCTCGAGTTTTGCTTCCTTGATTTTTGCGACAAGGGACATACTGATACCGAATATATACACATATAGCTAAGCACAGGGCAGGAGCCTCGAGGGCAGAGGACAGAGGATGCATCGACTCTTGAGGGTATACAGGGTAGGCATGGTAGCATAGCGTAACAAAAAGGGAGAGGGAGGGAGAGACTCAGTAGAGAGCGATACAAGAAGAGAGGTATGCATAGATATAGAGAGAGAGAGACTGTGCGACCACTGTTAGACACGGTATTGAAGGATTGACGGGGAGGTCAGAGTGAAATAGTATGTAGTACACATACAGAATACAATCCGAGCGCATAGGGTGAAATTGAGTATATAGAGAGGGAGGCGTATGTATACACATACGTATACATATGTTGACGAGTTGAGAAAGAGCGAGGGAGAGAGAGAGAGAGAGACAGAGAGAGACAGAGAGAGAGAGAGAACCCACAACATAACACAACCGAGCAACGAGATAACTCATAACAGAAACACACACAACCAATGTCTATATATATATAACTTAGAAATGCTACAACTCGCATCGCTACGATGACCAAGCATGCGAACCCAGACTCAAAGTGCAAACAGCTGTGCAAGCAGCGTCGCCACGTTGCGTGTTCGGGGGGGCTTGCGAATCTTGTCAAACCGATTTCCGCGTCGAACCCGCGTCGGATGCACCGCGAAATCTCGCCATTTGCAGGACGGACAGGACGCCCTGAGCATGCGACGTGGGCGCAGCGACACATGTCAGACGATGCGTCCCGCCGTGCCGACCCCAGATCGCAGCCCCCCTTTGGTGGCCAGTCGGGTGGCCTCCTCTTCTCGAGAGCCACCCCACTCCTGCGCGGGCGGGTGGGAGGACAAAAAGCGGGAGGAGACGCGGAGGTGGACGGGGGGGGCAAGAGGGAGGCGGAGCCGCAAGAGCGGGAGGGCAGAAGGATGACGCGTGCGTGTGAGTGACTGGGGCAATCACTCAAACTGAGTACCACCAGTATACTCGGAGGATGCTTGATTGGGAACGGTAGCAGACTGGCCCATGGCAAGTGCGAGGGTAATCTCCGAATTTACTGGCCCGTGACACATGCGAGAAGGATGACCGGTCCGTGGACTAAGAGGCAATCAGGCCCTTTCGAAACCAGCAATTGGTCACACCGAAGCCCCAGCAACCAAGACAGCATACGACGAGGTGCTTGCGGTGTCTCTGAAGCGCAGATGCAGAAAGGCGCGATGCAATGCGACTTGAAGACGAGATCTTCGCAACGCCCTAACAACTGCTCCACCCTTCAGTAATGATTCGGTGGCAGTGCAATGCGACAATCGCAACGCAACATGACGCATCATGCCTAGAGTCAATCCGACACATGATGGCTTGTGCTTCGACCCGCACGACTCACAAAGCTCTGGCAACATGTGCCCACAGCATGGCCTGGATACGCATGCGCACGCCGAAACCGATGTCGTGGTCCTGTGCCGAGCAAAGTGAAACCACACATCAAACAGAGAAGGCTGTGAGGATCAGGGGACACAGAGGGGAAGGAAAGGACCGATGCATGGATGGGGAAGACGGGAAATGGAGAGGAGGGGGACGAGAGTCGGGGGGAGGGGCGAGGGGGAACCATGAAGAGAGAGTGAGAGGGAGGGGGAGGGCGAGAGGGAGAGAGAGGGAGAGGGGGAGGGGAAGGGAAGAGTGGAGAGAGAGAGAGAGAGAGAAATAACGAAAACGACAGAGAAACGGAGAGAGAGAGAGAGAGAGAGAGGGGGAGAGATAGAGAGAGCGAGATAGAGATCGAGCGCAACGATCCATGTACACACGTATACATACATATATAAAAGGGAGAGGTGACGGGAGAGGGAAATAAAGAGAACAAGAGAGGTGTGTAACAGAGCGAGAGATAAACATGAACTGCTGGGGCTGAGGGGGTCGGGGAAGAATCCAATATGCGACCAACTGATCCGATGATGCGCACCGCTGCTCCAAAAACCAACCGCTGCTGAGCAATATGTATGATGACCGCAAGGGGTGACTACAAACACAAACATAGAGCGCTTCCACTGCGAAAGAGGCGAGATCACAGTCGCAGGTTCGCCCCCAATGCCCACTGCAGAGGCCCCCTTCGTTCAACATGATTCCACAAGAGTATACCCGCTCCAGACGAAGTCGTCATCACATGCTGCGGGTCGGTCCCACTGTATGCCGAGACTGGCAATGGCATTGTAGAGGCACGAGCCGTCTGCGAGCCCAGTTGGGGGGCAGAGGAGGAGGAGACACATGGCGCAGAGTAGGAGGAGGAGGAGGCGGAGGAGGAGGAGGAGGAGGAGAAGAAGGAGGCGGAGGAGGAGGAGGAGGAGGCGGACGCGGAGGAGGAGGAGGACGCGGAGGAGGAGGTGGGGGAGGAGGAGGTGGAGGAGGTGGAGGAGGAGGCGGAGGAGGAGGAGGTGGTGGAGGAGGAGGAGGAGGAAGAGGCGGAGGAGGAGGAGGAGGAGGCGGATGAGGAGGAGGAGGTGGAGGAGGTGGAGGAGGAGGCGGAGGAGGAGGAATCTGCGCGCGCTGCGCTTCCGCTTCGGCACCCGTCCTGCTGTCATGCTCACGGGGGAAGGGGCGGCGCAGCACGCATCTCCGAGAGCGGGCGCCCCGCGGGGCGCAGTCCTGCCCTCGCGCAGCCCTCCTTCAACCACTGCGCCCAGGAACCTTCAGGGAAGGGGGCTTCGTGAGGGGCCCAAGGAAAATTCCACCGAGATTGGCGCGTTCGGGAACCTGCATTCAGAACGAAGGGCCCACGGACAGGCGCGCGGCCTCGCACATCCCTCCCCCCAGTGCCCACCAGGGGTGCGCGGGATCGGGCTGCGAGTTGCATCCAGAGGCTGGGCGGCCGACTGCGAGCGAGCCTGAGTCTGAACGAGCCGCGTGGTCTTGCCCTGGTCTGTGGCAGCGTCTTGCTCCCAGAAGCGGACAATTCGTCGTTCCTGTAATAGCTCGTCGCCGGGGGATGGAGCAGGAGCTGGGGTCGCCGCACCAGTCGACCAGCAAAAAAAATCGCCCAATCGCCCTCTGGGCGTAAATGGTCTGAGGCGATCGCTCGTTCGAGTCCGTGGAGGAGGAGGAGGAGGAGGAGAAGGAGGAGGGAGGAGAAGGAGGAGGGAGGAGAAGGAGGAGGAGGAGGAGGAGGAGGAGGAGGAAGAGTTCACCGTGGGAGAGAGGTGCTGACCTTCCCCCCACACACCCCCATGCCCCGCGCCGAAGACTGCTCCTCCCTCGCGCAGCCGCGCGAGGGAGGAGCTCTGTTGGGGGGGGGGGGGGGGGGGGGCAATATTGGGCCCTCGGGGGGAGGAGCCATGGAGGTTTCGTGGCCGCGCGACGAGGAGCTCTGGTGTGGGGGGGGGGGGGGGGCAATGTTGGGCCCTCGGGGGGAGGAGCTATGGAGAGGTTGCGTGGGGGCCTCCTGGGGGCCCTCCCCTGAAGGAGCCCTTCGGAGCCCTGCAGGAGCCTTCTGCGGGCCTGTTGGGGCCGCTCTGGTGCCGAGGATGCTGTCCTGCGTGGGCATGCTCGCAGACTGGACGGGTTTGAGCCCCTCGGCCCCCTCTCTCGGGCCCCAACCGCTCGCGAGTTACGACAGATGCGCGCTCCTGGGGCCGCCTCCCCCTGTCAAGTACGTATAACAAAAAGCGCGCTCCCGATGCCACCGTTCCTAGCAAATTACTTCAGATGCGCAATCCCAAGGCAAGCACCCTTCATACATTACGACGGGCCTCGCTCCCGAGGCCATCATCTGTCGTTCCGCGTCGGCTTTTGTCGCGACCAGCGAGACGGCTAAAACCGGTACGGCAAACCTTGACCTGACCATGACGTGCCCGACCCAGCCCTGGACAAATCAAAATGCACACGGCAGACCCAAAAACGGTCACACCGTATACGACTCACCCTTTAACCAAATATGAAGCACTTGACCTAGCCCTGAACCAATCAAACCTTGCTGCACGGACAACACAACCGAAGACGGCCAAGGCATGCACAACCGACCTTGAAACAGTCTCTTCATCATGTTCCTCCTCTTGTTCGTTCTCGTGTGTACTTCTCCTCCTCCTCCTATTCCTCTTCCTCCTCCTTTCCTGCTGCCTCTCCTCTTCTTCTTGTTCGGCCCGTTAAAATAGGCAGACCTTACACGGTCTAGCCCTGAACTAGCGCCAATACTTACACGACAACATCCCAACACCGTAAACTCGTACAGGACAAACCTGGAACCCCTCTGTTCTGCGTGTTCATCCACTCTCTCCATCGGGTTGATCATCCATCTCGTGATTCTCCGCGCCGTCATCAAAATATTGATGTTTGTTCCCGGTCATCCTTTGGTGTTAGGTCCTCGTTTTGAGCAGAGACAACACCCTGAGTCTATCCTCCTGCTTCCTCCTCCTCATCCTCCTTTTCTCTTCCCTGCCTGTTCTCTCCGCACTCATCATTACCATCTCCATCCTCATCATCATCCTCATGATCATCGTCATCATCATCATCAGCAGCATCATCATCACCATCACCATCCGCATCACCATTATCACCATGACCATCATCATCATCAGCATCATCATCATAATCGTCAACATCAGCGTCAGCATTGTCATTATCATCATCATCACCATCATCATCGCCATCGTCCTCGTCCTCACCATCATCAGACACACCACCATCATCATCGTCGTCGTCATCACCATCATCATCGCCAGCATAAGAATTCATCTCTATCATCATCATCAACATCACCGTTATCATCGCCAGCATCAGCATCGCCATCATCATCATCATCGTCATCGTCATCATCATCAACAACATCAACATCATCATCAGCATCCTCATCACCATTGTCAGCGAAATAATAACAACCATCATCAACAACACATGCATCTTCACCATCATCATCATCATCATCATCATCAGCATCAGCATCATCATCATCATCATCATCATCATCATCATCATCATCATCATCATCATCATCATCGACAGCATCATCATCACCACCATCATCAGCGCCGTCATCATCAACGCCATCGCCATCACCACCACCACCACCACCCATGATCATCCTGATCATCATCGGCAGCATCATCGTTATCGTCATCATCAGCATCGCCAGCGTTATCATCATCATCAGCATCACCACCATCCTCATCATCAGAGTCATCATCAACAGAACCAGCATCACCAGCATCAAAATATTCAGCAGCATCATCATCATCATCATCATCGTCAGCAGAATCATCAGCAGCGTCATCATCATCAGCAGCAGCATCGTCATCATCACGATGATTACCATGATCATAATCATCACCGTCGTCATCATCGTCCTCATCCTCCTCATCATCCACATCATCATTCACATCATCATCAATATCATCATCAGCATCATCATCACCGTCATCCTCATCATACACATCCTGATCCTGATCCTGATTATCATCCTCATCATCACCACCATCATGATCATCCGCATCATCAGCACCATCAATATCACCATCACCATCACCATCATCATGATCAACATGATCATCATCAGCATCGGTATCATCATGACCATGATCATAACCATCAGTCGTCATCATCCTCCTCATCCTCCTCATCATCATCAGCATCAACATCATGATCATCATCAGCATCGTCATCATCATCCTCATCATCCTGATCCTGATCCTGATCCTCACCTTCACCCTCATCCTCATCCTCATCATAATCCTCATCAGCATAATCATCCTCATCCTCATCCTCATCCTCATCTTCATCATCCTCATCCTCGTCATCATCATAATCAGTATCGTCATCATCATCACCATCATCATCATCACCATCATCATCATCGGCATCCTCATCCTCATTACCACGATCATAACCATTAGTCGTTATCATCATCCTCATCCTCTTCTTCATCCTCATCAGCGTCAGCATCTTCATCATCATCAGCATCGTCATCATCATCGTCATCCTCATCGTCCTCGTCCTGATCCTGGTCCTGGTCCTCATCCTGATCCTGAGCCTAATCCTAATCCTGATCCTGATCCTGATTCTGATCCTGATCCTGATCCTGATCCTGATCCTGATCCTCATCCTCGTCCCCGTCCTCATCCTCCTCCTCCTCCTCCTCGTCGTCCTCCTCATCCTCATCCTCCTGATCCTGATCCTGATCATGATCCTCATCCTCCTGATCCTGATCCTGATCCTGATCCTCATCATGATCCTCATCCTCATCCTCATCCTCATCCTCATCATCCTCATCCTCATCCTCATCATAATCATCATCATCATCATCATCATCATCATCATCATCATCATCATCATCATCATCCTCATCTTCATCACGTAGGATCGTGGCACACACCTCACGAAGATCGTGGCCCGATCGGGAGCTCCACGGCACACCGGAGGAGGATGAGGAGGAGGAGGAGCAGGAGCAGGAAGAGGATGGGGAGGGCAGGAGAGGGAACCTGCCAGCCCCGAGAGTGAACCTGCCGGGCGTGGATACGTGCCGAGAGGGAACCATGACATCCCGAGTTACTAATGGCCCCACAAGAAAACCTGTCGAAAAATGGGCCCACAACACGGCACCCACAACTGCATATGGTTGGGTCCTTCGCCAGAGGTAGGCTGGGATGGTGTGAATTCAGACGGTCGGACCTAGGACTGAAAAAAACAACATCCTTCAAGAACATGAGGTCCCACCGCCGGCCAGAGCACCCCAAGCAATAAAATCACTCGAGGGTACCCTGCCACAGGATGCACAAGAACATCCAAAGAACAGGAGACATATTAGGGCACCCTCCCCGACCGACCTCGACCTGCTACTCCGGTCTGACCGTGCTGAGTATGAGCGGCCGTGCATCGAAGAAGAAAACACCGTATAAACATAAACTTCTTGGACCTGCGCTGGCCCCCAGTCCATGGCGCGCGGAGCGCGCCAGGGGCGGCGCCGGAGGCGCCGCTGGGGGGGGGGGCCAGCGCGGATCCAAGAAATCCGCGCGGAGGGCCAACAATTGATTCGGGTCGGGCAAAAGGGGGGGATAGCAAAGGGGGGGTTTGAGAATCAGCTCACGGAGCTGATTTTCCCAGCGCCTCCCGGCGCCGGAGGCGGCTAGGTATCGAGGAATGGACCCCTCGGTGAGGCCGAAACCAGGTGCATGCAGCAAATTTCGTAGTAACCCCCCCTTTCCCAATCCCCCCCTTTCGTCCGGCCCGATTGATGCTTGTGGCGTGTTTTCTTTCTTCGAGTGTCGAGGAAGCATCCGAGCCCGTGCGCAGAGGTGGGTCGTCCTCCGCGGGCCTCTCCCGCGGAGGCCGGGGCACGGGCTCTCCCGCGGCGGCGCAGCGGCGCCGCAGCGGCCACCACTCGAGCGCGGGCACGCCCAGCTCGAGGAAGAGACTGGCCACAGACTCGATGTGCCCCAGAGTTTCGGGTCGGGCGAAAGGGGGGGATAGCAAAGGGGGGGTTTGAGAATCAGCTCACGTAGCTGATTTTCCCGGCGCCTCCCGGCGCCGGGAGGCGCCCATGTATCGAGGAATGGGCCCCTCGGTCGGGCCGAAACCAGCTGCATGCAGCAGATTTCGTAACCCCCCCTTTCCCAAACCCAATTTTTCGCCCGACCCGAGAGTTGCTTTTCTTCGTCGAACCTGCGAACGTTGCTAGCGCTTCCGTGGATCTTCGAACGTCCCAGGTATTTCCCGCAAATCCCACAGCAAAGTTTCCAGCTCGAGCAGGAGATCGACTAGATAATCGATTTACCTCAGAGTTGCTTTTCTTCGTCGAACCTGCGACAGGTGCTGGAGTTTCCGTGGATCTACGAACATTCTACGCATGTCCCGCAAATTCCACAGCAAGGTTTCCAGCTCGAGTGGAAGATCGACTACAGAATCGATCTACCCCACAGTTGCTTTCCATCGTCGAACCTGCGACAGGTGCTAGCGGTTCCGTGGATCTGCCGGCATTCCGCGCATTTCTCGCGCATTCCACAGCAACGTTTCCAACTCTGGGGTGGGTCGATGCTGCAGTCGATCTCCTACCCTTGACGGCGCGCAGAAGGGGGGGTGGTAGAGGAAGGAAGGCTTCTTAGAGGGAGGCCGCTTCTCAGAGGGTGCCGGCCCTGTATCTACACATCGGGCCCTCGCCTTCTAAGAAGCAGGGTGCTTCTGAGCAGAGCTGGACCTAACCGTTGTTGTTCGTTTTGCACTCGTTCTGATGTCCGTTCTGCTCGACCTGTTTTCCTGCCCCTCCCTGCCAAAACGAGACACAAAACACCGCCGAAGTCCAGCAGAACTGAGGAATGAAAAAAACGCCCCTACCCTATGTTACAAGTGCGTGGTCCGTAAACCTCCTGCGAGCTCCCAAAGGCCAGAGAGCCACCAGTGAGCCGCGCGGCACGTGCGGTAATTGCGCAGGGCTTATCCTGTCAGCCCACAGGGAGTTCAGCGCACCGCGCCTCGCAGACCAGGGTAGGGGCGTTTTTGTTAGCCCTTGCAGAACAACGCTTCCCGGCCCCCGCCCTGCTCCTCAGCAGCCCTCCCCCTCCCCCCTGAGGCTCGGGTCGGGCAAAAGGGGGGGATAGCAAAAGGGGTTTGAGAATCAGCTCACGTAGCTGATTTTCCCAGCGCCTCCCGGCGCCAGAGGCGGCTATGTATCGAGGAATGGCCACTCGGTGAGGCCGAAACCAGCTGCATGCAGCAAATTTCGTGACCCCCCTTTTCCACTCCCCCCCCTTTCGTCCGGCCCGAGAGGCGGGCTGGGGCCGTGCCGACCCCAGCGTTGGTCCTCCGGCACCGCGGGGGCACCCTTCCACCCTGAGCACAGGGGCTCCCAACTCCGCGCTTCGCGCTGCGCGAGAGCGCGAATGACTTCGCGCTCTCGCGCCGCCTCCCAAGAGGAGAACAGGAGGATGAGGAGGACTCGGAGCCGAAGCGCGAGGCGCGCAGCGCGAATGACTTCGCGCCCTCCAGGGCGCCCTTGGAGAACGACTGGCCGCCTCCGAGGCCTCGGATCGTTCCACGTCGACCGCCTCTGGGTCGCCGGCGGCGTTCCTGAAGGGGCCTTGGGACACACAAATAAATACACACAAATAAAAGGATTCCCCATATTTTTCTTCCCCCCCCACTTCCCATATTTTCACATACTTTCTGGGGAATCGACGATTAATTGTGTCTGTGTGTTTTTTCTCCTCCTGAGTTCCGCGCTTCACGCCGGCGGCGACCCCGCCGCCGGTCGACACGACGTGGACCCACCTTGAGAACGACCGGCCGCTTCCGAGGCCTCAGCTCCTTCCACGTCGACCGGCTCTGGGTCGCCGGCGGCGTTGGATGTCAACCATGCCCGATCATATGCAGGGCAGTCCCTAATACATAGGATTTCTAAACATATAGGATTTTGAATACATGATTAATTTATGAATAAATTTGTGCATGACCTTTCGAGGTCCCAGAACTCCATTCCCGGGCCACATTCTGAATGCCCGGGGCCAACTGTAGGCCACTTCGTGGTCTTCGACTTCCCAGAACTCCATTCCCGGGCCACATTTTGAGTGCCCGGAGCCAACTGTAGGCCACTTCGTGCTCTTCGAGTTCCCAGAACTCCATTCCCGGGCCACATTTTGAATGCCCGGAGCCAACTGTAGGCCACTTCGTGGTCTTCGAGTTCCCAGAACTCCATTCCTGGGCATGAATTTGAATGCCCAGAGCCAACTGTAGGCCACTTCGTGTTCTTTGAGTTCCCAGAACTACATTCCCGGGCCACATTTTGAATGCTGAGGCAGGCTGAGGCTGAGGCTGAGGCAGGCTGAGGCTGAGGCAGGCTGAGGCTGAGGCCGAGGCTGAAGGCAGAATGAGGCTGAGGCTGAAGCAGGCTGAGGCTGAGGCTGAGGCAGGCTGAGGCTGAGGCAGGCTGAGGCTGAGGCTGAGGCAGGCTGAGGCTGAGGCAGGCTGAGGCTGAGGCTGAGGCTGAGGCAGGCTGAGGCTGAGGCACGCTGAGGATGAGGCCGAGGCTGAAGGCAGACTGAGGCTGAGGCTGAAGCAGGCTGAGGCTGAGGCTGAGGCTGAGGCAGGCTGATGCTGAGGCAGGCTGAGGCTGAGGCTGAGGCTGATGCAGGCTGAGGCTGCGGTAGGCTGAGGCTGAGGCGGAGCAGACTGAGGCTGAAACCAGCTGAGGCTGAGGCTGATGCTAGGCTGATGGCTGAGGGCTGAGGCTGAGGCTGATGCTGAGGCTCTGATAGGCTGAGGCTTGGCTGAGCTGATGCGGGCTGAGGCTGAGTACAGCTGAGGGCTGAAGGCGAGGCTGAAGGCCAGTCAGATGGCCAGATGCAGGCTGAGGCTGAGGCAGGCTGAGGCTGAGGCCGAGGCTGAAGGCAGACTGAGGCTGAGGCTGAAGCAGGCTGAGGCTGAGGCTGATGCAGGCTGAGGCTGAGGAAGGCTGAGGCTGAGGCCGAGGCTGAAGGCAGACTGAGGCTGAGGCTGAAGCAGGCTGAGGCTGAGGCTGAGGCAGGCTGAGGCTGAGGCAGGCTGAGGCTGAGGCAGGCTGAGGCAGGCTGACGCTGAGGCTGAGGCTGAGGCTGAGGCTGAGGATGAGGCAGGCTGAGGCAGACGCTGAGGCAGGGTGAGGCTGAGGCTGAGGCAGGCTGTGGCTGAGGCTGAAGCTGAGGCAGGCTGAGGCTGAGGCTGATGCAGGCTGAGGCTGAGGCAGGCTGAGGCTGAGGCCGAGGCTGAAGGCAGACTAAGGCTGAGGCTGAAGCAGGCTGAGGCTGAGGCAGAGGCAGGCTGAGGCTGAGGCAGGCTGATGCTGAGGCAGGCTGAGGCTGAGGCTGAGGCTGATGCAGGCTGAGGCTGAGGCAGCCTGAGGCTGAGGCCGAGGCTGAAGGCAGACTGAGGCTGAGGCTGAAGCAGGCTGAGGCTGAGACTGAGGCAGGCTGAGGCTGAGGCTGAGGCAGGCTGATGCTGAGGCAGGCTGAGGCTGAGGCTGAGGCTGATGCAGGCTGAGGCTGAAGGCAGGCTGAGGCTGAGGCCGAGGCTGAAGGCAGACTGAGGCTGAGGCTGAAGCAGGCTGAGGCTGAGGCTGAGGCTGAGGCTGAGGCTGAGGCAGGCTGAGGCTGAGGCTGAGGCAGGCTGATGCTGAGTCAGGCTGAGGCTGAGGCTGAGGCTGATGCAGGCTGAGGCTGAGGCAGGCTGAGGCTGAGGCCGAGGCTGAAGGCAGACTGAGGCTGAGGCTGAAGCAGGCTGAGGCTGAGGCTGAAGCAGGCTGAGGCTGAGGCAGGCTGAGGCTGAGGCGGAGGCAGGCTGAGGCTGAGGCTGTGATTGCGACTGCCGTTGCCACTGCGACTGGCATAACAAATGCGACTACGACTGCGAGAACAGCAGAACTCTACAACAAGATTCTCATCTGAATCTCAAGGGGAATGCTTCCAGATATGCTCCTACACATCGCTGTTAGGTTGCTTTGCCGGGATACTTATGTACGATTCGCACGCGGAGCATGTACTAAAACCGGCGCTGTACACTGGCGATGTACTGAGCATGCATGGGCCACTCAGCCCCCACTGCAGAACCCCGGTTGCGGACCCCTTCTCTTTCGGGGATGGACAGAACCCCCTTTAGTAAAACGTGGTTTAGTGAAAACGACCTCGGGCCCAAACCTGGCGGGCACAAGCCTGGAAAATGACGGCCGCGGCGCCCTCTCGAAAAGCGAAAACGGACAATTCACTAATCGACGTGTCACTGTTGGGGGTTCTGTCCAGCCCCGATTCTCTTTCACCCTTCGAGCTCAGCGTTCCACGCCAGCGGCGGGGTCGCCGCCAGTCGACACGGCGTGCACCCACCGCGCATCGCCCTCTGCGGGTGGACGCGCGGCCGCCCGCGCACGAGGCGGCGGCGGCGCCCACCGGACTGGAGGCCGCAAGCACGAGGCCAGCCAGCGCAGGGGGCGGCGACGAGACGGCGCACAAAGGCGGCCGACGTCCGAAAACAGCAGGAACAAAAAGTCAGCGCCCCTCAAACGGGGACTCCACTAACGGGTACTTTGGCCAGTGACCCAGCGAACCCAACCCTCCCCGATGTGGGCAAAGCTGCAATGCAAGAAAAAGGCCCTAAAGTGGCAACTTTCGGCAAAACTTCAAAGTACCCGTTAGTAAGTACCCGTTACGGTGCCGTTGAAAAAGCATGGGAAAAGCCACGCCGGCCACCACACGAGGCGGCGACGAGGCGGGGACGGGAAACCGACGGTCAAGACTGCAAGCAGGGACGGGCGGCGAGGAGGCGAGGCCCTCGGGCCCTCCAAGCTGGACGCCCCCTGGGCGTCGACGCGGCAGGGGGTCGACGCGGGCGCACGGCGCACCACTCTGGGGACCCTCTGTGCCTCGAGGAGCGGGAGCGATCGAGCGCCGCGGGCCTCGGTCGTCTTGGGGGGGGAGGGGGGGGGGCCTCCGGGGGCCTCCTGTGGGGACCCCCGGCGGGGACCCTGCAGACCTCGCGAGCGCTCGGGCCTTCCCCCGACGCCGGGACCGCAGAGCCCGGATGCGCAAGGGATCGGCCGAGGAGGCACGGCGGCGGAGGGTGCCCCTCGCGGAAGCGCGGCGCCCTCGCGGTGAGCTCCGGCTGCCCGGGGCGCCGCCAGAATGGGCGCCCGCCGCGGCCTCGTCGACGAGGGGCTCATGCCTTCCATATCTTCGCCCAGCGGGCGAACATATGGAAAGCTGGATTTGGCTCCTCCTCCTCCTCCTCCTCCTCCTCCCCCTCCTCCTCCTCCTCCTCCACAATTACTCAATATGAACACTACTCTCCCTCTTCCCCCGATGGCGGCCTGAAAGTAGCCTACCCCCCCCCGCGCACTGTTTTTTTTTACCCACAGGATTCCCGGGAGTTGGGTTTTCGCCTGCGTATTTTTTTCAAAATGCTGCTCTCGCTGAGGCGCCATCCTCATTTCTGCTCCCGAATCGTTCCGAATCGTGCTCCCGCTGCAGCGTGGGCCTCATTCTCGGATCAGTGTTTGGCCTCCGTCGTTCAGGATGGCGTACTCGCCCAAGCCCGGGCCTCTTTCTCGCGCGCCCATCCGCCCGCCACCACCGCGCCGCACCACCACCACCACCACCACCACCACCACCACCACCACCACCACCACCACAACCACGCACTCACGCACGCACGCACGCACGCGCACCACCACCCACTACGCACGCGCGCGCGGAGCCACAGGTCCGCTACGACACGCGTCCGCGAATAGAGAAAATCAGCGCCATGGTCAGGGATGGGAGGGAGGGGTAGGACGTCAGATATGACGCGAGCGCACCTACTTGTCCTCCTCCTCCTCCCCCTCCTCCCCCTCCTCCCCCTCCTCCTCCTCCTCCTCCTCCTCCTCCTCCTCCTCCTCCTCCTCCTCCTCCCCCTCCTCCCCTCCTCCCCCTCCTCCCGCTGCTCCTCCTCCTCCGCCGCCTACTCCTCAAGGCATGAGCCCCTGATCGGCAGGCTTGAGATGACTCGGATCGCGACAGCGGAGAGGAGCGGGAACGTATCGGATCGGTCCCGAATCGGATCAAAATCGAATCGCCGCGCCCAGCTCCGGCCCGCCCTGGCCGACGCCAATGGGAATCGCAGCTCCAGCAGGCGAATCGAAGTGCACCGACTCGGATTGTGGTCGGCCTTACATCGGTTCAAACAATGCTCTGGGAAAATGGGGCGACAGGGGTACAACTGAATTCTGACCCCGCCACCTCGCGAGACCAACAGATCCGTAAGAAGCTCGCCACGCGACAAACAACCGGACTCTCTGCGCCAAGTTGGCCAACAGTCGCACGCAAAGGCTTGAGGTGGCGTGACTGGCAGCAACCGCCAAGAAGAACGGGCACGCCCAGGAGCGCCGAGATTGGAAACGGCAGCGGGTCAAGAGCATCATGGGAGATAGGGAACCAAACTCTATACACCGACGTTGTTTCCGGCCCTGCGCTGAAATTCGCATAGGAGCGCGGATTCTGGTGTATACGGGATCCTGGTGTATACATTCGTCGTTGTTTCCCCGGGAAAACGGGGAAAAAAGTATACACCAGACCACCCCAGCGTCGTCATTGACCCTCAAAGAAGTCCTGGGATTGAAAAACAGCCAGCCACTGGTAATGTATATGTTCCAATTTCCGAAGACAGGAACCCGCGCGGCGCCCACCTCCCCCGAGGCAGTGGTCCTTCACACGGAACGTCCATCGCAGCGTGGACCCGTTCGCCACGTGGAAGGCGCACGTGTGCTCCGTCCGAGCGGGCACCGAGAGCTCCTGGCGGGGGGCCCAGGCAGGACACTGGCCACGCCTCGGGCCACGGGGACTCGGCTCCCCTGAGAACCCACCATCGCTTCTCGAAAGCTGGGCGAGGGCTGCTAAAACCGTGGCTGCTAAAACGGCCCTCCCGGAAGGAAAAAACAACTTCCCGGAATGAGGCGCGGCACGCGAAACAGTCAACGGGCTTCTTCCCGGAAGGACGAAGACAACTTCCTGGAGGTCGAGTTTAGCAGCCACGGATTTAGCAGCCCTTGCCCAGCTTCCGAGCTTCGCCTCGCTACAGTTTGGAGCTGCTTTGAGATTCCACCCTTCGCTTGCCTCTCCTTCCGCTTCGCTGCAGCCTGGAGCTCCATC
>CAUYUJ010006989.1:30000-34480 GCA_963575745.1 Prorocentrum cordatum
GGGAATGTGACCCATCCTTACCACCGGTTTCGACTGTACTCTCCTTCGCATTTCTTGCTGCACCTTCATGCGGCCGCCTCCTCATCGCATGTCACACCGCTTCTCTGTGCTCGCGGCTATCACGGGGCCCCTGGGTCACCACAGGTTGCCATGCCGGCCGACGTTGAATCATCACATGCTGAACCTTTCACTCTGGCTCTCGAGTCTGTGTTCTTGACGCAGTGTCCAGGCACTACCACTGCCAACGTCGGCCCCCGCATGAGCTGTGAGCAAAAGACACGGAGTAACCTCCGGAGCCACCTGCGACGTCATGACCAGAGAAATCATCGCCTGCTGTTTCTTGCACTTGAACTTCTACACGTCAACTATGAGCTCGATGCTCAAAACAGGGTGGTGGACCCCTGCATTGCTATAACTCGCTGCGATGGCAGAGGAGGGGTGTCAGCGTACCGTCGGCTTAGCAAGAAATATATATAGAGAGAGAGAGAGAAAGAAAGAAAGAGAGGAAACGGCTCGCTGAACAAATGCCATGATTGTGCAGCGGAGCCCCTGCTGGAAGTACCTTTGCAGACCACCTGCGCTCCACGCAGGGCGGAAAGCCGCGCCGCGGCGGCGGCATCTGGGCAACGCTGCCCTCCCACGCTGACCTGCTCCTGTCCTACGCTTCAGCCAGGCCTGTCCCTCTGCAGGGGGGGTATACTCAAAGATGGTGAAGAAATAGTACGGGGACGATTGGTTGATAGCGTTTGACCATTCGGGGGCATATTGTTTTCTACTATTCTTTAGTTTTCGTCCAGATCCCGCCTGTGGGAGGACAGGCCCGACGTGATCCTACGCTGCGCTCGGACGGCGAAACGCAGAGGCGGTCGCCCGCGGACGCGTCGGCCATGCACGGCCGGCGCGACCAGAGGGTGCGGTCTGCCTCTCGGCCTTCCGGAGGGAGGCCACGCAGAAGGATCCCCTGCACGACTCGGTCACACGCACGGCTACAGTCGGGGCCTTGACCTAAGGAACCCTAAATAAGGAGCGAGATCCCTTTTTTCCACAAGTTAACCTTCGATTTCCTGTCGGAAACATAAGGACAGCCCGAGGCGAGCTGCGAAACACTCAAGGAACGCGGAGCCCCTCCCCAACGAAAAGGGTTCCTTCTTCGGGGCCCCGACTGTATGGAAACAGCGGCACCGTGCTGAATATCACAGCACGCGCACCTGTCTGGCACAGCCGTCAGGAAAACCGATCTACACCCTGCGAAATGCTTAAGAAATCATGGGTTAAGAAATTCATAGTCGCACAATCTGATTACAAACCCAGAACTCCTATCAAAATCTTGGGATTCACATTGAAAAGTTAAGAATAATCGAGACTCTGGACGAAAACTTAGGTTTTCTTAAGCATCGCCTAGGGTGTACAGGAGGCCGAGACTGCATGGGAGCCCGCTGGGCCATGCACGGCAGGCAGACCCCAGTCCGAGAGGACAGCGCCGGCGAGCCCACCCCTGCAGTTCGTCAGACCAGCTGGAAGTACAGTACACCCTGCGAAATGCTTAAGAAATCATGGGTTAAGAAATTCATAGTCTCAGAACTTGAATAAAAACCCAACATTTCCATTAAAATCTTAAGATTTACATTGAAACGTTGAGAATAATCGAGACTCTGGCAGAAAACTTAGGTTTTCTTAAGCATCGCCTAAGGTGTACAAGCATACATACGGTGGAGGCCAGTTCACAAGAACCCTTCCACAAGAAGCCCAACCCTGAGGCCTCAGGACGTTCGTTGATGTCTGGTGTGGTAACGTCACGCTTCCCATGGCGACAACAGACCCAGGGCACCCTGGAGGCAAGCAGGGTGTTTGTTTGGCATGGACCTCCACTGTATAACAACTCAGAAGACGAAGAGAGAATAACGAGCGGACGAGAAGTCCGAGTACCTTCCTGTTGGGCAGAGCAGGAATCCATGTAGGCCGACTGGCTCTACTGTGGCAGACCAACGAACGTGACTGCATTACGATGGCGTGCCTGCCAGGCGGATGCGTGCAATGGCGAGCCATCCAGGGCTGGACCACAGATCAATGCTGTGCCTGCGGCAACGGTTCACCCCCTGCTCGACGCGGACGCGCTGTCAGCGCGCGCGCGAGAATCAGCAGCCGACGGCTGGGTGCTCAGCGGTGTCTCCATTGCTGGAGGCAGCTGCGGTCTGCCGACTCATCCAAGAACCAGGTGGCAGACGACACGAGCAGGAGCTCCGAGGAACGGTTCGGCCTTCAACTTTGAGACACGCCACCAGCGCAAAACAGCATGCACGACCCCTCCATGCAGATCGTCAACCGAAGCATCCGAGCTAGACTGACACCTGCCGATGGCCGACGAATTCCAGACCATGCGGACGCTTGTGCCTGCGCAGATGGTGCGCTTCATGGCCAAATCAATGGCAACACGTGTGGCTTCAACTACAGTAGGGGCTCGACCACAAGAGACCTTCCACGAGAAACCCAACCCTGAGATCCCAGGACGGCCATGGATGTTTGGACGTGGGAGCGCCACGCTTCCCACAGCAAGACGATCGAAACCCAAGAGAAACCCAGGGCAACCTGGAGGCAAGCAGGGTGCTTCTTGGCGTGGGCCTCGGAGGTCCGCGCGGATTCCTCGGATCGGCGCTGGAGACCCCCCTTGGCGGCGCCTCCGGCGCCGCCCCTGTTCCCCTAGCTGGGACGTTGTTTACGTCGTCGTTCATGTTCCGTGTTTTTTACTGGTGGCAAGCCTGGAGGCAGGCAGGGTGTTTCCTGGCATGGGCCTCCACTGTATGCAAGGGCTCCCAACTTCGCGCTTCGCGCTGCGCGAAGAGTGAATAACTTCGCGCTCTCGCGCCGCCTCCCAGGGGAGAAGAGGAGGATGAGGAGGAATCGGAGCCGAAGCGCGAAGCGCGAATAACTTCGCGCCCTCGAGGGCGCCCTTGGTCATCGTTCATGCTCTGTGTTTTTACTGGTGGCAAGCCTGGAGGCAAGCAGGGTGCTTCCTGGCATGGGTCTCCACTGCATGTCGGCCAGGAGCCTGCCGCTGAGCGCAACAGATCGGCACGCGCAAGGGCTGGGTTTTGCACGGGGGACCCAACCGCCGCCGTCGTTGAGAGCCGAACCTTGCAAATAGTCTGCAGGGGAGGAGGAGGAGGAAGAGGAGGAGGAGGAGGAGGAGGAGGAGGAGGAGGAGGGGGAGGGAAGGACGAGGAAAAGGAGGAGGACGACGACAACGACGACGACGAGGGTGTGTGAGCGCGCCTGTCCTTTTGTGTGGCAGAGCGCATTGATTGTGGCCAAACGGCGCTGATGATTCCACGCACGCCGTGTGAGTGACATACTCCGCCGCAGTTTGCCCACCCCCTTTTTCCACTCACCCCCTATCACACACACACACCCAAGCACACGTGTTCCTGCCACTCGCAGCTGACTCCAACCTTCGGAACGAAGCATCGGTTCGCGATTGCATCCAGTTGCCATCCCTGTACACACATATACACCTTCTCTAGGGTTGTGGATGCCATGACCATGGACACTCTAAACATCCTATCATTGCATTAACAGTGCGTTTAATGTGTGTAAAGGCATGCTCCAAACATGGCTCAAGCATGTGTTTAACATATAAAACAGATGTGACACATGCTCTAAACACATGGAAAGTGTTTGGCAACATGGTTCCTCTCCATTAACCGACTTCCGCAACTCGAGGGATGTCGCACGGAGCGTAGGGCACGAATATATCTTCTCGACCTACATAAAGGGGCCTCAGGACACACAAATAAATACACACAAATAAAATGATTCCCCATATTTTCCCATAGTTTCTGGGTTTCTGTCTTCCCCCCCACTTCCCATATTTTCCCATATTTTCTGGGAATCGACGATTAATTGTGTCTGTGTGTTTTTCCTCTCCTGATATAGCCCAAACCCAGAAGCGGCTCCTCAGGGCCGGACGCTCGGTCACCAGACGCTGCGCCAGTGCATGCTGCATGCCCGTGCTCCTGCGAGGGAAGACGCCGAGCACCGACGAGCAAGCCGCGCCAGCGGGGCGACGCGACCTCACATCGCAGCCTTGCCATCAGCATCACTCACCAAGGCAGTTCACGCGATCCTTCACAGCGACCACCGCTGCTTCAAGCACACGTCTTCCGTAAATACAAATCAGCAGGCCCCTCTCGGATTGGCTCGCGTCGAGATATTGGTTGGCACTGTGGATAAGTATGCCGACCCAGTCAGAATGTGAGAGAGGCCCCTCGACGCGAAGCCAGCCCAACCCAAAGTGAAGTACGCAAGCCTCCTTTAATTCGTCGTCGTACGGGAAATCAAGCGAACAAGGGAGATCGAACAATGTCGCGATCACGTCGAAGGGCAGCCCCTTCCCTTTGTCCCTTCCCTCCTCCTCCTCCTCCTCCTCCTCCTCCTCCTCCTCCTCCTCCGCCTCCCCCTCCTCCTCCTCAAGCCCCTCCTTGTC
>CAUYUJ010006989.1:34580-49759 GCA_963575745.1 Prorocentrum cordatum
CCTCCTCCTCCTCCTCCTCCTCCTCCTCCTCCTCCTCCTCCTCCTCCTCGACTGATCCAGCTGCCCAAGCGCGCTAGGCGCATCTGGCGCGTAAGATGCGCCACGAGCACCACGTGTACCACGTGCTCCAGGCACGTCAGATGCCCCACAACCAAAGCAACGGTACGATAGGGTGACCAAAAGGGTGCACGGTGCGTACACGCTGTCATTTTGCATTGGCTCTTGAAAGGGATGGTGGGCCAGCGCGCAGCGGGATGTTCGAACCCATCCCCAACACCCTTGTCCAAAGCAAATTCGATACGATAAGTTGATGGTGGGGTGCACGCGCATGGTCCAATGTTCGCCGCCAGGTGAGCTTTGCATTGTTGTTGCTGACGACGGTGGTGTGGGATGGTTCGTTAGCCCCTATCCGCGGCCAGCCGAAGGAGGGAGCCAGAGTTACGAAACACTGGCGAGTGTGAGAGTGTAGGGTGAGGGTGGGAGGTGAGATATTAGATCGTTAGGTGGAGACTAACGACTGAGGGAGCGAGAGAGAGAGATATAGACAGCGGGGGGCAAGAGGAAGGGTGGAGTATGATGGTCATCAAGGCTTGGAAGACCGAGACCGCTTCGCCATCTCAAACCCCGTCCCCCGTCCTCCATCTGCGACCGCTGGAGAACACAAAACCATCTCAGAGAACTCCCTCCCCCGCAGACGAGGGGCGCACGAGGAGGAGGAGGGAGGAGGGAGGAGGGAGGAGGGAGGAGGGAGGAGGAGGAGGAGGAGGAGGGGAGGAGGAGGGAGGAGGAGGAGGAGGAGGAGGCGGAAAGGAGGAGGAGGAGGGAGGAGGAGGAGGCCGACTCTGGATGGCCCTGCCCGCCACCGCGCCTGCCCTCGGCGCGCTCGGGTAGAAGCCCTGCGCACGCGCGCCGCCGGCGCCGCCGGACGCGGAAGGCGCCGCCTCCTCGGCGCGGCCCCGCCCCGCCCACGAGAGCAGAGGCAACGCGCGGAGTCGAAGACCTCGCGGGCTCCATGTGGCCACTGACGCCATCGAAAAATCACACCGGCCCTCTGGGCGTGGGCGAAGTAGTAGTCACTGCACCGCAAATCGTGCGGCGCACGGACAGCACCACAGATCCTGCACGGCATAGAGTGCACCGCATATATATATATATATATATATATATATATATCCCTATGTATATATATATGTGGCACCACATGGACTGCACCACATATATTGCCCCACGCAGATCGCACAGCATAGATTGCGAGACATCCACACAGTGCGTGGAGCCCACGCCGGCGAACGTGTGCAAACATAGTGGAACAAAAAAGTGGCATAAACATAACAACTCGGAGGTCCGCGCGGATTTCTCGGATCGGCGCTGGGGCCCCCCGGCGGCGCCTCCGGCGCCGCCCCTGGCGCGCTCCGCCCCTGGCGCGCTCCGCGCGCCAGGGAGGGGGGCCCAGCGCCGATCCGAGAAATCCGCGCGGACCTCCGAATTGTTATGTTTATGTCATTCCTCGTTCCCCTAAGACATCACCTCTCTGCGCAGACGAAGCTGCTTGCAGACGAGCGCGCACGCCCAGAGCGGGGGCGAGCGCGCTCCTCCTCCCGCTCGGACGCCAGACGCGCCCAGCCCTCACAACCCTGCTTGAGCCAAACCCCCGCGGCGGCGGGCGATTGGACGCATGGAACAAAGTGAAGGGGCCCCAGGACACACAAATAAATAGACACAAATAGCAGGATTCCACATGTTTTCTGGGTTTTCGCCTGCCCCCCCGCTTCCCGTATTTTCCATTTTTTTCCTGGGAGTCGACGATTAGTTGTGTCTGTGCGTTTCTTTCCCTCCTGAGCATGCAACAGAGGCGGGGGGAGAGAAGGCACCGAGACCGAGGAAACCAAACGGTACCGATACCGCTGCTCCCCGGACCTCTCCCGGGGTGCGTGCTGACCAGGACTGCGGAGCGAACCCCGCGGTGGCGACGGGGACCTCCCAGGAGGCCCAAAGAGGGGACCAACGGGCGGAGGGCAGCCGTGGGGGTACCTCTGCCTCCTCTTGAGGGTCTTGTGCAGACGAGAGGCCTCGCCCCTCCGCGAGCCCGCTCGCAGCTCGAGGGCGCCAGCAGGATCATCGCGGGGCTCTGCCGCTTCCCTGACATCCGCCGACCTGCTCGCTTGCATCCGCGGCCCCCGGGAGGTCCAGACCGCTTCCCCAGGGGCAGCTCTTCGAGGCCTCCCAGATATCCGAGTCGGAGGGCTCGGAAAGGGCGCGCCGCGTCCCCGGTGCAGCGGCACTGCACTCAGGTCGGGCGTCGACGAAAGATCGGCAACAGTCAAAGAATACCCAACAGATCCCCAAAGTACCACAAAATCGTGCCCAGGCTGTTTTTTTTGTACCATGTTGGAACATTCCTCCTGTAGAGGGGCGCGCCCGACTTCACGCTACACCAGCGACGGTCGGCGACACATCGGCGACGTCGGCACGGAGGAAGACGGGCTCCACATCGAGCCGCATCGCCGATGCGGCGCAATTCTCCGACCCCGTCTACTCTCCGCTCCGACCACATCTGTCAGGAGGGGAAAAAACACACAGACACAATTAATCGGCGATTCCCAGAAAATATGGGAAAATATGGGAAGTGGGGGGGAAGACAAAAACCCAGAAAATATGGGAAAATATGGGGGATAAATTTATTTGTGTGTATTTATTTGTGTGTCCCAGTTCCCCTTCAATCTGGGAGGCCCGGCCATGCGCCGATCAGGCCTGCTCCGTCCACGGCCCCCGGGGAGGTCCAGACCCCGACCCCGCCGCCCTGGGGGTGGCTCCCCAGGCCTTCTGGCGCCGTGATAAGATTGACTGAAGGGGCCCCAGGACACACAAATAGATACACGCAAATAAAAAGATTCCCCATATTTTCTTATATTTTCTAGGTTTTCGTCTTCCCCCCCACTTCCCATATTTTCCCATATTTTCTGGGGGATCGACGATTAATTGTGTCTGTGTGTTTTTTCCTCTCCTGATTGACGGCGCGCACAAGGGGGTGGAGGGAGGGGGAGGGCTTCTTAGGGGGCTGCTTCTTCGAAGGCGCCAGCCTTCCTTCTACAGAGAGAAGGCCCGCGCCTTCTAAGAAACAGGGGTGCTTCTAAGAAGCCCTCCCGACTCCCCCCGCTCCCCTCTGCGCGCGGCTGACAAGAGCAGGACGGCAGCCATTCTGCCGTGGTTGGGCCTCTGGGGCCCCTCACCAGGCCTCCGGAACGTCGAACAACTACTCAGGACGAAGCACCAGTCCTGGGGAACGGGCGGGGATTTCTGGGCGGGGAACACGTCTTGCACAAAATCAGGACGCGTCTGGGCGTAAGTCGGGCCTCTCTCCCTGTCCCCCTACAGGGGGATTTTGGACGAAAAATAATAATACTAATAATACCAATAATCATAACCATAATAAGTACACCAAAATGGCCAAAAACATACTCAAAAACTCGTCCCCAGACTATTGTTGACAATGTTTTGATACTCCTCCTGTAGAGGGACAAGCCCGACCTGAGTCTGGGCTTGCGTTCAAGATCCGTTTTTGATGGCCCTGGGGCCCGACAGCCAGCCCCTGATCTGGACGCCCGCGATGGGCACGGAAAGAACGGTTACGACGCCCAAGAGCAAATGTTGCCCAACGCCGACGGCGGCCGCTGTTGGGCAGGCGGCCTTCTGTCTCAAATGGACAACGTCCGCGGCGACACCGACAGCGAGTACTCTTCAAAATGAACAGGTACTGCCGTCGGTCTTCGTGCCCATTGTTTCCGTGCCCGTTTCGGCCGTCCCGACCCGAGGGCCGAAATCGAGGACAAAGCGTCGGGAGGGAAATCCCATCATCGGAGATCTGGGACCCTCGCTTCCCTAGGTGAACCGAAACCGGCATAAACATAAACTTTCGAAAGCCAACGCGGATTTCTTAAGAAATCCGCGCGGGCCGGCGATGTAAGCGCGAATGTGAGACTTCTCACATCCGCGCTGAACCCCCTTCCCTGGCGCGCGGGGCGCGCCAGGGGCGGCGCCGGAGTCTCTCCGCCAGGGGGCCCCGGCGCGGATCCAAGAACTCCGCGCGGACCGTCACACGTTTTCCTTCTCCTCCTCCTCCTCCTCCTCCTCCTCCTGCTCCTCCCCCTCCTCCTCCTCCTCCTCCTCCTCCTCCTCCTCTTCCTCCTCCTTCCTCCTCCTCCTCCCCTCCTCCTCCTCCTCCTCCTCCTCCTCCTCCTCCTCCTCCTCCTCCTCCTCCTCCTCCCCCTCCTCCTCCTGATTCTCCTCCTGTTTCTCCCCCCTCTTCCTCCGAAGAGGTGGGCAGAAGCACGAGGCGGGGAGGCGGGGAGAGCAGGTTGCGGGCTTCGCCCGTCCCCCTTTGGGCGGGCGGAGGGGGAGAAGCCACTCGATCGCCGAAGCAGGGAGGCGCCCATGAAGGGGCCCTGGGACGCACACATAGATACACACAGGTGACAGGATTCCCCACATGTTCCCAGATCTTCCTGGTCTTTGTCTTCCCCCCCACACTTCCAACATGTCCCCATAGTTTCTTGGGGGTCGACGATTCATTGCGTCTGTGCGATGTTTCCCCTCCTGAGCCTAAACGTAGATTGGGATCTGGACATCCAAGATACCTACTCCGAGTGTCTTAAGAAGCGTCGGGGGGGCGTCACCCCCGCCGACAGCCCCACATCGACCCCCCGTCGCGGGCAGCCACCGCGTGCCGTAGGCGCTCCGACCCCCGTCGCGGCGCGACGACGAGGTTGACCCCCGTCGGACGTGTACGCCCCCCACACTTATGAAGAAACCCAGAGTACGTTTAGGTTTGGACGAAAGGTTAAAATAAAAATGGCAAATGGTCAAACATGCTCAAGAAATCGTCCCAACACTATTTTTACACTGTTTGAATATTCCCCCGTGTGCAGGGACAGGCCCGACTTAAGAGCACGTAGTTTCGACGACCGATGGGCAACTGCCGTTAGTTTGTCCTTCGACTCCCACACTGCTCGCGGCTCCTGGCCCGCGGGGGCCGGGCACGGCGCCAGGCTCGAGAGGCCCAGCTGGCCGTACATGGACTGGGGCGGCCCCACCTGCCAGGAGGGGGGGAAGGCGGCAGCGGGCAGCGGGCAGCTGGCAGCGGCAGCTGGCAGCGCCCGCCTGCAGGGGCGCGCATGGAGACGGGCAGCTGGCAGCGGCAACGGTGGCGCCCGCAGGGCAACGAGATCTCTGCATATCCACTGCTCCTCCTCCTCCTCCTCCTCCTCCTCCTCCCCTCCTCCTCCTCCTCCTCCTCTCCTCCTCCTCCTCCTCCTCCTCCTCCTCCTTTTTCCTCCTCCTCCTCCTCCTCCTCCTCCTCCTCCTCCTCCTCCTCCTCCTCCTCCCCCCTCCTCCTCCTCCCTGGCCAAGCCCCCTCGACCCAGCAGCGGCGTGTACGCCACACCCTTCCGGCCTGGCCAGGAGGCGTCTACACGGCCCCTTGGCCGGACGGGCCCAGCCTCATGGGGGGTGGATGTGCATGGATTTCGTCGCCCGATCTGAGAGTGACGCATACCATGCTCCCGACGAGGAGGGGGAGGAGGAGGAGGAGGATCGGATCGGATCGGAAACGCTGGGGACGATCCCAAGCTCCCAAACGGACAGCCTGCATTCACAAGCCAACTGAAAAGAGCACACATCCCTGCGGCGGCCAAAGGCCGAACAACATCCAGATTGTTTAAAACCCGAGGACCCCGCAGCGAGGAGGGCCTCGACGGGCCCCGAGGCAAGCCCCAAGACGGGGGGAGCTGCCCCCCAGGGGTGCCTGCGGGCGCCAGCATGCACTGATCACGATCGGCGACGTGACGGCTGACCCCCCCGCTTCGGAGGGGGGCGTCCTCGCCTAGGCTCCTGGGCGGGCTCGGCGCGCCCCTGGGCGCGGTCCTCGTCCGCCGCCGCGAGCCGCGCTTCCTCTCCCCCCCCCCGTCCACCGCCGTCCCACCCCCGCTCCCCACGAAGACATCCCTGCCAGTGACCCTCGCGTCGCGGATAACACCGCGAGCAACCAGGGAGGCGAGGCGGGCACTGGAAGCAAGATTGGGGGAGAGCAGCAAAGGGCGGGGAGTGCGAAAAGGGTTCAAAGTGGAAAAGGAAGGCGGGCAGGGGAGAGGCAGTGGCTCACTCCACTCAGGTGGGGGGCAGGTCCTATCATCAGCCGCAGCACGTGATAACTCAGATCCCACTCCCATCTCATTCGAATCAGCATTTGTTGGCGCCGAAGGTGAGGTTCTCGAACTCTTGCCAGGAGGAGACCAGTTCAATACACCATCATTATTCAAACTCTCAGTCTCAAGCCTAGCTTGCTGAAGTCCAGAATTCATAACTTCACCATGCCAGTCAATAATAACGGGTATATCTTCAGATTTCAGCTCCCGCGCTGGAGCCACTGCTGAAGGTGGCGCTCTGCCTGACTGCGGGGTGCCGAGCCCACCAAGCGCTGCGCCTGGAGCTCCGCGAGCGTGCGCATCATCAGCTCCTGGAGGGCGAGACCTGCAGCCGATCCCTGGGCGATGTGCAGCTTGAACTTGACCATCCCCTCCATGCGCTTGCTCTTCTCCCCGCGCGGTACCTGGAAGGAAAAATGACGGACCATCAGCGCGATCTCGTCGGGCGTTTTGTCTTTTACATGGATGTCCCAGAAGAGGTTGACCGCGTCTTTGTACTGGCCGTTCTGAGAGTGCTTCTTGATCTCTGCCAATGCAATCCAGAACACAGTGAGCCACGGTGGCCCTAGACTGCCGAGGTCCGTCGACGGGTCGGTGGCGGCCTTCTCTTTCAGCTGCTTGACACTCTCGGCGTAGTACTTGTTGCCTCTGAGGCCTGCCTGGGACAGCCACGTCTGCTCTGATATCAGAAACGTATCGTTGATGCTCGACTCCATGTCTGCGATCGCCCTCGAGTTGGCCAGCGTCTGTCGCACCACCCACTTGGGCGTCGCGCCGTCCATGGAGTCGTCTCCTCGCCTGCCACCTCCTTTTCCGCCACGGCCCCCGCTGGCCCCCCCGGCTGCGCTGTCGGTGCGCGCCGCCTGGGCAGGGGGAGCTCCCTCGGCCGCCTCGCCCATGCGCTTGCGCAGCGGGAAGATCCAGGCGGGGGCGTCTGCAAGATCGATCTCCATGGCCTCGGCCATGTCGCAGCTCACGCACCTCTGGGAGTGCAGGGAGATGCGTGCACGCGTGGATGCAGCACTCGTCCAGTGTCAAAAAACTCGAGCCGCATACGCGGCAGGATAGATCTCCAGGCGGGGCGAGTGCACGAAGTGTAGATGCTTTGCCACTTGGACATCTCCCGTGCATAATCGAACCATGAAGATGCTTCTGAGCCGTTTTCTTGTCCCAGAATATTTCACGACATGCTATGCACTGGTTGCACTTAGTGAGCGCTTGCGATAACTTCACTGTGCCATGCGTGCGACGGATGTGATTGATAAGTCCAGACCGCGATGCGAATCGAGAAGGACACGACGGCCATGGACATATATGCGAGTCGTCCGTGCACAACGCCTCGGCCTCGAGAGCCTCGAAATCCACGAAGATGCCTGGAGGTGGGACTTCTGAGGTTTGAACAGCACTGCGAAGGATACTGACATCAACCCTTACGAAATCTTTGGCTATCTCAAACTCGAAGAGGCGAAGGAGCGAACCCGATGCGCGATCCCAACATTCAGCAGCATCAGAGCTCCATTGAACCAGCGTGTAGATATCATCCTGAAGTCGAACTGCCCAGGGATTAGCCTGTGGTTTGATGGTGCCCGCGTCCGTGAAGACCCCCACCCCATCAGACATAGTGCCCAAGAGAGCCGCAAGATATTGTGCATGTGCCGCGGGTCGTCGAATACATGCCTGGAACCACCGAAGACGCCGAACCTGGAGCTCGATCCCGATCGGTACGATGCGCCACCATTCGAGAACAGCTAATGACGACAAAGACCTCCTCCTGCTCTCCTCGCCCTCCCAGCTCGCTTCCCCCCTCATAGCTTTACGTGCCAGGGCGGCAACAGCATACTGGAGCGTCATTAACTGCTTAGGACTGGGAAGGAACGCCTCCACCCCCGAGAGCGCCGTATTCACAATGTTGCATAGTAGTACACAGCGCTTCCACCTCACAGGAACGCCCTTCTGTAACCAGAAATTGCCCAACCGATAGAAGGGTGATTTCATAGCAGCGATTATTCTCGTGAGTTCCGTACTGAACGACTGTGTCGGAGTGATGTGCGGCCCCAGGTATCGAACGGAACTGCTGATGCGAGTGTCGCGGTCCCTGAGAATCGCAGCTGCACCCCGTCGAAAGCTATGGGGCACCGAGATGATCGCCTCCTGTTTATTGATGTTTCTCTTAAGGCCTATAGTACCCAACTCCTCATCCAAGATCTGGTCATTCAAATCGAGGAGCTGACCGAGCTTCTGAGCATTATACGGGGGACCAATGACTATTTTTTTTTTAAAGAAGATCATCAGCGAACTTCTGCAGTCCAAGATACACAGGTTCATTGCCAAGTCCAAGCTCGGCGGGTAGCGTGGACCAGAGCAACTGTTCCCCTGGGTCCTGCTCCTGGCACCGCTGTAACCAGCGATCCACTGGGCCCTTAAATACTCGCACAAAGCTGGCCACCGCGAAAGGGTCGCCCTGCAAAGCTCCACATCCAGGCTTGACCGCCAGTGGCCCGTCAGAAGACGGAAGCATACAGCCAGAGGTGTGATGCCGCTGTCTACATGAGGCTCGGTCCCGAGGTTGGGCCAGGGCATGGCAAGCTTGGTCCAGGGAGTTCCAGGTAGGGGAGGCAAACGCATTCGACAAATCTTTCAGGGAATCGCACCACTGGATTCCAGATTGGTTGAGCCTCCAGCCCGTGATCATACATGCTGCGATGGCATCCTCTCGACGACGATGACGAAGAAAGCCATGATCGCATACTGAATTCTGGAACTTCGGACCCACCTTAAGAATCCCATCATAGAACCCTTGCTAAGCGGATCCAACCCGTGAACGACTCTCTTACCCCGAGGTCCAGCAATAGCAGCTTTAGGCAGATCAAACCCCTGGCTGAAATTCCATAGCTTAGGAACCACTACCCAGTATCGAATACTAGCAAGCACCCTACGAAGCAGCAACTTCGAATAGTGCCCGTCGGTCACGTTTTTGTCGGCCCCGAGACCAGCACGCGCATGCGACGCAACATGAGCAGTAGGATTGCCTGTGCATATATGCCATAGCTCAAGTGGGAGCGCCCACACAGGTACTCCTCGCCTCTTGGGAGCTCTCGAAAAGCATTTCTGGATGAGCTCCAAATCGAGTATGGCTCTCGAGCAGGCCGAGGTAGAGCGGGACTCGTCAAGCCCAGGAAGATTGGCCAATGCACTCTGATGCTCACATGCGTCTGCCCATGAAACTCGAGACGCCTGCATCCCTCCCAATCCTCCTTCAAGTCCCCAAACCTCCATCCATTGATCAGCAGACGGTAGTGCAGCGTCTAGCTCGCGAAGGTCTCGCTTGTTGCGGCCAAAGCGCCCGCCAGCAAGACGCAACGACAGCCGATGAATAAGAAAGAAATCCCGAGCATGCCAGGCGTCCCAGATCTCAGAAACCAATTGTTCATTACGCTCATGCCGACGACGAAGAAATAAAGCTTTGCTACGACGGGTGGCTTCACGAAGCTTCTCACAGCACTCCTGGAACTCGGGGCCTTTGAGATTTGGGGGCTGCCTGCGAAGCTGTCGGCGAAGATCAAGCAACTCAAGTCGCTCTTTCCACAGGGCAGCTCTGGGGCCTGCTTTTTTTACACCCTGGGAGAAGTGCTTCGCCCCAATGTCACGAAGGACCGCGTCGATTTTTTGGATCAGCTCGTCGGGCCGAGGGATGTCATTATGGCACGCCTCCCAAACCGGTTCCAGAGCAGCCTCAACCTCCTGACGAAAAGCTTCCCGAACAGGCCCTCCGCGACCACCTTGCATCATCTTGTCACGGTCCCAGCGCACGTTATCTCTAGAGAGGCCATCGGGGGCCTGCATGTGCGGAAGTTGCTGGCCCCGTCCCCATCTCTGAACCTGAATCCGAACGGGGACTGGAATATGGTCTCGGTGTTCGCGGCTAGGTATAACTTGTAGCTTACGGCCTATAGCATGAATAGGGCTCGCGCAACACACTGCATCGCACCGTCGAAGTGGGATGGCCACATGATCCAGCATCGAACTACTGCCACTACCCCCATAAAAAGTGGGCGCGTACTCGCGCAGCGTGGTGGGCGAGAACAAGTCGGCCGATTCTAGCAGCTCACGAAACCTTTGGCCTCCTCCTCCCGCATGTCGTTCCTTGGTCCTGATCCTCCCCACCGCCTCCGTCTCCACCTCCATCCACTCTCCTTCCTTCTTGACCAGCCCGACTCCGTCGTTAACGTCAGCGAGGACAATGGGATGAAAGCGGCTCGGCAGTTTCTTGAGCTGCCCCTGGGCCCACGAAGACAATTGGCGACAACGCGCTAGATAAGTACGCATACCTGCAGCAGAGGAAGGCCGAGGAGGAAAATAAAGCACCATTATGCACAGAGTCCATCCCCCCCTGCCGCATTCAACTGACAAGCCACGGCCCTGGAGTGCAGGAGGTGGGACTGCGACTTGTCGTACATCTCGCTGTCTCCATCCTGGCGGGAGCAGGGCCGTTACTCCTGCGGAGCGATTAGTCAGGTGACCGCATCGCCACCCTGCGTCGATACATACCCTATTCTGAATCATGAATGTCTGATAATCCAGATCACCCAAAGCCTTTCTTTGTGTACCTGGCAGTCCCACCACAGCAACATTGGCGAGCTCAAGAGAGATTTCCAAGAGTCGATCACCTGTGGCACGAAAGGGATTGTAGGTGACAGCCGTGATGACCATCGCTGGCCAGAGACCTCTGAGCATGGGAAGGATGTAGAGTGGGGCCGAACGGTATGGGCGTGGGCCCTCGTAAGCCCCGCATTCTGCAAACCTGAGCAGAAGGGGCTGGGAGGAGGAGGAGGAGGAGGAGGAGGAGGAGGAGGAGGAGGAGGAGGAGGAGGAGGAGGAGGAGGAGGAGGAGGGGGAGGAGGGGGAGGAGGAGGAGGAGGAGGAGGAGGAGGAGGAGGAGGAGAAACACAGGGGGCGAAGGCCGCCAGAGGCGCCCAAGCCGAAGGGAGAGAGGAGGAGCAGGGACGGCAGGGGGGGGCACGGGGCAGCGCGGATCTAACAAATCCGCTCGGAGCGCCAAGAATGTATGTTTATGTGGATGTCTCTTCTTCGGCCTGTGCTGATGCCGCTGTTTGGTCTTCGACGTTGTGTTCCTGCTCCAGCGCCAGCTCCCGACACTGTTCCTCCTGCTGCAGGCCATCGACGCTTCATCCATACCTTTGCTCACGCCAGAACTCCACGCGGGGGCCGGCGTGGGGGCGTCGACACACATCCAAGGGCTCCCAACTTCGCGCTTCGCGCTGCGCGCAGCGCGAATCACTTCGCGCTCTCGCGCCGCCTCCCAGGGGAGAAGAGGAGGATGAGGAGGAAGCGGAGCCGAACCGCGAAGCGCGAATAACTTCGCGCCCTCGAGGGCGCCCTTGCAAATCTGGCCTCTGGCCATCGAATGCCTTGTCCGCGCCCTACCACCCCGTGGCGCCCAGGGTGGGGGAAGCAACAGGCGCATGGATCGACCATCGATCGCCAATCCTGCTCCTGCTCCTGCCCTAGCTCGCACGCCCTTGGCGGAACGACGAGGGCCTCCCAGGAGGCCCACAATTACGCTACCGAGGAACCCCACATCCTTATATTATGGCTGGGGTAAAGATAGCTGAAGTGAAGCAAAGGAGAATGATGTTGGTGGCCGTTGCCCCGCCGATACCGCAAGGACGACCGTCACGGATAGCGGCCGCGCTCAGGGACCACCCCGTGCGCACCCCATGTGGTGTTGAGAAAACGCCACGCCTGCTGCGCCCCAGGGACCACCCCGTGCGCACCCCATATGGTGTCAAGAAAACGCCACGCCTGCTGTGCCCTGGACGACAGTCACGGATAGCGGCCGCGCTCAGGGACCACCCCGTGCGCACCCCCTGTGGTGCCGAGAAAACGCCACGCCTGCTGTGCCCTGGACGACCGTCACGGGTAGCGGCCGCGCTCAAAGACCACCCCGTGCGCACCCGCTGTGGTGTCGAGAAAACGCTACGCCTGCTGTGCCCTGGGCGACCGTCACGGGTATCGGCCGCGCTCAGGGACCAACCCGTGCTTCCGCCACGAGGGAGGGAGGGAGGGAGGGGAGGGAGGGGAGGGAGGGAGGGAGGGAGGGGTTCCTGCTGCTGTCCCTGCTCCTGCCCCCTTTCCTGCAATGGAAACTCTGACAAGATACGAGCCAAGGTGTTTACAGTTCTTGACAAGATACGAGCTCCCACCCCCAGCGCACCCCCTGAGGCGTCGAAGGAAATGCCACGCCTTCCACGCCCTGGGAGCCTACAACGCTCAGGGCCCCCACGCCCAGCGCACCCCCTGTGGCGTCGAAGGAATGCGCTGTGTGTTATGCTGTGCTGTGCTGTGCTGTGCTGCTGTGCGGTGAGCTGTGCTGTGCTGTGCCGTGCTGTGCTGTGCTGTGCTGTGCTGTGCTGAGTTGAGCTGAGCTGTGCTCAGCTGTGCCGTGCTGAGCTGAGCTGAGTTGAGCTGAGCTGTGCTGAGCAGTGCTGTGAGGAGGAGGGGAAGAGTGAGGTGTGTGAGAGAGAAAGACGGAGAGGGAGGTGTGAGGTGTGAGTGTCGCGGGTGCGGCGCGGCAGGGAAGAAAACCAGAACCCCACGAAGCATGTGGGGAAAAAAGGGAGCACCCTGGAGGCAAGCAGGGTGCATCTTGGCATGGGCCTCCACTGTATGGACTGCTTCCTGGCCAGATGACCTCCCGTCCGAGGAGGCCACCTCGATGAGACCGAAGCGCAGGAGGCCGAGGAGGGAAGCGAACGGACATCCTCGCCCTCCTCCTCCTCCTCCTCCTCCTCCTCCTCCTCCTCCTCCTCCTCCTCCTCGCCCTCGCCCTCCTCCTCCCTCCTCTCCTCCTCTACTACTCTCTCCTTCTCCTCCTGCTTCTCCTCCCCCTCCTCCTCCTCCTCCTCCTCCTCCTCCTCCTCCTCCTCCTCCTCCTCCTCCTCCTCTGAGCCCCAGCGCGCGCGCACCCTCCGCGCCGCCCCTCCGCGCCGCCCCTCCGCGCTGGGCCTGCTGCCGCCCCTCCGCGCCGTGCGCCGGGGCCGCCGCCCCGCCGCCCGGCAGCGTGGAGCGCCGCGGCGCCCGCGGGGCCGCGGCCGGGTCCTCGCCGCCGAGCTCCGGGGGCCAGGCCTGGGCACGCGGGAGGCTGCCATGCGCAACGCATCGACGCCTGGCCCGGGGCCGTCCTGGGCCCTCCTCCTCCACCTCCTCCTCCACCCCGCCTCCACCTCTCCTCCTCCAACCTCCTCCTCCTCCTCCTCCTCCACCTCCACCTCATTTTGGCTCAAGCGGTTGCATGGCCTCGCCCGCGCGCGCCCCCTCCTCGGCGAGGCGCGGCTGCGGAATGTCGGGGCCTAGAGGGGCTCCCTCGGCCCAGCTCGGCGCCTCCCTGGTCGAGGCCGCCGTCCGGGCCGCGGTCGCCGCCGGGGCACCGCGGCGCACTGTCGCCGCCGTCGCGCGGTCGGCTATCTCCGCCACGCTTTTTGCGTGCGGGGACGCGCCGACGGACGCGGCCGCGCGTGACGCTGCTGCTGCCCCTGATGCTCGCGCGTCTCCTGCTGCACTGCCTGCCGCCTCCGCGGCCAAGGCGGAGCGGCGGAGGCGCAGACGCCGCCGCCTCGCGGAGCGGCGTGCCGCGGAGGCGCTCCCTGCTGCTGGCGCGGCGGTCGAGGGCGCCGCAGTCGTGACGGGTCCTGCTGCTGCTGCTGGAGCGGGCCCTCGGCCTGTTCGAGCCGCCGTGGAGGCCGCTGACGACAACGCGATGTTCGAAGACGCCTGGGCCGACGGCCTGGTGCGGCCTTCGCCACCCGCTGCGGCGGAGCAGCCTGCTGCTGCTGCCGCCGCTTCGGGCGGGCCGCCGCCCTCGCCTGCTGCTGCCGCGGGCTCGCAGGTCGAGGGCGTCGTGGCCCCGTCCTCGCCCCTGCAGGACGGCAGCTGGGCCGACCTGCTCCCCGCGCGCCGCGCGGCGCCCGCCGTGGAGGCGGTGCACCTTGCCGCGGCGGTTCCTGGCGGAGCTGCTAGTGCTGGGGCTGCCGCTGCTGCCCCCCCCGATGGACGTCTCGCGGACGACGTGGAGGATGAGGAGTGGCGGCGGGCGCTGCGCGCGCGGGCGGCGGCGATCATCCGAGGCGCAGGGTGATCGTCGTCTTTCTCACTGCCCAGTGGTGTCCTAGCCCCCTGTCGCACGGCCGTGGGTGATGTCTCCCCTGCGGTGACTGTTGCTCAGGGGGCCGCCAACCTTTCTGTACAGGTTGCACGGCAGGCACGGGGGAGGAATTGCCCTCCCCGACCGTATGCCCTGCTGAGGCGCTGGACTGTGTTTTCTCTTGCGCTGGCCACGGGGCGGTCGCCCGTCGTGTGGCCAGTGCCTCCTAGCCCATGGGGCTGCTGGAGGTACTCTTTCGGTCAGTGAGGTCTCCCTCACTGCCAGCAGTGGTTTCCCAGCCGCCGCTGCTGTGTCTTTTTTCACCAAGGCTCTGCGGACGTTGAGCTCAAACATAATCCTCCACCTCCTCCTCCTCCTCCTCCTCCTCCTCCTCCTCCTCCTCCTCCACCACAACCTCCACCTCCTCCTCCTCCTCATCATCATCATCATCCTCCTCCACCTCCCTCCACCTCCACCTCCTCCTCCTCCTCCTCCTCCACCTCCTCATCCTCCTCCTCCCGGTGATGTGTGTGTGTGTGTCACACAGTCGAGACGCTGCCAGAAGGAGCCCTCACGCTAAGGAACGGGGCCCCTCCTTTTCTCCATACGCTAAACTTCGGCTTCCCACAGAAAGCCCAAGGAGCACCGAAGACAAGCTGCAAAACAACTCAGGAACACTGAGCCCCTCCTCAACAAATAGGGCTCAATTCTCCAGCGGCCCGACTGCGCAGTAAACCCGTATCAGAAGGATGCGCGATACGGATGCAAGGGCCTTGGACGCCCATGTCGGAGCTTTCCGAGCGGGGCGCGGCCAGCGA
>CAUYUJ010006990.1:0-49756 GCA_963575745.1 Prorocentrum cordatum
CAAATTCTTATTGATATCCGTATTGAAACATTAATTATTTTCGGCCATCCTGTGGGGTGGTCCATCCCAGGATAACGCGCCACCCCGCACCGCGGCGTTATCTTAGCACCGGTCACGCACGGAAAATAATTCCCCGCCCCCCGACCCCCTGTCAAGAGTGAGGGCAAGAGTACTAGGGGGGAGAATAATCATATACAAATTATAACCAAGCGGGAGGAACAGGCAAGACAGAAGTACGACTGAACACGCGTCAATATGAATACGAATCTACAGAGCAATTCAATAACTGATCTCACACGACCGCCCAAGGAATCGAGAAGCTCAGGGGCCCCACTGCTGCCTTTCGGGAACCTCGAGTCCTGCCAGGCCTTCTCCTCGCTCTGCTGCTTCTGCGCCTCGGCGTCCTCAGCGGCCTTCGCCTGAGCGTCCGCCTTGGCCCTTTCCTTCTCCCTCTTTTTCGCCAGGCCCTGCATCACTCTCTGCTTCTTGATCTCTGACTTCAAGACCTTGGTCTTCTTGACCTTTTTGCTGCCGACCTTAGGAACCACGGTCTGAGTGCACGCCTGCGCCGCGGAGTAGCCCTCTGACCTCAGCGCCCTCACTGCCGCGAGGGCGCCTTTCCTCGATTCCGCTCTGGCCTCTGCTCTGTCCTTCCGCCCCTGCTGCCTCTTCTTCTGCCTGGCCGCGTCGGGCTTCTGACTGGTGAGGTACTTATCGAGCCCTAACAGCTGCCTTCTCTGCGCAGGGGTCCTGAGCAGCTCCTTTGCCTCCTCTTAGGAGGCAACTACTGGGAGGTTTTCGTCGGAAAGATTAAGAGGATTAATCCCTGTTTGGGAGCTGCTACGCCAGAGTGGGCCTCGGACTAAGCAAGATTAAGCCGGATTAAGCGGAATTAAGCGGGATTAAACCGGATTAAGCGGTATTAGGCCGGATTAAGCAAGATTAAGTCGGACTTCGGACCAGGGCAAAATCAAAATTTGACCTCCCAGGAGTTGCATCCGAACTCCTCTAAGCCCTCCATGCCCTCGATGTCGTTGATCTCCATGGCTAACCAGGCCTGCCGGCTGAGGTCCTGCACCGCAGCCTCCGTGAGTTCTCCTGATGCGATCATATCCTGCCACGTCGCAAGCACGCTGAGGTCTCCTGGCTCCCCGTGGACACCGGCCTCGCCCTCCTGCGCCTTGTCCTTCTCTGTCAAGACAGGCACGTCCTGAGGCATCCCCTCATCATCGAGGTTGTTGAACCGCTTCTCAACCCAGCTGCTGCGCAGGCGGTGCTGGCCGATCTTCAGCTGGCCGTCCTGAAACCATTTCTCCTCGCTGGCCTTCACGAAAGCGCCCTGGCTGAGCTTCGGCCTGAGCACCGTCCACGCATTTCTGACGCAGGCCTTCTTCAGCGTTTCGTCCCTCTTAAAGTCTGACATGAGATCCTCCAGGGCAAACGCTAGGGTCCTGAGGACCTCATACGTGCCGCACTTGAAGGTGGCTCTGGTCCCCTCCGACTCAGCAAGCCTCTGTAGTTCCTTCCTCAACTCCTTCTGCCGTTGCCTCACCTTCGCCTACAGCCTGAAGGCGACGTCCGTGTCCGTCACCTGCACCGCCGCGGTCATCTTTCCTCTGATGAACACAGGCAGCTGACCCAAGGCTGCCGCGCAGTTGAGGGCTGAATCAGAGAGTGCGCCTGCGAACATGTCTCTGAGGCCGATGCTGCAGCTGGCGGCCTGAGACTGTTTCTCAAGTTTCCAGCACGTTATCACTGAGTCCTCGAACCCTGCGGGCTGCTGATAGATCTCTACGTCCAAGTCTGCGAGGCGCTGAAAGAGCTCCTTGTTCTCCGACCTGACGGACATCGTGCGCCACTGCAAGGGCAGAGCCGAGCGGGAGTAGCGCGCTGGGCCTTCCTAGTAGTAATAGTAATAGCAACAGTAATCGTAATAGTAATAGTACTTTTAATAGTTTTAGTAATAGTAATAGTAATAATAATAGTAATAGTGATAGTAATAGCAATAGTAATAGTAACAGTAATAGCACTAGTAATAGTAATAGTAATACTAATAGTAATAATAATAGCACTAGTAATAGTAATAGTAATACTAATAGTAATAGTAATAGTAACAATAATAGTAATAGTAATAGTAATAGTCATAGTAATAGTAATAGTAATAGTAATAGTAATAGTAATAGATATAGTAGTAGTACTAGTAATAGTAATAGTAATAGTAATAGATATAGTAATAGTAATAGTAATAATAATAGTAATAGTAATAGTAGTAGTAATAGTAATAGTAATAGTACTAGTAATAGTAATAGTAATAGTAATAGTAATATATATATACTAATAGTAATAGTAATAGTAATAGTAACAGTAATCGTAATAGTAACAGTAATTTTAATAGTATTAGTAATAGTAATAGTAGTAATAGTCGTACTAGTAATAGTAATAGTACTAGTAATAGTAATAGTAATTGTAATAGCAATGGTAATAGTAATAGTAATACTAAAAGTAATAGTAATAGTAATAGTAATAGTAGTAGTAGTAATAGTAATAGTAATAGTACTAGTAATAGTAATAGTACTAGTTATAGTAATAGTAGTAGTAATAGTAATAGTAATAGTAATAGTAATAGTAATAGTAATAGTAATAGTAATAGTAATAGTAACATATATACTAATAGTAATAGTAATAGTAACAGTAATCGTAATAGTAATAGTAATTTTAATAGTTTTAGTAATTGTAATAGTAATATATATAGTAAAAGCAAAAGTAATAGTAACAGTAATAGCACTTGTAATAGTAATAGTAATACTAATAGTAATAGTAATAGTAACAGTAATAGTAATAGTAATAGTAATAGTAATAGTAATCGTAATCGTAATAGTAATAGTAATAGTAATAGTAATAGTAATAGTCATAGTAATAGTAATAGTAATAGTAATAGTAATAGATATGGTAATAGTAATAGTAATAGTGATAGTAATACAAATAGCAATAGTAATAGTAATAATACTAGTAATCGTAATAGTAATAGTACTAGTACTAGTACTAGTAGTAGTCGTAATAGTAATAGTAATAGTACTAGTAATGGTCATAGTAATAGTAATAGTAATAGTAATAGTAATAGTATTAGTCATAGTAATAGTCATATATATATAGTGATAGTAATAGTAATAGTAATAGTAATAGTAATAGTAATAGTAATAGTAATAGTAATAGTAAGAGTAATAATAGTAATAGTAAAAGTAATAGTAATCGTAATCGTAATAGTAACAGTAATAGTAATAGTAATAGTAATAGTAATAGTAATAGTAATAGTAATAGTAATAGTACGAGTACTAGTAATAGTAATAGTAGTAGTAATAGTACTAGTACTAGTAATAGTAATAGTAATAATAATAGTAATAGTAATAGTAATAGTAATAGTAATAGTAATAGTAATACTAATAGTAATAATAATAGTAATAGTAATAGTAATAGTAACAGTAATAGTATTAGTAATAGTAATAGTAATAGTAATAGTAATAGTAATAGTAATAGTAGTAATAGTAATAGTAATAGTAATAGTAATAGTAATAGTAATAGTACTCGTAATAGTAATAGTAATAGTAAGAGTAATAGTAATAGTAATAGTAATAGTAATAGAAATAGAAATAGTAATAGTACTAGTACTAGTACTAGTAATAGTAATAATAATAGTAATAGTAATAGTAATAGTACTAGTAATAGTAATAGTCATAGTAAGTCAAAAAACGTAATGACACCACGAAGTAGGAAAAGCTCCAGGACAGAACAGAAAAGCCGAGGATGCGCGCTGCTCCCGCTCGTACCCAGCGACTGCAGGTTCACACGCTCCCGTTGCCTCAACGATCTGAGAGACTTAGCAAAAGAGTCCGGCACCATGTTGCCCGCCAGCCTGACGACCTCCTTACCGTCCACGTGGAAGCGCTCCGTCTGAATCCACCTCCCGTCTTCTGAGATGTTCGAGAGCCTGCAGTGGGCGCCTGTGAAGACGACTGAGGTTGTACCCCACTGGAAACTCGGATCTGACGTCTCTGAACACCACCCATAGACCCTCTGCTCCAGATCAACAGTAATGCGGTACTTGTCCTGATCTGCTGAGTTCTCCCCCCTGAGCTGAGTGAGGCCCTCGGGATCGTCCTCGTCCTCGTCGTTGAGAAGCTGGTCTTGCCGTGCCTGCACGGAGCTCTCCTGAGCCCCTCTGCGAATGATGTCGGGGACCTCTGCGGCAGCGTACAGCTGCTTCCCTGGGCTGATCTTCAGCCACATAGGCACCTGATCCGACATGAAGATCACCAAGTCCCCAACGTGGTCTCGGAATGCCTGGGGGTGTGCCACCAGGTCTGACAGGTTCTCGAGGGGGTCGAAGCAGGCCAGCCTGAGAGCCTGATCGAAGCTGTGCCAACCCGCAAGGGCTCTCCTCTCCTCCTCCTCCATAGGGATACTCAGCAGGCGCTGAGGTTTGTACAACCTGATACCATATGTTTCCCTGATGAAATCCACTGTGTACTCTATGTTCTTGTCACTCTTCTCGTGAGCAGCCTCGCGCTTCTGAATCTCCTCATAGAGGGCCCTCTGCCTACTCGGCAGCCAACCGTCGGGGGACATCTCCAGCTGAAGTCGCTGCTTCGTGGCGGCGGCCTGATGGCAGTACTCTACGTGCAAGTCTCCTGAATCCACGTATTGGCCTCCCTTTCTCCACCTCAGGAAGGTCTTGTGCACCTCCTCAAACACAGGCATGAGGAGGCTGCGCTTCCCGGGCCCTTTCGCCTCAGCTGACTGGTGGACGTGCCGCTCAATCAGCCGGACCCCTTTGCCCAGCTGCCCTCCGAGGCCTTGCTTCTTCCTGCGGCGGCAGTAGATGCCCCCTGTCCTGCCCAGGCGCATTTTCTGAATCCCTTTCTCAACCTTGTCTTTGCGCTCGTATATCCTGACGAGCTGCCTGGTCTTGACGCCTTTGCCGAAAAGGGGCCTGATCGTCGCCCACTGCTCCTCGGTCGGCTTATTGTCTGGCCCCTTGACGAACCCTGCCTTGAGCAGCTGTCCCTCAATGTACTCAGCGGCTTTTTTTTTTGTGTCCGAGCATGGGGGCCTTCTGAAACTCCTCTGGGCTGAGCACCCTGCGGACCGCGTCGGGCAGCTCAAGGGCCTCCTCGTCCTTCTCCTTCGGAGGCCTGCCACCGCACCTGCCGTACATGGCGCCCTCCTGACCCGCGGCCTTATGGAAGGCCTACAAGGAGACACCAACACCAAGATCGGAGGTTGGCCCACGATTTCGGTGATGGTGGTAATATTCAAGCCACGTGAGGCGTAAGTATTACCACCAACACCGAAGGTGTGGGTGAACATCCCTCCATGGAGATGACCTCCGATCTGGGTGTGGGTGTCTATTTGTAGGCCCCCCGCCTTGCCCAGGAGGCCGTTCCTGCGAGCCTGCTCTCGCTGAGAGCCCTCGCCCTGCAGCCGCCCCGCGGCTGACCCACTGTGGCCGAACCCTCCTGAGTTCTGCAAGCCCCCCGCCCTGCCAAGCTCTCCGAACTGCGCCCCCTGAGCGCCCGAAGCGCCTCCGAGGTGCCCGAAGTCCCCCCAGACGCGCGCGGCCTGAGCCTGAGGGCGCCCGAGTAGGTCGCGGAGCCTCTGCAGGTCCTGCTCCCGCTCTTGCTCAGCAGCCTCTCGCTGCTGAGCTGCCTCGGCCTCAGTCCCCGCCCCCTGGAGCAGCGCGACCTGAGACGTGACGCGGGCCAACTGACGGGACATAGCGCTGATTTGCGCTTCCATGACCCGCTTCTGGATGCTGTCTGTCCTCCTGACCCTCGTCGGCCTGAGAGCCTCCCCTGCCGCCTCCAAGGCCGCGGGGTCTGCAGGAGGCGCGGGCGCCCTGCTCCTTCTCCTGCCTCTCCTCGGCTGCTCCTGCACCGCAACCTGGGCTGCTCCTTGTCCTGCTGCTGAAGCCGCGGGAGCCGCTGAAGACGCAGGTGCTGCTGGGGCGGTGTCCTGCTGCGGCTCTGACGGCTGCTCTGCCCTGACCTTGGGGGGCCTGCCAGGTCCGCGCGGCGGGGGCCCCTTCGGCCGGACCCTGGCTCCTGGAAGGAAGAATCGCTCCATGGCCTGGGATGTCTGAGCCACCTCTGAAGCCAGGATGACTACGGAGGAGGACGGGGGAGGGGGGTGAGGCGGAGGACGCGGTCGGCTTCACAGGACGCGCCCCTGAGCCCGCGGCCAGTCCGGCTCAGGCTCAGGCCCAGGCTCAGGCCTGAGGTCGGCGGCCGTCTTGTGCTCGCCTGCAACGTAGCAACGTGGAGCTTCTGAGGCGCCCTCTGGAGAACCCTGAGGGAAGCGCCTTGACGGCGGGGACCCCGAGGTGTGGACCTTTGGGGCTCCCGAAGGGGAGCTTGAGGGAGACCCCGAGGAGGTCGGCGGCTGCCTTTTCAAATACGTGCTCTCGCCTGCTGCGCGCCAGCGTGGAGCTCCTGAGGGGGCCTCTGGGTGAGCCCTGAGGGAGGCGCCTTGACGGCGGGGACCCCGAGGTGTGAACCGTTGGGGCTCCCGAAAGGGGGGCTCGAGGGAGACCCCGAGGAGGTCGGCGGCGTCCTTTTCCAAAAACGCGCCCTCGATAGTTATAGTAGCAGTAATAGTAATAGTAATAGTAATAGTAATAGTAATAGTAATAGTAACAGTAATAGTAATAGTAATAGTAATAGTAGTAAGAATGGTAATAGTAATAGTAATAGTATTAGTAATAGTAATAGTAATAGTAATATATATATATAGATATAGTAATAGTAATAGTAATAATAGTAGTAATAGAAATGGTAATAGTAATAGTAATAGATATAGTAATAGTAATAGCTCGTACCCAGCGACTGCAGGTTCACACGCTCTCCTTACCGTCCACTACAAGTCTCCTTTTTCTGATTCTCCTCATCGTCCCTCTCCTAACAAATTCTTATTGATATCCGTATTGAAACATTAATTATTTTCGGCCATCCTGTGGGGTGGTCCATCCCAGGATAACGCCCCGCCACGCACCGTGGCGTTATCTTAGCACCCGGCAGGGCCAAAAAATATTCCCACGCCGCAGTGCGAGTGGGCCATTGTGTACCCAAAGAATACCCCCAAAACAACTAAGAAGAAATACAAAAAAACCAAGCCAGAGCTTGTAAGAAAAAATATGGAAACCATGGAACATCTGAGAAAACATATGAAAAATCACAGAAAGACATGGAAAACCTGGGAAAATCAAATGAAAAAACCACAGACATCATAAGACAAGCTAAGGGTGCTGAGGCCTCCTGAAGAATCCATGAGAACATCCATTGGAATATTAACCGTATGAATATCCAGAGGAGCATGTCCATAGGAACCTCCATGGGAATATGAATCTTCATCGGAGCCCCCATCGGAATCCTCATAGGAATCTCCATAGGAATGTCTGTGGGAATCTCACTATAGCCAGACACTGAAAGACCGACGCTCACTATGGCAGTTCAGAAATATGAGATGCACATATGGTAATAGTAATAGTAATAGTAATAGTAATAGTAATAGTCATAGTAATAATACTAGTACTAGTACTAGTACTAGTAATAGTAATAGTAATAGTAATAGTAGTAATAATAGTAATAGTAATAGTAATAGTAATAGTAACAGTAATAGAAATAGAAATAGTAAATAGTAATAGTAATAGATATAGTAATAGTAATAGTAATAGTAATCGTAATAGTAATGGTAATTTTAATAGTATTAGTAATAGTAATAGTAATAATAATAGTAATAGTAATAGTAATGGTAATAGTAATAGTAATAGCAATAGTAATAGTAATAGCAATAGTAATAGTAATAGTAATAGTAATAGTAATAGTAATAGTAATAGTAATAGTAATAGTAATAGTAATAGTCATAGTCATAGTCATAGTAATAGTAATAGTAATAGTAATAGATATAGTAATAGTAATAGTAATAGATATAGTACTAGTATTAGTAATAGTAGTAGTAATAGTAATAGTACTAGTACTAGTAATAGTAATAGTAGTAGTAATAGTAATAGTAATAGTAATAGTAATAGTAACAGTAATAGAAATAGTAATAGTAATAGTAATAGTAATAATAATAGTAATAGTAATAGTAATAGTAATAGTAATAGTAATAGTAATAGTATTTTTACTAGTATTAGTAATAGTAATAGTAATAGCAATAGTAAGAGTAATAGTAATAGTAATAGTACTCGTAATAGTAATAATAACAGTAATACTTAATAGTAATAGTAATAGTCATAGTAATAGTAATAGTACTAATAATGGTAATAGTAATAGTAATAATAATAGTAATAGTAATAGCAATAGTAATAGTAATAGTAGTAGTAATAGATATAGTAATAGTATTAGTAATAGTAATAGTAATAGTAATAGTACTAGTAATAGCAATAGTAATAGTAATACTAATACTAATAGTAATAGTGATAGTAATAGTACTTTTAATAGTATTAGTAATAGTGATAGTAATAGTATTAGTAATAGTACTAGTAATAGTAATAATAGTAGTACTAGTAATAGTAATAGTACTAGTAATAGTAATAGTAATAGAAATAGTAATAGTAATAGTAATAGTAATAGTAATAGTAATAGTAATAATAATAGTAATAGTAATAGTAGTTCAGAAATATGAGATGCACATATGGGGAGCTCCACGCAGTGAGATTTTTTTCGGGCGGCGGCTTGGACTGCGGTCTGAGCAAAGAGCAGAGCACTGAAAGCACGTCCAAGAAAAGCCTCTGACGTGGCTCAGAAGAAGGCCACCGTGGCGTTAGCTTAGCACCCGATTCTGAAACGCTGAGCGAGTCCTCAGCTAACCGGCGCGAAGGGAACTGCGACCGACAAAGCGCTGAGGCGCTGACTTGAAAAGTCGTTGAAGGCTTCCTCAACGAAAGGCTGAGCTCGCCTCCTCTTCCCTGAAATGCTGAGATCGCCTCCATCCTCCTCCCCCATCCTCCTCCTCCTCCTCCTCCTACATCGAAACTACATCGAAACTACATCGAAACAACATCGAAACTACATCGAAACTACATCGAAGCAACATCGAAACTACATCGAAACTACATCGAAACTACATCGAACCTGCATGTAGTTTCGATGTAAACTACATCGAAACTACATCGAAACTACATGTAGTTCCGATGTAAACTACATCGAAACTACATCGAAACTACATGCATATAAACTTAAACTTTCATCGAACCAGCTCAAAAAAAAAACAAAATACAAAGCAGGCGGAGGTAAAACTTTACAAAGGGTGCGTCCCCTCCTCCTCCTCCTCCTCCTCCTCCTCCGCCTCCTCCTCCGCCTCCTCCCCTCCTCCTCCTCCTCCTCCCCCATCCTCCTCCTCCTTCTCCTCCTCATCCTCCTCCTCGCTCCTTCCAACCCCCTGCCCCCCCGTCCCGCTGCGAGCTCGCGAGCGCTCCTGAGGGAGCGCTCAATTCGTCAAAGCGTAGAAGTCAATCCTGATCGCCTCCACGCCCTGAGCCGCGGCCGCTGCGCTGACGCTCGTCGCTGTGGGGTCGTACTGACCCGTGATGCCGTGGAACTCCTGCTGCCACGAGGCCGCGAGCTGGGCCTGAATCGTCTGGATGTTCGCAGGAGTCTGGTGGGCGTTCTCGAGGCTGAAGTTGATGATCGCCGACAGCTGCGCTGACGTCACTGGAGTGGCCGTCCGCTGAAAGAAGTTCCTCGCGTACTTCGCTGAGTACTGGAAGAGCTGGCGGGACGCGTAGCTGGCGTCCCGCTGCGGGTCCCAGCTCTCGACGGCCTGAAGCTGCTACTGCTGCTGTAGCCCGGCCACCTCCTCCCCCTCACTCTCCTCCCCCTCCTCCTCCTCCTTTTCCTCCCCCTCCTCTTCCTCCTCCTCCCCCCCCGTTCCCCTTTTCCTAGCTTACTTAGCCCTACGTATACCAATGTGTTCCTACAGATTCCTAGCTTGTTCGACCGACTCTTACCTTTTTCCATGGCAATTCCAATATAGTTATGCCTACCTACTCCTACGTATTCCAAAATACAAATTCTTACCAGCACCTAAATATTCCCACGCCTTCCTACGTATGTATTCATTCCTACCTCGTCCTAGCTACTCCTAGATATTCCTACAAATCCTTTGCCATCCCTACGTATTCCTGTACATCCCTGCCTATTCCTACGCACTTTTTAGCGCCCCCTAGCTATTCCGACATATTCCGAACAGTTCCTACCTCTTCCAACACTCCTACTTATTTATTGCTATTCCTAGCGAGTCCTAGCCCCCCCCATCAATTCCCAGGTATTCCTACATATTCCTGCCGATTCTTGTTGTTCATCCCAGTCACACCTATTCCTGCATATTCCTGCCTACTCTAACTATTCCTAAATATTCCTATTCTTGCCTATTCTAGCTTTTCCTATTCCTAGCTATTCTTATTCCTGCCTATTCTAGCTATTCGTATTCCTAGCTTTACATATGTCTAGCTATTCCGAATTCTAGCTATTCCTATTCATATTCCTGCCTATTCTAGCTATTCCTATTCCTGCCTATTCCTGCCCATTCCTGACTCTTGCCACCCATTCCTGCCTACTCTACCTATTCCTACGTATTCCTACCTATTCCTGCCGATTCGAGCTATTGCTCCCAGTCCCACCTATTCCTGCCTATTCCTGCCTATTCTACCTATTCCTACCTATTCCTATTACTGCATATTCTAGCTATTCCTATTCCTAGATATTCCTATCCCTGCCTATTCTAGCTATTCGGATTCCTAGCTTGTCCTATTTCTAGCTACGCTTCCCTATTCCTAGCTATTATTATTCTTATTCCTGCCTATTATATATATTCCTCTCTTGCCTAATTATTCCTGCCTATCCCTAGCTAGTCCTACCTATTCCTGCCTACTCTAGCTATTCTTACCTATTCCTACCTATCCCTGCCTATTCCCACTAACACCTCCCATGCTATTCGTAGCTATGCATACGTCTTCCCTAGCTCTTCCTCCCAGTCCCGCCCTCCCCCTCGTCCCCTCTCCTCCCTCCTCCTCCTCCTCCTCCTCCTCCTCCTCCTCCTCCTCCTCCTCCTCCTCCTCCTCCTCCCCCTCCTCCTCCTCCCCCTCCCCCCCCTCCTCCGCCGCCTCCTCCTGTTCCTCCTCCTCGGCCTGACGCATCTGCCTGCTGCACTCGTACGGGCTGAACTCTAGACACATGAGCCTGACCTCGACGAAGCTCAGCCGCTGCGCGATCCCGCTGAGGGTCCAAGCCTCGTCGCTGAGGCGCCCCAGGAGCTGGTGCAGCACCCTGAGCGCGACCGCGAGGATAATCACCTGGACCGCGCTGAGGAAGAGCTCCGCCTGAGACCTCTGGACGGCCCAGGCGAAGAGCACGGCGACCGAGGCGCTGAGGGCGCTGACGGCGCTGGCGTCGGCCATCGCTGCAGAGGGCTGGAGGCCGAGGGGCTGGAGGGTGAGACCCTGAGACCCTGAGGGTTAGCCTGACAGCCTGAACGCTGCGGACGCGAGAAGCCTGAGAATCCGTCTGCTACGAACGCAGACGAGTCTCGGGTCGGGCGAAAGGGGGGGATAGCAAAGGGGGGGTTTGAGAATCAGCTCACGTAGCTGATTTTCTCGGCGCCTCCCGGCGCCGGAGGCGGCCATGTATCGAGGAATGGGCCCCTCGGTGAGGCCGAAACCAGCTGCATGCAGCAAATTCCGTAACCCCCCCTTTCCCAATCCCCCCCTTTCGCCCGGCCCGAGAGTCTGCGTGCCGACGCAAGCAAACCGCCTGAAACACTCTCGCAATCTGGCTTCCGTGTGGTTCGGAAACAAACGCTTCGCCTGAGACATCCTCGAGAACTGCTCTGACACATCCTATGGGAAATCTTGTGGGTGAGTTCTATGGGGGGGTCCTATGAGGGAGTTCTATGGAGGAGTCCTATGGGGGAATCCCACGGGGGAGTCCTATGGGGGGGGGGTCCGATGGGGAAGGCCTATGGGGAAGTCCTAGGGGAGAGGTCCTATGGGGGAGTCCTGGGGGGGAGTCTTCTGAGTGAGTCCTATGGGGGCGTCCTACGGGGGGGGCCCCCCGCGGCGATGAAGCACACGCGTCGCTTGAGACATCCTCGCAATGTGGGCCCGCACTTCCCTCCCTCCCTCCCTCTCTCCGATCTTCTCAAAGACTGCGAGGTGCCAGGATAACGCCTCCAGGGTGCTGGATGCGTTATACTTTCGCCGGAGAGGGGGGGGGGGGGGGGGGGGGGGGGGTTTCTTAATTGCTTCCTGCGGTTATGATCCTGAAGGGCAGGCGCGCGAACGTCGGCAAGCCGCTCCTGTCCACATCGGCCACCGCCGCCAAGGGCCACTTCACGTGGGTCGGCGATTTCGGCGGCTACATCCTGACGGAGAGCGAGTTCGCGCAGAAGATCCACCAGATGATCGACCAGTACGTGGCCGAGGGCAACGAGGGCATGGTGCCGCTGTACCTGCAGAACGGAGTCTACAGGATGGGCGTGCTGATGGGCCAACCTGCCGGTGCCGCTTCGTCGGGGTCGGCTTCTGTTGCCGATCTCTGTCTATTGGCGCCGGCGAGCGAGGGCCCTCATCGGCAGGCAACGGTCCCGCGGGAGGCGCGAGCGCCTCGGGGCCGCCGGAATCGCCGGCAGCGGGGCCGCCCGTAAGACCACCAGCAGCGGTGCTAGGGGGTAGAGATCCCGCTCCCCAGCCAGCTGAAGTACGAGAAGGGATCGGAGACGACGAAGACTATGACGGTAATCCCCAGGAGTTTGCGCCAGCGAAAGTGCAGGGACGAAAGCGACTACCTACTCGAGCTGAGGCTGATCAACGCGAGGCTACAGGTCACGCGGCATGTCGAGATTGGTGCGAGGTTTGTTGCGCAGGTCGAGGGCTTGGCCAACCTCATGAGCTACAAGCTGAAGCTCGTGAAGGTGCAGATCCGGCTGTGGCCATCGACTTTGCGCTCATGGGCGAGGACCGGCGAGGAGGACCAGGACCAGGAGGACAACTTCCCGATGCTGGTGGCCAGAGATTCCCAGACGAAGCTGCCCTACTCGACAGCGATCCCGGGCAAGAAGGTCACCATCTTCATGATCAAGATTCTGATGAGCTTCATCCTGCACCTCGGCTACCGCAGGCTGATCTTCCAGAGCGACGGGGGGCCCGCGATGGTGGCGCTCAAGACGGTTGTCGCGGCGGCGACGCCGACGGTGGAGTTCCTGCCTCGAGAATCGCCGGCAAGAGAGCGCCAGAGCAACGGAGGCATCGAGGTTGCCGTGCGAGAGGTCAAGAGGCAGGTTAGGGCGAATAGGTACGCGTTGGAGGCCAAGCTCGGCGGGGAGGTGGATGATGACCACCCGATCTTGAAGTGGCTGCCCCAGTACGCCGCGGCCTGCATTGGCCGGTCTCGACGCGGAACCGACGGCCTCACTGGAGAGCAGCGGCGCTCAGACCGCGACTGGAAGAAGCTGGAAGCAGAGTTCGGCGAGCGGGCGACGCACAGGCCGCTCGCGCCAGGAGGTCGCCGGAGCACCGTGGAGGAGCGCATGAAGTCCTGGAACTTCCTGGGCTACCACATGCGGACGGGGGCCCTGCTCGCCATGACGGTTGACGGCGTGGAGAAGGCCCAAGGTTTCAAGAAATTGCCGAAGGAGCAGGCCTGGGACGGAAAGGACTGGGCAGCTCTTCGAGGAGTTCCCTGGGCGACTCGCCCGGAGGAGGAGGCGCCCGCTTGGGCGAGAGCGCCGGTGGTGGCCACCGTTCGGATGGAGCCACGAGCCCCGCGAGCGAGGTACGTCCTGCGCCGCGACACCGAGAAGCACGGTGCCACTGCGGGCCGTCCAGGATGCCTGGAGCTGACGCAGAAGGGCAAGATCGCGAAATCCCACAGCGACGAGTGCCGCGACAGGATCGCAGAGCTGATGATGTGTAATGATGAAGATCGAGCACGAGTTACCGAACACCACTTTCGAGCTGGAGAGCAAGCAGCACGCGGTCGAGGTGTTCGAGGTCGAGAAGCAGCTGGAGGAGACCAAGCTGCCCTACCGCCGCCCGCTGGAGACGGCGATCGAGCTCCTGCCCCAGAGCCGAGGGACACCGAGATGGCGGCGGTGCCGGCTGGAGGCGGTGGAAGCGAACCGAGCGCTGCCAGGATGCGCCGAGAAGACGCGCCCGACCCTGGACGAGCTACCCGGGCACGAGGCGATGCGAGAGGAAGCTCAGCACCTGCAACTGCTGAAGCTCGGCTCGCGCTCAAGCGAGCGGCGCCCCAGGATGGGGCGCAGATGAACGTGGAGGACCTGGTCGACACAGCGATGTCCCAGGCAGCGTCATCAAGTTCAGCATCGGCATCGGCTCCGAGACCGAGCGGGGCTCTAGATGGATCGATGGACGTCGACTTCCTGGAGCGGATCGACTGCTGCGACAAAGGCCGCACGTTTGTCATGATCAACGAGTTGGCAGTGTTCGAGATGCGGACGAACGCCAACATGAACGACGCAGAGCAGGCGGAGGATATCGCGTCACTTCTTACAGAGATGTTCGCAGTGGACACTGCGGAGGTTTATTCGCCGAGAAGGCTTGCGGAGATGACGTTTCGGTATGGTCTCACGCACGGCCCGGCAGTGGATGTCGAGACTGGTTGGGGCCTGTGATTGCCCGAGCAAGGAAAGGAGTGCAATAATCAGCTGAAGGGCGAAGACCCGCTGCTGACGATCACCAGCCCCCCGTGCACACCACTCAGCAACTTGCGGACGCTCTCGGACTCAAAGCGAGACCCGAAGATCGTGGAGGCGGAGATCCTGGAAGGCGAGACGCACCTCAATTTCAGCATGAAGATCGGCAAGGAGCGCTACAAGGCAGGGAAGCTATTTATTCACGAAGCACCTTGGTCAGCGAGCAGCTGGTACCGCCTAAGCGTTCAGGAGGTCATGCAGTTGGCGTATTCTTAGTCCATGGACCGATGTGCCGCTGGCGCATGCAGGCGACCGTCTCCAACGGAAAGTTGGGCTTCGTTCGGAAGGAGACTGGGTGGCTCACTAACGGCGAGCTGCTCGCCGAGATCCTCGAAGGCTACTGCCGGCGCCCCAGGGGTCCGAACGGAGAACTCGCTCGCCATGTTCATTTGGTTGACGGACGCGCCAAACATGCACCACGATACCCTGCGAGCTTGGTTGCAGCTATTCTCAAAGGCCTACGAGAGGAGCATCGACTACGTGAAGGGCTTAACCTACTTGCAGCTCTTTGTGGAGGACCCTCTTTGTGGAGGACCACACCCACATGAAGAAGATGCTGAGGTGTTTGCTGAGTACCAGGACGACTACTTCATCGACGATCTCACGGGCGAGATTTTGGACTCCGAGGGTGTGCGAGCCGCGAGGCAAGAAGGATTGGATTGGTGCCGCGGGAGGCAGGTATGGACGCGAGATGCTCGAGAACGGCAAGAAGGCAGTGTCCCTGAAGTGGATCGACACGAACAAGGGCGACCGAATTCAACCGCGGTATCGCTCGAGGCTGGTCGCGAGGGAGATTAAGAAAGCTATGAGGTCCGAAGGTCGACCAGACCAAGCTGTATTATTCTCGGCCATGCCACCGCTGGAAGCGTTCAGGCGATGGTGACCATCTTCGTTGGCCGCGTGAATGACGCCTACCACGACGGCGACGCAGAGGAGATCATTTACAAGTTTTACGGCATCTCGAGGGCGCATTTCTATGGAGATGTGAATCGCGAAGTGTACGTGGAGTTACCCGAGGAGGAGACCTACGACGACCCGGAACCCATGGTGGGCAGGCTACTCAAGACAATGCATGGCACAGTGGATGCAAGTCATGTGTGGCAAGACGACTACATCGGCCTGACAAGCTCGCACGGCTTCGAGAAGGGCGTCTCGAACCCAACGCTGCTGTGCCACGCCGAGCGTCATCTGCAAGCGGAGGTCCACGGCGACGACTTTGGTGTGATTATGCGCAAGTCCCAGGAGGGGTGGTTCGATGACGTGCTTTCGCGCTACGACTTTAAGGTCACGGGCATACGGAGCAGCAGGCCCCTGAAGGAACAGAGTGTGGTCTATCTCCACCAGGTGTTGATCTGGAACCCCTTCGAGCGCTCGGCCTACCTCGAAGCGGACGCCCGGCGCGTGAAGAAGGTGATCAGGGACCTGGGCGTGGAGAATGCGAAGGAGGTGACTACCCCGGCTGTTAAGAGGTCCGTCGCGGAGATCCTGAGTGGTAACCAGACCTCGCCGAAGCTGGGCGACGAGAAGGTGGAGACCTACCGCAGCGTGACTATGCGAATCATGCACGCGAGTCTGGACCGACCCGACATCAGCTACAGCGCGAGCATGCAGGCTAGACGCATGAAGGAGCCGAAGGAGACCCACATGGAGGATTTGAAGCGCATCGGCCGCTACTTGAAGAAGTACCCCGCTGGAAGGTTGCTGTTTCCCGCTCAGAGGCTGCCTAGAAAGGTTAGTATTTACTGCGACAGCGACTACGCGGGTGATCCGATTACGAGGCGTTCCCGAAGTGGAATGGCCATTCTATAGGGAACGCATCTGCTGAAACATGGCAGCACGGTCCAATCCACGGTGAGTTTGAGCAGCGGCGAGGCCGAGTACTATGCACTACTGCGTGGAGCCTGCCTCAGTTTTGGAGTACAGTTCACTTTGGCCGACCTCGGAGTCGAGGTGGACTACGGGATGGAGCTTTACATGTTCAGCGATAGCTCAGCCGCGAGAGGAATTGGAAGCCGACAGGGACTAGGAGCTGTTCGACACTTGGATGTTCGATTTCTTTGGCTGCAGGAGCGTATCCAGAGTAAAGGGTTGTTGCTGCAATCGGTCGCTGGGCACTGGGACCCGGCGGACCTGTTCACGAAGGCCCTCGGCCAAGACACGATGGAACGGTTGATGCAGCTGATCTGCTCCCCGATGAAGTTCGACGGTAGCGTGAGGCACCGCGTGCTGTGATGCGTGGCGCCGGCTGTTTGCCGGCGCGCGTCTCGTGAAAAATAATCGAGGCGCTGGTTTCGTTTTGGGTTTTCACCCTCCGCCCCCGCCCGGCCGCGGCGACGAAGGCCGAGGAGGGGTGTTCGGATGTCTAGGGCCAGCGCCCTGTACCGGACATTCCATGGAACTTAAGTGAGTTTCGGGTTTGATCTAGAAGTGGAGTCTAAGAAGAGAGAGAGAGAGAGAGAGAGAGAGAGAGAGAGAGAGAGAGAGAGAGAGAGAGAGAGAGAGAGAGAGAGAGAGAGAGAGAGAGAGAGAGAGAGAGAGAGAGAGAGAGAGAGAGAGAGAGAGAGAGAGAGAGAGAGAGAAGAGAGAGAAGGAGGAGAGGAGAGAGAGAAGAAAGAAAGAAAGAGAGAGAGAGAGAGAGAGAGAGAGAGAGAGAGAGAGAGAGAAAGAAAGAGAGAGAGAGAGAGAGAGACCAGTGGTGGCCCAGAGCTCCGTCTGTAATCCATCGTGGTTCAAAAGATAGAAAGACCCTTGGAGCCTTTTGGGAGTCCCTTTGGGGCCTCTTGGGGCCTCCTGGGCCTTTCGGGGCCGAGGGCTCGAAATGTCTGTTGGGCCCCTTCGTCTTGGCACTCGTTCGAGCCGTCTTGGGGGCCTTTCGGGCTGTCTTGGAGCCGTCTTGGGCCGTCTTTGGGCCCGCGTGGGCCGATTCGGGACCCTCTTGGGGTGATCTCGGGAGTTTTTTTTGGGCAGTTTTGGAGTGTCGGGAGGCAGAAAAGGCGAGAACGCCGAACATTCTTTCAAAACTATAGGTCCGTCAGTCAATGAATTGTGCCTCTTGGGGCTCCCTTGGGAGTGTTCCTCCATGCCTTTCGGGGCGTCTTGCAGGCTTCTGGGGCCGTCACTTTAAACGGAGAAGGTTAAAGGCGAGGTATATATCGAGCATGCACCTCTGCCGCGCCTGGCTCAAGCCGGGCCCGGCCAAATATATGACTGTGCCTCACCGAGGCGCGCGACTTGTATCTGAGATCGGAAAATACCTTTTCCATTGGAGATGCCCCTTCTATCCTTTACTCCAGATCCCATGCTTCGTCTCGCTCTCTTGCTCATGCGATATGAGCCAAAGCCTGGGATATGGCAACGCTTGAAGCGTAACGCATACCTAAGCTTACCAGCACGTTTTCGACTTGGTAGCGGAGCTGGCTACACTCTCGTGTGGCTGGCTCTCGCTCTGATTCCTGTAATCCACGGCACAACTTGGTGGACTACTACTACGGTGGAATACCATGTTGCGCCGGCTCTGCGAGGAGCGGAGCCAGTCCGCGATCGAGCTAGCGGGGCAACCCGCGAACTCGAGACGCTCTCTCCTACTTCACTGCGCTACTTCACTCTCGACTTCCACCAGATGCCAATCGGCAACTCGATCGAGAACGTGGTCACCCTGCGGGGCTACCCGCAGCGGGGCCACCTGCATCCCGTGCCAGTCAGGCGCCTCACGGCTACTACGCCAGAGCCTGACAAACCACAGCCTAAACCAATCACCGAAGCCGAAATGCACATGCACTGGATTAAGATAACTATCTTCGGCATTCTATGGGTAATAATGGGATGTGCTGTGGGATACATGCGGCAGGGGATGGACGACACGCGTACTACCGGCCCTTCGTGGGACCCTGCCGGTACTATGCCTTTTCGCGAATACGTTCGTGAAGTACATGCATGGATAAACGTAACGAGCGGCAATATGACGCCACCTCAACAACCTGCAGCACTACAACGAGGCCTTCAAGGTCTTGCTCGTCGTATCGCCATGCAGGTCCCCTCCCAGATCATCAACTATGGTGTAACTGTCAACGGACAGCCAACGGATGCAGTTACTTATATACTGTACCTATTGAGCACCAAATTTGAAAATCTGGAAGATGAGCGCCAGCTCAACTCTGGCACTGCCCTTATCGACTTTCGCGTCGAAAGGGGCGAGCGAATCGACTCAGTGTTAGCTCGATTCGAGATGGCCCGTGACGAGGCTAACTCTGTTGGCTTTGTCATCCCCAACTTTCAGATCCTAACGCTGATCCTTTTCAGAGCGTTAGGCGTTGGCGCGTCACGAGCCCAACACCTGCTGGAGCCCTTTAATCATCAGATGCCCAGAACACAAGCAGACTATGACAGGCTGCTGACCAGGATGAGGAACTACGGACATGTTGCCGAGCGCTCTCCTGGCAACATTGCGGGTATCTTCACAGGGCACCACTCACATGCAGGTGTCTACGCCACGACTGCGGGGTCACCCGCTGGTCCTGGCGAGCCAAGTCCCTGGGCTGACCCAGCCGATATGCCCAACGAGGCCACTGCCTTCTTAGGGCAGACCGGCCAGGCATCGGCAGAGGCAGCTGAGGCGAACGCCTGGTCGAACTACTCGCCAGGCGCCGCCTACACTGCAAGCCCGCCCTCGGGCACAACCCTCTGGGGCCAAGCGGAGTCATCCGCTCAAGGGTCTCAGCCACCCTCACCGTTTGAATCTGGCACTGACACAGATACCTCATCTGACGATGAGCACAATGGAATAGTCTCTGCTGGTAATGACTATCCAGCGGATGACACTCACCTTTCTGAACAACAAAGAGCGGAAGCCGCTTTTATGGCTTATCGCAAATCAAAACGCCGTTGGAGGCGCTTTATGAAGAAACCAGTCAGAAAAGTGAGACGTGCAGTACGCCGACATTTCAAACGATATGGAAAGGGTCGTGGCAAAGGGGGTCGCAGACGCCGTATGCATGGTAGGGGTATTACTGCTTTCCTCACGTCCTTAACTGATATAGTTTTTGAAGAAGTTCTTATCGGAGGCAAAGGTCGGGGTCACAGGCGGACCTCTGGTAAGGGAAAGGGGCGGAGGGGCAACCCTAGGGACGCTTCTGGCAATACTATGAAGTGTCATACATGCGGTAGTACAGAGCATTTGCGCGATCAATGCCCGAAAGGGAAAGGAAAGGGATCCGTACATTTGGCTCAAAACTCTTTTATGGATGACATAGACTACATTGACTACGAGTTTTACGTCAATCCAGAAGCGGCTCCCGCCGCGGGCTCCTCCACGTATTACGTGATGGCCCGCTACGCTGAAGTGACCGTAGCCCTGGAAGACTACGCGGTGACCCTCTTCGACGAGTTCCACGGCTGGGACGAAGTCGACGAGGTCGCGTTCAATGCCTGGTTCGGTCTTCCAGCGGGGCCACCCGCCGACGACGAGATCTCCGATGCTGAGACCGTCCCGGCGACCGAGGAAGAGCTCGCCGCCGCGCTGGCACCGCAGGTGATTGGCACGCCGTTGCTGCCAGATCTTCCGCGAGCTGGCTCGGAAGCGGGAGACGCTGATGACGAAATGCGGGGCCATCCCGCGTATTCTGACTCTGAAGAGGCCGAAGAGGACTATAAGGACATGCTCCAAGAGCAGGTCGCAGAAGCAATCCGGCTCCTGAGTGCGCCAGCACATCAGCAGATAACCATGAACGACCTGCTGTCGCGCCCAGGGGCCGCAAGGCTGCGTCCATACCTGGATTCGGACATGTCGGCACCTCAGATGCTGACAGCACTCCAGGCTCTAGCGGGGTCACCCGCCGAAGTGACGCCAGCCGCAGCAGCGGGGCCACCCGCTTGGTCTATGGATGTATTCATGCAGGGCTGCGACCAGATGGACCTCAACGACCTCACTATGGAGCAGCTAAACGACATCGGGTACTTCCGAAGCCCGTATCAGCACGTATTCATGGTCCAGGACAGCTCAGAGGACTCGGAGGACATGCGCCATGCCAAGAGGGACAGGCGACCATCGCCTCCCCGAGACTCAGAGCACGACGATCAAAGGCCCATGGAAAGTGGCAGTGCGTCAGCGGGGCCAGCCCGCAGGAGGAGCCGTTCAGCTCCCCGACGCCCTACACATGATGCATCGGGCTACCCGTACAGTACGGAGCACTCCGTCGGTGTATCCGCTCAGTACGTGCCGGAGTGGTACATCAATTGGTACCCCGGCTACTCGATGGACGTGATCCGCCACTGGTATTCTAAGGAGTACTGCACCAAAAGGGACGAATCCGGCATGATAATACGCACCAAGGGTGGCAAGACCAAAACGCCAGAGGCTTGGGACAAAAGGGCTAAGAAACAGGAGATCATCAACGATCGCAAGACATACAGGAAACAAGTATGTCAATGCGAGCCCTTCAAAGGTCACATGCGCAGCTGTCCAATGGACCGCCCCTCCAGGAGTCCTCATCACGGTGAGACCCCGTGGAATTGGTCTCATGGAGATGACGCTGGCAACGTCCATGATCCTAACAAGGAGGTCCCTGGAGGAGGAAAGCGCATCACTGAAGCCGATCGCGTCCCTATGACCGAGGAGGTTGCCAACGCTGTCAGGGAAAATTGGGTACAGCTTCCCAATGACCATCGCCTCAAGGAATGGAACCGCCGATTCCATAAAGAGGCGGGGTCACCCGCAGAATCCAGCAAAGAAGCGGGGTCACCCGCAGTCGCGGCGCCAGCCGCTGGGTCCGCGGACGAAGATTGGATAGCTGTTGCATCTGCTGCCGGATCCGCCGCCGGTACTGACCAAACCGAACTGAATGAAGAATGGGCGGCGGAAGACGGCTCAGAGAATCCATTCCCTGATGGGTGCGCCTGCTGGTACTACAGCTCCTCGGCACAGAAGTGGTTTTGCACAAGGGTTATTCACCGCCACGAAAATGGCAAATACAAGCTGGCCATAAAAGGCACTGCCGACATCGACCAGATGAGGCAGATCCTCCCTGATCATGGCCAGCCAGAAGGCCCTCCTAAGGACCCTCCTGGTCCACAACCAGGTAAGGGCAGCAGACCACCTCCAAGACCTGAAGCCGACTCCTCGTCTTCACCGACTCCTGCGAAGAGGCACCCGTCCAAGAGCCCCGAAGACACACAGGGGCTTGCGAAGGCCAGAGGGATCGCCAAGAAGGACGACCCTAAGCAGGGAGAGCCTACCGGCCCGTCCGTGACGGAGAGGAGGAAGGCTTTTGCTGGACCATCGACCCCGATGCCACCGGCGGCCCAAGGCGATGTCAAGGACGAAGTTCGCGACCAGCCTAAGGCAGCCTTCCGAGGTGACTGGACTCCAACTCTGCATCAGCCGCGCCTTGCACCACGACCAGGTTCGGCACGTATGAAAGCGCGGCCGAAGCCCGAAGCTGGGATGAGGTCGGTGCGGGCAGAAGCAGCCGCCAAAGCTAAGGAGGACAAGGGCTCTGCGGGGCCACCCGCTAAAGCGGCGCCAGCTGCAGCAGCGGGGACACCCGCAGAAAGCACTCTTTCAAGAGAAGAACGCTTCAGAGCCCTCAAAGAATTTGGCGACCGACAGAAACTAGCCGACGATGCAGTGGCTGACCAAGGTCACCCGCACCCTGGCGCGGAGTCATCCGCTGGAGCTGCCTCGTCAGCCGCAGGTTCTGCAGGGCCACCCGTTAAAGCGGCGCCAGCTGCATTAGCGGGGCCACCCGTTAAAGCGCCGCCAGCTGCATTAGCGGGGCCACCCGCACGCTGGCAGCCAGTGATGTCTGTTCTTAGGAACATCCCTCTGGGAGCCATTGAATATTGGCAAGGCATTGAAGGCAAAGGCCCGAAGCGCACCATAAACCCACGAGTCACTCGAGACGATACAGATCGATACGAGGTCATTAATTGCCCTGATCGTCGTAACTTCGAGTGCCGCAACGACTGGGAACGTGAACAACAAGCCGTGGGAAATATGTTGCGAGACAGGCCGCCATTGCGCGTCGCGCAGCACAGGGCAGAGCTCATGAAGGTCATGGAGAGGTTCGGCACGGATCCGACTCTGCCGCGCGATGGGCAAATGACCAAGGTGTCAATATGGTTCTCTACAGCCCTACGCCATAGTCCGTATTGGAAGGATGGATTCAGCCGACACTTCGAAAAGATTAGCACTTTCGATCCATACGATGGCTGGGTTGTTGTTGACGATTTGCTGACAAACTGGACTGAAAATGATCAGTGGAAAGGCTATCGTGAAATGCACGAGGTGCTGATCAAGGGCAGGCCCCACACGTCATACGTGTATTGGGTGCTGCTAAACTGCTGTGAGATGATTGACAATCACGGCATGCAGAAGGGCAGGCTCCAGATGAAGCGCGTTGATGACAGCATGCTGCTGCCTCCCAGGTTTCGACCAACGGCACGCAGGCCACAGTACTTCATCAGAGCCACGAACGGCCACAGCAGTCCAGGCATCCACTGTCCCGAGTCGCTTTATAAGCCGATCACAACATGGATGAAAGAACCAGACGACCCAGTATATTTCATCCACGGGACACAGTGGGAATCCGTCAAGGACATCCTTGCTAATGGCCTTTCATGCCTCGCACGGGACAACCCTAAAAGGAAGGGGGGGCGCCAATTTGTACATGGCTGCCCCTACCTCCCGCGCGACCCGAGGATTCAATCGGGCATCCGTCCTGACTCGGAGGTGCTCATATTCTGTAGCATCAACAAGATGCTGTCCAGTGGCTTTTCCCTATGGAGGTCAGCAAATGACATCGTCATGACACGGGGCCACGACGGCCGTATACCGCCCGATCATATCCTCCAGATTGTGAGCATTGCAAAATATCGGGTCGGTGAAGCCTGGAGCAATCCGCTGGCGTATGACAAATCGCGGAAGCGGGGCCAACCCGCAGACAGGATTCGCACCGATGACTACCTGCCACTTAAACTATGTGACAAAACTCTGGGTGTAATGGAAGATCACGCCATGTACCTAAAGGGATGGTCTGAGACGGACGGTCGCCCATTCAACTTGATCATGACCGAGCAAGATGTTGCTCCACGACCGTACGACACACAGACAGTCCTCATGATAAATGCCCAGGAAGACGAGGTCATGCCTGAGGCGGGGCCACCCGCAGGTGCGGGGACACCCGCGGTAGACACCTCGGACGGTTCATGGCAACAAGTGGTCACACCAGTAGCAACGGTAGCATCTCCTTGGAGGCCGGATCAGCAGGCATGGGTCCAGGCCCTCAACAGCTACCTGACACCAGCCGACGTTTCTGGACTGACCGATCAGCTATATCGTGCTGACCCGTGGGCAGTGCATACAGGTATCCAAGACGCACAGCAGAGGAACCTGCGCACTCCTGCGGGGCCACCAGGCGTCCTAGGACCACAGCCACAACGCCCTCCGCAGCAGGCTGGAGGTGCGAGGTTTGTCCCTATGGGCGGCTCAGATGGTGGCTCGCCGTTTCGGACTCCGCCGTCTGAAACGAGCGAGAACAGCTTGTGGCAGAGACTCCAGGCGATTCGCGGGAATCCGGCACTCGCAGCAGCACTCCAAGCAACCACTCCCTTTGGCACTCCGAGGGGTAGTGAAGGAGGAGTGGCTGCGGGGTCACCCGCCGAGCGAACGCCTGCGGAGCCACCCGCTCAAGCGGGGCCACCCGCTGACGGACAGCAAGGTTCAGACTACGAACGTCGGGCAGCCAACTTAAGAGCACAGGCTACTTTTCTGCAGCAACAAGCTGATAGAGTGCCCAGCCTGTTGCGGAACCGCAACATAGATGTTACGAATCATGGCGACTTTCGACCTCTTTGGAGTTGGACTTCTGAAGATGCTCCAAATGCTGATCCCACGAATCCATATCGACAGGTGTTTATTCCAGGAATAGCATCACACCCGATATATGGATGGGACAATCACGGTCCAGCAGAGGCGCAGGCCATGGACGCGCCGATGTACCCGGAGTACTACGCGCAGATGAATAACACTCCTATGATTGCGGGGCCACCTGCGAACGAATACACTCGGAATCTTGCCAATGAGATGTTTCGTTTGCAGTTTACACGAGCGGTCGATGCGCAGTCTATGCCGCACTACGCCTACATGCCCACGCCGACGGACCCCGAGACCATAGTTCAGCCAGCTGGTCTCGCGGTGCCAGCCGCTATGGGCAGCATGCCAGACTACATTCGCGACGTGCACAACACGCAGCAAGCGATACTGGCATCCAGGCAGCAGGCTCGGGACAACACCAGGCTGCGCCAACAACGCGCGATCCAGAGAAGGATTGAGCGCGAGGCCCAAGCGGGGACACCCGCAGAAGCGGGGCCACCCGCTGAACGGCCAGACAGACGGCCACCACCGACGCCATATCGGGAGGGCGAAACCACTTTCGAGCGCCAAGCTCGGACTCGCCCTGACGTGCCTGCTCCAGTCATTTCAGACTACAACTTCACTCAGTGCCCAATCTGCATGGACAACTACGAGATGGGCACTACAGTGTGGAGACTGGCGTGCGGGCACTTCTTTCACGACATATGCTGGGACCGTGTTGCACAGCAGCACGTCCGCAATCAGCGGCCGGGCGCGCCGAATGAGGCCCCCTGCGCTGTATGTCGTGGGCCGGGCATAGTTATAGCACACTTCCCGTATGCTGGGCAGCGCGACGCTGAATCAGAACAAGCGCGCCAGCAGGAAAGGTACGTGGCAGATGCCCGGGAAATGCGTCGGCTACGTGAAGCAGTGGAGGCACTGGAGGCTCGAGCCGCACAATCGGCGGAGCCATCCGCACGTGCCCCAGCTGCACAGGCATACCCCTGGCCAGCGCCAGAGCAAGGCATTCAGATGCCAATCCTGCCTACGCTTCGAGCGCAGGAGCCCCCAGCTGCGGGGCCACCCGCTGAAGCGGCTCCCGCCGCCCAAGCGGGGCCACCCGCAAATGGACTTCCAAATCCAGGTTTCCTGAGGACAATGGAGGCCAACATCAGGCGGAGTGGCAGGAGCGGAGGCGGGACTCGAAGGCCAACTGGATCAACCAGGACCTCGCGAGTGGCAAGCCCGGTCAGCGCCAGGAGCCGGGCAAGCGCTGAGAGCGCAGAGGCAGCCCAGTTCCATACCACATTCATGATCGATACAGAGGGGCTGACCTACGCACGTGACGACGCGGACACGCTGCCACCAGGAGGTGAATGGATGTCCACGCTATCTGCGAATTATTGGGTCCTTGAGCAGGAACCAATTACCGTGGAGGAGCGCCGCCAGTATGAGCAGATGTGGTGCACCGAGCTGACCATGAGTCAATGGGTTCTTGAACAGCGCCTGTTGAAGGGTACACTCGGATCACAGATCACGTACCACACCAATGACCATGGGACAATCGCTCTCTCAGCGCGCAATGGGACATTCTTTCCTGACGAAGATGGTATGCCCTGCATCTCGTTCATGCTAGACATTGGTTCCAATGTGAACATCATTGGATCCAATACGGCGCGAACCTTCCAGGAGATTATGGCCAGGTTCAACTACCGACCTGCCATATGCACCCTGAGCAAGACCCTCTACATCAATGGTGTTGGTGAGGGCGCTGCGATATGTCGGAAGATGGGCAACTTCAAGATCGGGGTACAATATGCCAATGAGGCGAGCCCCCGTATTGAGGAGTATGCCTCCAACATCGCAGAAGGCTCGGGTGCCAATCTCCCGGCCATCTGGGGCCTAGGAGCCATGGAGGCACGTGATACGATCATCGTGCTGAAGCCAGGCTACCAGAAGGTTATCTTCCCCAGCGGTGACTACACCCTGAAGCTGGGAAGAGGCGCCAAGGTCCTGAAGGCGAAGAAAACTCCCTCGGGACATCTCGCGATTCCCTGCGGTTTGTATGACGGGGCTAAAAGCCAGACGGTCACGAACACCTTCACAATCCGCAGCAGTCGAGATGGCTATACCGAGACGGAGAACGAAGAGGACCCCGTCAGTGCGGGGTCCCCGCCGAAGCAAGTGCGGGGCCACCCGCCGAAGCAACAGCGGGGCCACCCGCGACGGGACAGTCCATGACCGTCACGACCGATACGTACATTGTCGAGCCGTACATCGACAAGCAGCTCCTGGAAGACACGACCCGTTTGATCGTGGACAGGACGCTGAACAGCTGGTGGGAGGGCCAACAGTGTCCCGAAGGGACCTGGCCACATATGAAGGATGCTCTGAAGTCTAAGATATTCTGGGCAGTCCAGGAGGCGGTGAATAAATGGACACCTGAGGACCAAGCGGGGCCACCCGCGTCACCGCCACCACCACCAAGCTACACGGGCGGAGGTTCGTCGGACTCTGCGGGGCCAACCCGCGTGGAGATCGTGAGCGTAGCCACACCAGCGACTCCTGCGGAGCCATCCGCTAACAGCATGCCTCCGAGTCAGACGGCAACGTGGTCACACGACCGCCGCTGACGGGGGCAGGCGGGCGCGCCGGCGGCGCTCGCTTGCGAAGAGAAGCCGAATACTGGCCTCCTCGCTACATACGTTGGCCGCGCTGAGGCCCGAGAGGAAAAATATCATCCAAAATGTCTTGTCATCGAAGATATTCGCACAGCTTGCGCTGAACTCCGAACCCGTGGATATATATGCGACCGGATTACCCATAATGAGGTAATGACTTCAACTGGAACACAGTATTTGGGAAATTTGTTGGCAGGAGACTACAATATGTTGTGGGTGGCCACACCCTCTGATTGGTACGTTCGTACTCCAGGAAAGAGGGCGGGACCGCACTATCAACGTATACAAAATCTCCTGATCAAAGCGCGTGCTCTGAGGATGCAGATTGTTATCCTGGGGCCACCCGGGTATTTCTGGAAACAAGGTCCGATCAAAGATGTTATCGAAGATTTGAAGCTAAGCATTATACGAATGCGACTCTGTCATTTCGGTATTAAGTTTGACCGCTCCAGCAAATATCCCAGTGGCTCTTATATACAAGTTGCTACATCTTGTCCTCATATACCGATGAACTTATGGAGATGTACTTGTGGCTCACACAAAGAGCATGATTTGGATTGGTATGGCCAAGATCAGCAACGTGCCGAGCTCCGGCATACAACCTTGGCTATCATCACTGCACGCTTCTTTGATCAACTCAATAAAGCCAACGTGATTAGGAATGAGCGGAGTGCGGTACACCTCAGTGTGTGTACGCGCGTTGACAAAAAGGTAAGACACTACGTTCAATGTCCACAAAAGGGCCCTCAATGGGACCATGTTGTTCGTAGAGTCACGACCGACCTGGACACGAATAAGATCGTTCAAGATATCAAAATCCAGGATCAGCCGACTGGGTGCAATTATGTAGCTCCATTGCTTGATGGGGTTACAAACATCAGTACTCGGTTATACTGGGAGCCTCCGGCTCCAGTTCTTCACGGCGATGGTGAGTCGCGAAGGCCACGCCCAAAGCGTGTGACGATCGTCGACGACGATCGGTCTCCTCCCCCTTCGATTGAGCGTTGCCAAACGCGACCCACCAACTTTCTTGAAATTCCGCCATTTCCTGACTTAACAGCGGATCCTTCCGCAGCGGATCCCTCCGCAGCGGATCTCTCCGCGGAAACTGCGCTGCCCACTGATGCCAGGATAAAACAGAAAGAAAAGCAGAAAGCTGACAAAGAAGCCGGCATCAAACCGAAGAAAATCCCGAAGAAAGTGGAAGACGGCAACGACGACTGTGGAGAGGACCTCAAAGGGCTTGACTGCTCCACATATTTCAACGACGTTCCTCTTGATGACTCGGACTCGGACAGCGAATCAGAGGACATCTTCATGATGTTACCGGCGGGGCAACCCGCTGACCCACATGCTGATGTCTTCTCGATGGTCCAGTCACTATGCCACGGCAGAAACAATCAAGTGGACATGCTTGAATTATGTGGGGGCAAGGGTGGTATATCCATATTAGCCTTCAAGAGAGGACTCTTGTCGGGCGGGAACCTTGATAAGATATCAATGGTTGACCTTGGAAACGCGGAAGTACAAAGGGCAGTCCTTCACTACCTCGAGACTTGCTTTGTCAAGATCACGATTCTGCAGCCAAGCTGCAGAACTACTGGACTTCCTTCATACTTCAATGCACAGGTCAATCATGACACGTGGCTTAAGCACCACAAAGAGGACCTGCCCCATATCACGTTCTGTGGAACAGTCGCTCTATTGCAAGACGACCTAAGACGTTTCTTTCTCAGGGAACAACCAATGGGCACGTGGGTGGATGAGATCCAGCCATGGAAGGAACTGGCACGACGCAAGGTCACTTGCCAAACGATTATTGATCAGTGCACGACTGGTCTCAAAGATTCGTTTGGACAATACATCCGCAAGCCAACACAGATGATGGCAAACAAAGAAGAGTTGTTGGCACCCTTCAGAGGCAAGCGTTGTCCAGGTAATCATGTGCACGCCAATGCTTGCAACAAAGAACTAGCAAGGGCGGCACAGTATACCTACAGAATGCAGTCATTGATCGCTGATGCGGTGCAAATCGCCAAAGATCTGTTTGCTTACGGTCGCGATCCATTCGCGAATCGCGAACGCAGTTATGCGTTCGTAACAAACAGTGCTGGCTACGACTTGGACGACCCAACAATCCGGAGACACCCAAACGGAGAAATCTGGCGACCACCACCTGGCGGTCTTGGGTGTCCTGGCTGTGTAGACAACAACTACAAACAATCACCAAGACACAGCAGGGATCCGAAGATGTGCCGATGGTATGATGTTGAACCATACCATTGGGACTGTCCAAGCTGTAAGAAGGAATACCAGAAGGGCAATCCTCACCATACCAAGATATCTGGCCAATGTAGATTCGCTGAAAAATGGAAACTGCCAGATAACTTTGGTCAGCCGCGCCCAGCGGGGCAAGCCGCTCCTGCGGCGCCAGCCGCGGAAGCGGCTCCAGCCGCAGAAGCGGCGCCAGCCGCAAAAGCGGCGCCGGCCGCGAAAGCGCGCATACGCGCGCCTAGGCCGCCGCGGCCCGGTGAGGGCGATCCAACCGCAGGCGCCAGCAGCCATGACATCACCAGGGCCGAGGGGGCTCATGGTAACACCTCTGGCGCTGGTAGCTCTGACGATCACCGCAGACTGCCACACGTTGCAGCAAGGCGCGGACGCATGGAGGGAGGAGATCCTCCACCACCGCCGCAGCCTCAAGCAGAGCCGAGGCCAAGGCCAAGGCTCCCTGATTGGACTCGCTTCGACGTTCAGCTCAGCCTCCAAAACCTGCGCAGCTTTGACCCAGCTGTAGTGCAGCGAGAACTCCGCAAACTCCACTTGAGATGGTTTCATGCCAAGGAGCCAAAAATGCGGATGATTCTAACCAAGGTTGGTCTGGGTGAAACCCGTTTGAGTCTGATCAAAGGCATTTGCGACTCGTGTAGAGAATGTCGCGCCTGGGACAAACCAGGCAACACGGCGATGCCTTCTGTGTCACTGCCAGGACGTTTCAACGAGGAAGTCGAATGTGATCTTTTCTTTTACAAACAGGAACATATTGTTTTTCACATCATCGACCGTTGTATTCGCTGGGCAGCTGGCACAGAGATTCCTGATAAGACCATGCATACTGTTCTCGATGCCTATCACACAACTTGGATGCAACATGGCCCTGCTAAAATCTTATACTCCGATGGGGAAGGAGCACTGAATAACGATACAGCAAAGGCCATCCTTAAGGCTAAGGGAACAGAGCTTCGTATCCGAGCGCGTGGCCAACACGCCACGACTATCGAAGCTAGGAACGGCATCCTGCGACACCTCATACACGTGATGGGAGAAGAATTGAATAGATTAAATATTCCTCTGAATTTCACTCGTCTTTTACATGAAGCCTTGTTTGCCAGCAACGCATTTACCTTCTACAATGAAGTTTCTCCGTATAATGCGCTGTATGGCAGACAACCAGCTATGCTTCCCGATTTCCCTGTCTTGGATCATGATCAGTCCGCTGAATCATCAGATCACTCAAGGGAGGAGACAATCAGGAGGGTTAGTCTGGAGGCAATCACGCAGGCCACTGCGGTTGCCAAGACGAACAGGGCTCTCCGTACGAAGACTACTGCTACGGGTGAATTTCACTACAAAGAGGGAGATCTCGTGGACTATCATCGCCCGACCACCACGAAAGACGACTGGGGTGGATGGAGTGGTCCATACCCGGTCATCCGCAACGAACCTGACCGAGGCCAGGTCATCGTGAAGGTCGGTAGTCGCGAAGTGCGAGTACAGTATCCTGATACACGACACACGCTGTACATCGAAGCACTTATGGTCCGCGAGATAGGATCGGACAATACGGCCCTTCGGACAGTATTGGCCTTTATTGCCGGTCTGCCAGCGGGGAAACCCGCCATGACTTTCGGATATCTACCAGCGAAACAGGGCCGGCTGCAGATGACTGCTGCGAGCCGACTTTCGCCTAAGGTGCACTTGGCTCTTCAGTACCTCATACGCAACTACTTTCGTATTGAAAACGTTGTTGCTGTACGACTTGCCAAGAGCCTGACGAAGTTGCCTGCTGCACCCTATGCAGACAGCTGTACACTAGTGCACTATGATAATGATGTGACCCCTGGCTTTCATTACTATGAAGCTGATGGCACTGCCTTGAACATCTACGACATCACAGGATCTACACACTCACGCATCATCCAGTGTCTTAAATCCAAGAAGCCGCCTGCTGGATTTGACCGAGACCTCACTAAGTTTGAGGAACTCGCTGATGGTCCACCACCAAGCGAGTCACCTCCAGCAGCTGCTCCTGAGCAGCCTCCTGCGGAGAACGATGGTCGGCTCCCGACCATCATAGAGGAAACAGAAGAAGATCTGGATGCCTTTGTCTTGAAAGTCGTGGTATGCTGAACTGATGGATGACAGAACACTCCTTGAAGCTGACACAGAAGAAGTCATGCATACAGTTCCCACATACATGACAGACACACAGTGTGTGTTAGTCTCTACGACCTGTGAAGATGTGCAAGGCCACTTGCCGGAGCGGGGTCACCCGCCAGGATACGACATGGACACTTCTTACTACGTTCCTTTATGCTCCACGGATCCGGACAGCAAATATGATCTGGACTCCGATGAGCACGGGAAGTACATCGAGCTCTGCTTCACAGCAGACATGTCCAAAGTCGTCCTGTCCGAGCAGCAACACCGATTGTTGGATGACAGCAGCGTCACAACTATGCGAGTATACGTTAGTGCTGCTTCCAAACGTGCCGTGGTCGTCAAGGAAGACGATCTACTCACGAAGGCCGACATCCAAGCAAATCCGGTCAAAGTTTCCAAAGCCCTTTACACAGAATTGAAGACTTGGCTTGACAACAAATGCTTCCAGATGACTGACTTGAGCAAAGCGTCTAACATCATGACTTCACGCTACGTATACAAATGGAAGTTTGTCAAGAACGAAAAGGGCGAAATGGAAAGGACGATCAGGTTACGCTTGGTACTCCGTGGCTTCATGGACCTTGAAGCCTTTGATGTCGAAACCTTCTCTGGCGCGGCAAGGAGGTCAAGCCGGAGACTGCTCGCAAGTTCTGCTGCATGCAACAAAGCTTGGATCATCGCTTCCCTGGACATCAACATGGCTTTCTTGAAGGGACTGACCTATAGCGAGCTCGCCGCGGCAACGGGCGAGAAAGAGCGTGTGGTGTGCTTCACACTACCTCCTGGGTCAGCAGCTGTCCTTCGCGCACTGCCAGGCTTTGAGTCATATGACGAATCAAAGCATTGTCTTCGGTGTCTGAAGCCGGGGGCGGGCACGAAGGATGCTCCCAGGGCATTCTCGTTGAAGCTCAGGTCCATCACTAGGAGCTTTGGGCTACAGCCTACTTCATACGACGAAGAGTTCGAGATGAGCCCAAACCTCTTGACAGCCAAACACGTTGATGACATCAATATGACCGGGAAGGAAGATGCTATTGACAAGTATGTCAAGTGTGTTGAAGATACGTTTGGAAAGTGCAAACTGAACAAGCACACATACACAAACTGTGCCGTTCGGTACAACAAGACCGATGATGGGAGCGTCACTCTTGATCAGGACGAATACATCAAACAGCTTCGTCCTATCACACATCCAGAACTCACAGGAGCTGATCCTGAGAGCAAAGCGACAAAGACGATTTCTGATATGTTCGTCAGTCTTCGTGGCGCTCTAGCCTATGCGTTGATCACGCAGGTATGGCTGATGGTCTATGTTGTCTCACTACAACGTATCCAGGAACCGACAAACATCCAGGTACGACGACTAAACGCGGCTACCAGGAAACTGCAGGCAGGTCCGAAGAAGATCGTGTATCAAGCTATGACTCCAACAGGAGAAGTCGACCTGCATAGCGATTCTGGCTATCGTCGTCCCAACGGAGATGAAGACGACGAAGTCAAAGGCTATGGTATCCGCGGGGCTAACCTGCTGAGGCGTGGCCACACGCAAGCGGGGAAACCCGTCGTGCACCTGGTGGACGCATACTGCAAGTCTCATCGACTGCAGGTGCGTTCGAGCTACTCTGCGGAAACACTGGCAGCAGCCCACAACTTGGAAGACTGCTACCCGACCATTGTAACGCTCCACGAGCTACACTCGGGACCATTGACCCCCACACAGTTAAAGAACATATTGGAAATGGGTGGTCTATGTATCAAAGTCACTCTGACTATTGATGCCGAGTCTGTCTTCAAGTCTTTGTCTAGCAAAGATCTGAAGAAGCCCACAGAATGTACTCTGCTTGGGCACATTAGCTGGATCCGCCAGATGATGGAGCGCGGAATCGTTGAAAGCGTTCAATGGTGTGACACGCGGGATATGACTGCCGATGGTCATACCAAAGGTAGTATTGACCGCGCGTTGCTCCTACAAGTAATGGCCGGCCAGCAATCCTTCAAGCACGAGCTGAAGAAACATACACCGTATAGGGCGGGCAGGTCGTCTCAGGACGGCCCTGCCTCCCGAGCTAGCGGGGAAACCCGCGTGCAGGTGCGCTTTAGTAGCGAGGAAACTCGCCGGTAGCGAGGCTACTCGCGCGCCCTTGCCTTGTAGGCAGCCGCTGCTGCTTAGCACTGTTTTTTCCGCGTAATGTAGAAGTGCGGTGCCTGCTCGTCTCCTCCCCCTCCGACTTTAAACGGAGAAGGTTAAAGGCGAGGTATAAATCGAGCATGTACCGCTGCCGTGCCTGGCTCAAGCCGGGCCCGGCCAAATATATGACTGTGCCTCACCGAGGCGCACGACTTGTATCTGAGATCGGAAAATACCTTTTCCATTGAAGATGCCCCTTCTATCCTTTACTCCAGATCCCATGCTTCGTCTCGCTCTCTTGCTCATGCGATATGAGCCAAAGCCTGGGATATGGCAACGCTTGAAGCGTAACACATACCTAAGCTTACCAGCACGTTTTCGACTCCGTCTGGAGGCCGTCAAGACGTCTTGGATCGATCGCTCGGCGATCGCTCGGCGAACGGTCTTGGGGGCCACTTGGGGCACTCCTGGCCCGTCTGAGGATTCTTTTCGGCACGGGGCCACCCGGGGGGGATGGTATTCTGACCCGAGGCTCTCCCGGGGCGCCCCTCGGAGCCAATGTTCTGGACCCCGGATGAAGGGGACGAGGCTTCCCTTCGAATCAATTACGACGTTGTTCAATTTCGCGTTGGCTGGCGCGCCTGTGTAGGAGGAGGGCCGCGGACAAAGGAGGGAGGAGCGGCGAGCGGTGATTAAACGGAACAGCTTCAGCAGCCTCTTCGGGAAACGGGAGGGAGCGGTGACGACGACGGCGACGACGACGACGACGATTCGAACGGGACAGCCTCGTCCACACGCCGACAGGGTCGGCGAATGTGTCACTTCCCATTATCTATGTAGCAGTTTATCTCTGCGCTCTATGGTTCGTTTCCATATTGTTTCCTGTCTATTGCCCGTTCGAATTTCCCTCGAGCTTCCGCGCTCAAAATGCTCAAGCATTCTCCATCCTCTTCGCGGATTGGAGCGACTTGCAACCAGGGCCGTTATTACGGGCCACCGCGAAGCAATCGATCTTGGCGCATTCACGTGCCCTGGTCACAGCACAGCGCTTGCAGCGTCAAGGGCTTCATCATTCCCAGCGTGCGCGGTTCGCGAAGTCTTGTCGCCGGAGCCGTTGCCATACGACGTTTTCGCGCAAGTGGTAGCTCGCATGAGAAGAATGGCATTCGGCGCTTTGCGTTAGCACCCAGGCGTTTCCCTTCATGCCCTGTGCCCGTCGCTCCGTCGCCTGGCGAGGCGTGCACAGGACCCGCCGTGAGGGCATCTGCCAGCTCACGTTCCTGGGGCGTGAGCCCGCAGGAATCCTTTCGGAAGCGCGCCGTGCACGGTACGCAGCGCTCTGCTCGGGATTCTCGCTTCCCTCGTGCAGTGACCACCACCACCACCATCCAGCCCGCATCACGCGCACGGGGTCTTTGCCATCCTCCCCGCTCCGATAATGCTCGGGTCGTGCCCTCGCCCCGCGCGCCGCTTCGCCCCGCGCATGGCATGCAAGGCGCGCCCCGCGAGCGGGCGGCCCCCGTAAAGGAGGCAGTCCAGGGGTGAATTCGACCCAAGGGAGAGAAAAATACCACGACCCCCAAGTGTGAAGTCGGGCCTGTCCTTCTACAGCTGCGGACGATGCTTTTAAACAAAAAAAATATCTGGCCATTCGGGGGCATGTTTGATTTTTTCTATGCTTTGTCCAACATCCCCCTGTAGGAGGACAGGCCCGACTTAACCCAAGTGCCCTGGGCGTTTGCTGAACAATCAGAGGCTTAGAGGTTGACACCAGCACCAATATCGGCGGTGTGCCTCCACCATAGAGCAGATGATTCTGGCTTTGGCGATGGTGGTAATATTCGCGCTACCTGGATGGCCGAGGTATCAGCACCAGCACAAAAATCTCGGACCATCTTTCCTTGGTGGAGGCAACCCCCTGTTTGGGTGTTGGTGCCCATTTTCGCAAACTAGAACATCTGCATTACCAGTGGCGGGTTGTTTTTCGATCCCACGACTTTTTAAGGGTCAGGGACGACGTCGGGGTGGTGTAATGTGTACTTGTCCCCCGTTTTCCAATTGAAACAACGAAACATGCATACACCAGGATCCCATATACACCAGAATCCGCGTTCCTGTGCGAATTTCAGCGCAGGGTTGGGAAACGCGTCGGTGTATAGAGTTCGTTTCCCTACATTTTCAGGCCTCCGAGACAAGCCTATCCTGTCTGTTTCCTTCCCCATGTGCGTTTGCTACCGGGCTCCGTCTGTCGGGGTGCGTGTTCAGGGGCTGGCTCTTCTGTTTTTACAGGACAGACTATCAGTATTGTTTAACCGACCCCCATCCCCATCCCCATCCCCTTCGAGACCCCCACCAAATTACCCCCCCAGTTGGGGATACACCCCTGGAAGCCCGAAGGATACGGCCTATATCCCCATCTAGGAGGGTAAATCGGCGAGTGGGGCCCAGGCCACGCCGCTGGGGATAGGGATCCGATAAACGATGCTCGGACGAAGCGGCGACCCCAGCACGGGCGTTCAGGGTTGAAGGCCGCCTGTGGCCTGGAATCGGCCGATGTCGACCGATCTGCGCTATCGGGAAGGCGCGAACCACGGGGTGTCAGGAACCAGCGCCCACGTCAACGCGGCGTAGTCAAATTTGCCGCACTTGCTGCTTCCGTTTTGGGGTCCTTCCGGGGAGCCCTCGTTGCCACCGCTGCACTCGCCTCCAGGTCGCGGACGGGACGTGCCCCGTGACAGATGTCGGATCGGGGGTTGTTTAAGGCGTCTCTGGCCGAAGGGCCCCCCCCAGCTTTTCGCTGCGTCTCCGCCAAAGAAAAACCAGCTGCACGGGCACAAGCTGTAAGAGCTCCGCGCGGAGCTCCGAACGTTTATATTTATGCCGCTTGTTGAGCCTCTAGTCTGAGCCTTTGAGGCCCTCTGGGCCCCGTGAGGGGTGCTCTGAAGGACGTGGGGGTCTCCGTGGAACCCACACGGTCACCTTGGGCCGGAGACACGTCAAGCAACACCCGGTCGACGGGGCGGGCTCCCTGGACCTTCGCGTTCGGGTCGTTCTTGGCCGTCTGGATGAATGCACAGATTTCGTGCGTTTCGATGTTGTTGCTGAAGAGTTCTCTTTCGACGGGGGGGTCTCTTCGGATTGATCTACGCCGCCCAGAGGGTTGCGAAGATGTGGCTCTTCACGCTTCTCGAGCTCTGTTCCGACGCGTTGTCTTTCGACAGGGGGCGGTGCTAAGAGCGCGAATGTAGTGGCGACTCGCGCTTCGCGCGGCGCGAGGTACGAAAGATGGCGACCCAGGTTGAAATCCCTTGAGCGACGGCAGAGAAGGAGGGCAACGACCACCTTTCTTGCGCCGCAGATCGGCGAGGGGGATGTTGCGGCATGGTTTGTGGTGTTACGGTGGGGGCGTTGGCTAACGACTTCGCCCAGGAGGTTTAAGACCTTGGAGGATGCCTGATCTCAGGTCGTTCAACCGAGCCCTATCCACATCCCCATCCCGAGCCCGACGATCTCAGCAACCCAGTTGGAGATATACCCATCGAAACCTGAAGGAAACAGCCTATATTCCCATCTAGGGGTGTAAATCGGCCAGTGGGGCCCAGGCCACGCCCGTGGGGATGGGGGTCGGTTAAACGATGCTAATGATCTGGTGAGAGTGGTGGTGAGATCCATGGCCAGTCCACGAATGTATTTTCACAGGCACGGGCTTCCAGACCCAGGATTCTTAACCCATGGTTCCTTACCCAACACCCTTACCGTACTGCCTCTCGCCCGCACCATCCTAGTCCCCATCCTCCACTGGGGTCGTGAGAAACTCCCCCCTTGTGCCTCTCCTGCGATGTTCCGCACAATCGCAGCGAATACAACGGGAAAACTTGCATTCACTGAATAACCCAAGGAATCTTTTAAGAACCCCTCCGGGGTTATCTTAGCGCCGCAATGTTATTTAATCGCTTCGCTCATTCCGCAGGCCCATAATGTCGCACCGTGGTCGCCTGTCCGAGTGGTCGTTTGCAGTGTGGAGCTGCGGCGTCGGGAGCTGTGTAGTGTTGGGGGCGTTCTTGGGGCCCTCTTGGGCCGTCCTGGAGGCCTCTGGGGCCGTCGTGGAGCCGTCTTGGGCCGTCTTGGGGCCCTCTTGGGGGCCTCTTGGGCCTTTTTGGGGCGATCTTGGAGGCCTCTTGAGCCGTTTAGGGGCGTCGGGGATCCGAAAAGGTTGAAACGCCCAAATCTGTCCAACACCAAAGGAAAAGCACAGGTTTTTGCCCCTTGGGGCCCTCTTGGGAGTGCTCCTGGAGGTCTCTTGGGGCATCTTGGAGGCTTGTTGGGTCATCTTGGAGACGTCTTGGGCCGTCTGGAAGCCATCCTGGGCGTCGTGGAGCGATCTTCGGGCGTCTCGGACCTCTCTTGGACCGTGTTGGGGGCGTTCTTGGGGCCCTATTGGGCCGTCTTGGAGGCCTCTGGGGCCGTCTTGGAGCCGTCTTGGGCCGTCTTGGGGCCCTTTTGAGGGCCTCTTGGGCCCTCTTGGGGCGATCTTGGAGGCCTCTTGAGCCGTTCAGGGGCGTCGGGGAACCGAAAAGGTTGAAACGCCCAAATCTGTCCAAAACCAAAGAAAAAGCATTGATTTTTGCCTCTTGGGGCCCTCTTGGGAGTGCTCCTGGAGGTCTCTTGGGGCATCTTGGAGGCTTGTTGGGTCATCTTGGAGACGTCTTGGGCCGTCTGGAGGCCATCTTGGGCGCCGTGGAGCGATCTTCGGGCGTCTCGGACCTCTCTTGGATTGTGTTGGGGGCCTCTTGGGGCCCTCTTGGGCCGATCCTTGAGGATCCGGGGGAGTGTCCCGGGCGTGTCTCGGGCGTGTCCCGGGCGTGTCCCGGGCTCCTCCCGGGGTACTTTTGATCCAGGGACCCCCAGGGGCCGCCCCGCGCGCGCGAACTAGAAATGCTGTTTACCAGTTACCGGAGATCTTAGCACGCCTCTGGCCCGTTGGGCCGGCGAATTCCATATTCCACGGGGGCATTTTCGCGGAAAGATATCTTTAGCACCGCGCAATATTCAAGCATAGCTAATTCCCGCCCCCAGGCTCGGGTAGAATTCCCATTGAAATCTGGAGGAGTCCGATGAATTCGGTTGGATACGAACGCTCATAACCATACTATACGACAGCACTGCCAAGAACACTATTAGCAAGTACGCGAACCGAAACAATAGTAAGCATCGACACGCGAATACGAATAATAATAATAATAATACGAACAATCACACAAACACGAACGGGAAAGACGCACAATAATACTTAGAAAACTGCCTATCAGTGTCATGTTGTTGCCCCAATGCAAAGGTTTAGATTTCCCCGCCGTCGCACAGGGAGGTCCATCCGAGAATATCGCCCCCACCCCGCACGGAGCGATATCCTAGCACCGCACGCGCACCAAAAACATTATAACCCCAGCGCCCCCCCCCCCTCGAATGACACTACGAAAAAAAGGATAACACTAGGAATGATAATCCGAAAAGATCACGGACAATAATATGGCGAATCAGAATCTGATTGGCACACTATTGGGTCCGATTGTATTGGAATGTTATTGGAACCTTTGTTGAGATCCAATTGGATCCCACAGGAATATTGTTGTATTAGAATCCGATCGGGATGTTATTGCGTTCTTATTGGAATCCCACATAGTGGGAACCTGGTATATTGGAATCCGAGTGGCATTCTATATCGGGACACTTTTGGAATCCTATTGTATTGGAATCCGATTGGGATCTCATTGGGATCCCTCTGGGATCCTATGTTGGAATTTTATTGAAATCGTATTCGATTGGAATACGATTAGAATTTCATCGGATTGGGATCCTACTCGAATCCCATTGGAATCGTATTGTATTCGAGTCCAGCTGGAATCCCAAAGGAATCCTGTTGTGTGGGACTCCTTTTGGAATCCTATTGTATTGGTTGGAATCCGGAAGGAATCCTGTTTGAAACCTATAGGACATTTTTTGAAGTCGTATTGGGATCCTATTGTATTTTCTTCGAGCCCTACTGGAATCCTATTGGAATATTGGTGGAATCTATTTGGAACCACATTGGACTCCAATTGAAGTCCAATGGGGGTACTTTTGGAGTCCTATTGGAATCCTATTGTTTTTCATTGTGTTGGAATCCTAGTTGGATCCAGTTAGAACACTATTGGAATCCTGTTGTAATCCTATTGTGTTGTATTCTTGTTAGGGGTCCTATTAGAATCCTATTTGGATTCCAGTACAGTGAGAATTCCATCAGGACTCCAATTCGATGCCAATCGGATTCCAGTACAGTATGACTCCTATAGGATTCCAGCAAGGTCCGAATACAATCGGATCTCCAATAGGAATCCACGCTGACGAAGACGACGGCGGCGGCGGCGGCGGTTGCGGCGGCGGCGGCGCCGCCGCCGACGACGACGAATGTGGGTCTTATTGCCATCACATGAGGAGCCTATTTGGACCCTATTGGAATCCAGAGGGCGCCTCCTGGTGCCGAGGTAATGCTTCCAGGGTGACGGAAGCGTTATCGTTTCACCTGAAGGGGGGGGGATCTCTTGAATGTTCTTTGGGGTTATACACGTTTGCCGCTCGCGCTTGAGCCCCGCTGTGTGGTTTTGGCCGAGCGGGTGCATTGCCACCATTCCATGTTCGAAGTGTTCTATTACACCGCTCCCTGCCAATCCCCACCGTGGGAGTTGCAGGGTGAACACCGCCAGTGGCCCAGAAGCGCCGGACATTCAGTGATACGCGCAATGGGAAGCCACGGTCGTTCAATGTCGAAGGATTTACGCGGTGTCAGAAACCAGAGCAGATATCGTCGTGCCCCACATCCCAATTGCGACCCTGCCCCACGCACCCTGCTCCCCGAGTCCCCTCTTACCTCCTGCGCATGCTGAAGGGGTACAGCCCTGAAAGCACAAAAGCTTGAGCCCTCTGGGTTCCTGCGTTCGGGGCAGGCTGTACTTCCCCAAATATGCATTCCCTCTGCTACCCCATTGGACAAGATTGTGTTTCGAGAGATGTGTGTTCACATTGCGTTGTTCCACGTGTTCCTTTGGCCCCCAGGAGTGTGAGCCTCATTAGCATGCGAACGATACGCCCAGCAGCCCCCTGCCATCCCAGATCCCCCCCAAGACCCGCTTCAGTTCGGTCGATGCGTTTCGATATCGAATTCTCCCCGCTCGATCCGATCCGACTTGGATTTCCCGATACTCGCATAGCGTTTTGAGGCATCTTGGCGAGGCCGATCCGACTCGATTTCGACTCCGAGCCGATGCAGCCCGATTCAATGCTTGAACCGATCCGCTCCGATTTCGCTATTCGATGCTAACTGATACTTTCCTCCCCCTTTCCGTCGCTCCTCTCCCCTTCCCATCCCCCTCCTCATCCGTTTCCCTGCTCATCGCTCCTCGTCCTTTTCCATGCCGTTCTCTCTGCCAGTATTCCTTCTGGCCCGCCCCCTCATGAATGTGACGGTGCTTCTCCTCTCCCCCTTGCAATTCTGAACCCCTTCCCCTCTGAACCGCATGTTTCTTCTCCGGTAGCTCTCTGTATCTCTTCCTCCTCCTCCTCGTCCTCCTCCTCCTCGTCCTCCTCCTCCTCCTCCTCCCCATCCTCCCTCCTAACCCGCTTTCTTCTCCCACTCCCCCGCCTCCCTCCCCACTCGTCTCCCTGCCCTGCCCTCCCTCCCCGCTCTTCTCCCCGGGCCGAGCTTGACTCGGTGCGGAGTCACGTCCCGTCCACTCCGTCCGCATGCCCACGCCAGCCGCCGGCGGCGGGGGCTGGAGGAGGGGAGGGGGGGGAGGAGGGCGGAGAGGAAGGAGAGGCGGGGGGAGGGGGAGAGGAGGGGAGGGGGAGAGGAGGGGAGGGGGAGGAGGGGGACCAGGGGCAGGAGGAGGGGGAGGGCGGAGAAGAAGGAGGGGGAGGAGGGCGGAAAAGAAGGACTGGGGATGAGGGAGACGGGGGGGATGGAGGAGTGGAAGGATGGAGGAGTTGCGTTTTTGAAGGAGGGAGGGCGGAACATGCCCCCCGCCCTACCCCTTCCTCCTCCCCCCACCCCTCTGCCGCGGGCTTCTCGATGAGGCTGCGACAGGTGTGGAGGAGGGTTTGACGGAGGGATGGAATAGGAGAAAGGACGAGGGAGGGAGAGAGGGAGGGAGGGTGAGCGCCCACGGCTTGCAACGTGCCCGCTGGAAGTGCGCCGTGGGCTCCGGCAACCTAGCGGCAAAGCAGATGACGTGCAGATTTCTTTCAGTAGGGCGGAGCTCGGCAGGATAACGTGCGTGGCATGCAGTATAGCAGGTCAGTGGTGACCGCCGTTGCTTCGGCTCAAGCCTGTTTGTGGATAGCCTTCGAGTGCCGAGCCTGCCCGCGGCGGGCCCTCAGCTTCACCTTCATATCCTCAAGACGACGATCCTTCACATCACCACGAATACCATATTCAGATTCTCTCTCTCTCTCTCTCTTTCGCTCCTGATCAGAGTGCGGACGAGCTCGAGTGCTTTACCAGCGATCGCGCCGAACCTGTGCAGCGGCCTCCTCGTGCGTGACACGTGGGAGGAGGAGCCTGTGGAGAACATCCAAAACCTCGCAAGAGGGATGGCTGTTTTGCAGACGGTTCGTCTATTGCATGAGTTGCGCAAGATCTCGGCCCTATCTGCGAGCGCGCGACGACAACTGTGTTCCACGCGTTTGGGAATGGACGGGGGCCCGCCCTGGACGCTCAGGACCCTGTCCTTTTGCACAGGCTTCGATTGCGGATAACTGGGCAATTCTACGCACCACGGGTGAGTGCAAGCCTTGGTGCCAGATATGTCTGGCCCGGGCAGATTGTAGTGGCCTTCGGCCAGTGCCGCCGATCCGGGTCGCTCGGTGTTATTCTCCAGACGCAGACATTATGTGCGCACACTCAAACGCACAAACTTCTCGGGTTACCTTCGAAAGGGCGTAGGAATGCAGTTGGGTCAATAGAGCCATCTCGCAACAGTGGTTCTATCAACGGCGGGGTGCTTGCAGTGACCGTGGGGACGGGAACTAATAATGACATGAAAATTCCATACAGGATGCCGATCACTTTGGAAACTCACGATACGTCGTGCACGGAGTCGTGTTACGAAACATGTGGCCTGGACGATGTGGTGCGAGCGGTGGAGGCGAGCCTATCGGCGCAAGGACGCCCTCTTGGGGCGTTTTTTGAGGCATCTAAGGAGCCTGTCAGGGCGTCGTGGGGGCTTCTTGGGGGCTTTCGGAGGCCCTCTTGGAGGCTCTTGGGGCCTCCTGGGGGCCTCGTGGGCTGGAAGGCTAGATTTTTTCCGCTTTTCGTCCCTCTTTTGAGTCCTCGTGGGGCCGTCTTGCGGGCCTGTTGGGCCGTCTTGGGCGGCTCTTGGGCCGCCTTGGGGCCCTCTTCGGCCGTCTTGGGACTGTCTGGGGGCCTCCTGGGCCGTCTTCGAGCGGTCTTGGGGGCCTCTTGGGCCGTCTTGGAGCGTCGGAAAGCCGAAAAAAGCGACAACCCCAAAAACATTGAAAAAAACAATGGGAATCAACGCTGTTTGCCTCTGGGGGCCATCGTGGGAGGCCTCTTGGAGGCCTCTTCAGACGTCGTGGAAGGCTCTTGGGCCGTCTTGGGGCCATTTTGGGCGTGTTCGGGCGATCCTTCGGGGTCTCGGGACTTTCGTAGACCGTCCTCAGAGACTTTTGCGGCCGCGGCCACCCTTCCAGTGCATCCTCGAGATTAGAGCCTTCTGTAAAAGCAGCGCCCCGCATCCGCCGGAAACTCGCACCCCCCCCCCATCCCCCCTTCCCCGGCAGAGCCACCCCGGCAACCCCCCCAGAGGCTGAGGCTCAGCCTCGAGGCTGTAGCTGAGACTCCTTGAAACTCACACGCCGGATCGGCGGATATACGTCGTCTCCATCAACATGCTCATCCATTCTGGCCGCCTGGCAGTTGGGCTGGACAGTGTGCCGCGGTGGTCGAATTGGTAAACGCAAAAGCGGGCCACAAGACGATTAGGCATGCCGCATGCGGCATTGGCGGTCAGGAGCGATGTCGTTAAGACTCCAGCCTTCGTACACAGCCGACGAGGCGGCCTACACGGAAATCGTGCTAAAGACAAACGGCCTCTTCTCCACGTCCTCACGCACATTTGTATTCAGGGTGTCTCGCTCACGGCCCGTTGTATTACCAAAGCTGGTGACTCCATTGCCTCTCTTGACTCGCTGCGCAGACAGCGAGGGGCTAGATGAGGCTCTGCCCTCGTCTCCGTCATGCCACAGCCTCCCGCCCTTGAGAAGAGGGTTCTCCAGGCCCACGGCTTCTGGCTGCCGGGCCCCAGCCCCACAGGGTTGGAGCTTCCAAGATCGCCCAGCAGGGTGTCTTTTGCTGCACGCACTGTGCCGTGTTCATCTCCGCTCTTGTGGTTTTGCTGGCAGGCGAGTCCAAGCCCTTTTGGCTGTCGGATGGTCGAAGATTGATCTTACACCGCCTCAGGAGAGGCGGATTCGAGCTTGGGTCTCGTATGCACGCTATCGCTGGTCAGCCTGCTCCAGGTGGCTCATGATGCTGCCTCATAGTTTCTGTTCTCAGTCACTGTTTTGTGTCGCTGCATCGTCGGTCCAGTCCTTGGGCTGAGGTACAACGGCTGACGAGCATGCAGTGGCGAAAGTGGCCCCGATCAAAGGGGATTGCTCCACTTGCCTCTGCGCTGTTTCTGGTGAACAGGTCCTGTGCCCAGGGAGGGTCCTGCGCAAAAGAAGGGCCACGATTTTATCCCCGTGCTACCGCTGCTGCGGGGAGGAGCTGGAGCTAGGTCACACCCACGGGACGCGAAGAGAACCGCGCTTCGCGCGTGCGGCCTGGGCCAGATAGTTGCCCCTCACTCGGGGGGAGGCGGGAGGAGGAGGACTGGCCAGGGCGTCTTGCCTTGCCAGCGCTGCAACTTGATGAGGTCGCAGTCGACGGCAATCAAACAGAGGGAGGATGAGGAGGAAGAGGAGCAGGAGGAGGAGGAGGAGGACGAGGAGGAGGAGGAGGAGGACGAGGAGGAGGAGGAGGAGGAGGGGGGGGAGGAGGAGGACAGTGATCAGATGTGAGAGACATGGGGTGAAACGGAGGTGGATGTAGGGAGTGAGGGATGGGACGAAGGGGAGGAGGGAGGAGGAGGAGGGAGGAAGGAAGGAGGAAGGAGGGGAGGAGGGAGGAAGGGAGGGGAGTAGGAGGAGGAGGAGGAGGAGGAGGAGCAGGAGAGGAGGAGGAGGAGGAAGAGAGGAGGAGGAGGAGGAGGAGCAGGAGGATGAGTAGGAGTAGGAGGAGGAGGAGCAGGAGGAGGAGAAGGAGGAGGAGGAGGAGGAGGAGGAAGAGGAGGAGGAAGAGGATGGAGGCGCGAAGATTGGAATTGTTCTCCAGAGGGGGAGGAGGCAGGAGGGACGGGGGAGGAACATGGATGAGGGAGGAGGGAGGAAGAGGGAGGAGGGAGGAGGAGGGAAGAGGGAGGAGGGAGGAGGAGGGAGGAGGGACGAGGAGGGAGGAGGAGGCAGAAGGGAGGAGGGAGAACATGCAGGAGGACGGAGGCCTCATGGTGACCTTGGAGCCCGTTTCTTTATTGCTTGGGGCATGACGGGCGTCATGGCCCCCGCTCCCCCCCCCCCTTATGACGTAGCGCTCCCCCCCCCCAGTGCGCTCCGGGCAATGCCGCCGTGCGCATTGGGATCCGCGTAGGTGCCCGCGTAGGAATCCGCATAGGTGTCTGGTCCGCAGGAGTCGTCGTCGTCGTCGTCGTCGTCGTCGTCGTCGTCGTCGTCGTCGTCCGTCGTCGTCCGTCGTCGTCGCTCGTGGTTCGTCGCTCGTCGCTCATCGTCTTCTTGCGCGCGGGCGCGGCTGGAGCCTGTTTTTTAGTCCAGGCCGATGACGGCAATCATCTGGGGGGGGGGTCGATGACGTCACGTTTCGCGCCGGCGGCGTCTGGGAATGCTTAGGAATGACTGAGGACGGGTAGCACGAACATGTAGGTGGCGATATGCACCACAACGCCTGTGTACATCACAGTGCCCGCGTGCACCGCAGCGCCTGTGTACACCACACCGCCGATGTACACCACAGAAGCCGCGTGCAACACAGCGTCAGTTTGTGCCACCGTGCCTGCGGGCACAGCAGCTCCTGCGTACACCACAGCGCCTCCGTACCCCACACCAGCCGTGCGCAACACAACACCAGTGTACACCACAATGCCTGCGTGCATTGCAGTGCCTGTGTACGCCACGGCGCCTGTGTGCACCACATCAACCGTGTGCAACGCAACACCACTGTTTTGTATAGAATTTCAGACGGGATCCTTGTGACAAAGAAGAGCGCGTGTGGATTCCAGAGAAAACAACGGAAAACAAATCCTCATGGACAAAGGAGCGCCGCTGGAATCTACGAGTCCCCCGAGTCCGCCCGCATCACCCTAACTCCCATTTGCGTCCAGGAGGCTACAGCTAAACTGGCCGTCCGAGAACCAAGTGGACCGATTCAATCGACCATTCTGCGGTGCACGCTGAGATGCGCACGCGCGTTGTAACGCCAAGCCGCACGACATGGGGTAAGAAGGAGGAGGAGGTGGAGGAGGAAGGAGGAAGGAAAAATGTCGTATTCGATTCTCAGAAGTTTCCTGGCGTGGCGTTTCGATGTCCGCAGCAGATCCTGACGTACATGTTCTTTCTACCTGTCCTGTGCACGCAGGCACTGTGGTGTACACCAGTGTTGCGTTGCACGCGGATGCTGTGGTGTAGACAGGCGCTGTGGCGTGCTAGGCGCTGCGGTGCACGCAAGCACTGTGGTGTACACAGGCGTTGTGTTGCACATGGCTGCTGCGGTGTATGTACACCTGCGCCGTAGTGCTCCCAAGTATTGTGGTATACATGGGCGGTGCATTGCACATGGCAATTGCGGTGTACGCAGGCGCTGTGGTGCGCACGCGCGGCGTGGTGCACGCGAGCGTTGTGGTGTACACACAGGCGCATTGGGCTGATCGCCACTTACATGCTGCTCGCGTTGTCGTCGTCGCTCGTCGCTCGTCGCTCGTCGCGTCGTGCGCGCGGGCGCGGCTGTTGTGCCCGAGCCACTCGGCGGAGGGGGGCGTCACGTCATACTCCCCCCCGCTCCCCCCCCCCATGACGCCCGTCATCGCCGAACATAAAGAAACGCGATCTTGCTCCCCCCAAGGCGCACTGCAGCCGCTCGGCCGGCACGTCGGGCGAGCCCCCCTGGGGGGGCCCGCTGCGCGTGCGGGTGACGACTGTCGTGGGCGACGCCGTGCTCCCCCTCAGAACTCAGAGCGTGAATTACCTATGCCCCGCTTTCGCTTCCAGGCAAAACCGAGTCATACCGCGTGCCTCCCCGTCGAGCGGCCTGACCAGTGCGGGCCGTAGTTTGGCATCGCTTGGTAGCTCTTGGAAGCGAGGGTGGTCAAAAGCGAGGTAGGTTCGTTCGCCCCCTAATAACCCCTTCCGGTCATGAAAAAATGACGGCGGGAGGTTTTGATTGGTTTTGACTATGTTCGGCCCTTGGGGCCCTTGCCAGGCCGCGGGACCGTCAACCATTGATTCGGGATGAAAAGTTTGGTCCCGGGGAATGGGTCGAGACCTTTGGGGGTCGACGTTTGGAAAGAATCATGACGTCAAAGGTCTGGGTCGAAAGGCGGCCGCCAGGCTGCTTGCGGCGCGCCCGTACCGGCTCGACTCGACGCGGCGGCGACGCCCTCAAGATTTCGCCGTGAAGGGAAGGGCTCCCGAGGGAAACGGATCGTGGATCAGAAGAGGCAGGAGCGGCAGAAGCCTAAGCCTGCGGAGGCCCGCGCGGATTTCTTGGACTGGCGCTGGGCCAGCCGCCCTTGGCGCGCTCCGTGCTCCGCGCGTGGAGGTCCATGCTTATGCCGCTGCTCGTGTCTGAGCGAAGGGAGGGGCTCAGCACTCCATGTCGGGGACAGACCCTCCGAAGCCCGAAGGAAACAGCTCATACCTCCATCCAGGGGGGGCTCATCGGCCAGTGGGGCCCACACCTCGCCGGTGGGGATAGGGATCGGTTAAACTCGGCAGCCTTGAGACGGGGGTCAATGCAAACGGGGGTCAGCCAGAGCGCCCGATCTTGCAGGATCCCAGGATCCTGCAGGGCCAGGATCGCACTGACCCGAGTTTGGGTGCTGGATTCTACAAGATTTTGCAGGATCCTTCGCATTGACCCAGGTTTGTTCTTGCAGGATTCTGCAAGGCCTGAATCACCGTGGTTTGTATTGACCCAGGTCAGAAGATCCCCGATAAACGATGCCCGGAGGGGCTCCCGTGGGACACGGGCCCTGAGGTTCATGGCCGTGCTATGCTCCCGAGGCCCCGCACACGCGCCCCTGTCAGAAGACGGCGCAGGATGACCAGCTGGCCCATGGGGGAGGAGGAGGAGGAGGAGGAGGAGGAGGAGGAGGAGGAGGAGGAGGAGGAGGAGGAGGAGGAGGGGAAGGCCCCAGGGTCCAGAACCCGTTATCCGGCTACTTCATTCCCCAATCATTGCTTGCACTAAGGGGTCCTGGCGGATGCTCCCGATCAGTGCTTGCACTGAAGGGGTCCTGGCGAATTTTGGAAGATTTGGCGAAAGTGCCCTGCCGATTTCGGTAAGCGGCCTGGTTTCTGGATTCCCGGTTCCGGGTTGCCCGGTCCCCGGTGGTTAGTTCCAGGCCGATTTCGGTGGGTGGCGGGGTTCCCAGGTTCCCAGGTTTCTGGGTTCCCAGGTTCTTGGTCGATCTCCTTGTCGATCGGTCTCACTATCCTTCTCATTACCCACCTTTCTATCGGTCTCACTATCGATCTCACAAGCGATCTCATGATAGATCGCACGGGCGATCTCACGATTGATCTTATTATCGATCTCATTGGATCGATGTCACTATCGGCTTCACGATCGACCTTACTATCGTCCGCATTATCGATCACACTATCGATCTCACAACCGATCCCATGATCGATTTTACTATCGATCTCACTGAATCTACTTATTGGCGGTCTCGCGATCGACCTTACGATCGTCCCCACTATCGATTCCACCATGAATATCATTAGGGACCTCGCAATCGATCTCAGTATCCACATGGCTTTTTTTTCAAGCCATCCCCTGGGGTTTTCCTCTCGTGGGATGTTTAAGATTATGTTCGTGGCCATTTGGCGGGTTCGGGCCCCCAGGTGGCCGACGGCTGGCAGCTCGCGGCACGCGCGCAGGGTCATCTTTGATTCGGTCGCTCCGATGCGAGGTCGGTTCAGGCTGGGCCGATCCGGACTGGTTATGAGGTATGATGTTCCGAAGAGTTCTGACCCTCCGACGCTCCCATGCGGCCCGGTGCTTGCATGGGTCGGAGGAGAAATCATTGCACAAACATCAATTTTGGGAGCTCCGTGCTGATTTCTTGTATCGGCGCTGGGCCCCCCAAGGCCAGCGCGCGGAGCGCGCCATGGGCGGCGCCGCAGGTGCCGCTGGGGAGGCCCAGCACTGATCCCAGAAATCCGCGCGGAATCAAGAAGAGAAGGGAGAAGGACCAGGGAGGAGGAGGGAGGAAGGAGGAAGGCGGGAAGTGGGAGGAGGAGGAGGAGGAGGAGGAGGAGGAGGAGAAAGAGGAGGAGGGAGAAGGAGGAGGAGGAGGAGAAGGAGGAGGGAGGAGGAGGAGGAGGAGGGAGGAGGGAGGAGGGAGGAGGAGTCCGAAGCAGCCATTTTGGCTCATGGCCTTGCTGGCCCCCATTGCCGCGGGCTAGACGGGCGCGCTTGGGGAGCGGTACCATGGCGCGGGAGGCCGGCCCTGCGGGGCTCCGTCGCAGCGCGGGATAGCGGGGGACCGGTCAGTGAAGCGTCTCGCG
>CAUYUJ010006991.1:0-85434 GCA_963575745.1 Prorocentrum cordatum
CTCCTCCTCCTGCTCCTCCTCCGTCTCCTCCTCATCCTCCTCCTCCTCGGGCTGCGCAGTTCACGTGGAGCCTGGAAAAAAACGCGGGGAGCAAACAACACTTCCCGAACCTCCACGGGAAAATCACGCCAGGAGGCTGGAATCACACATGGGCTGGACTTGCGTGAAACACCCGGATGCCGCGCACCAGAGGCACACAAGGCGACCCGGCGTGCGCGGCTGATGATAGAAGAGGCTCTCGCCTGACCTGACCTGGCCGCGTCATGTGTACAGCAAGCGCGTATGACAAGGATGCACGGCAAGGACGCAAGGGCCTCGGAAGGCCACGTTGACACTTTTCGAGCGGGGCTCGGCGGCTCGGCCGGCGAAAACTGCCCAGGACGGGCCGAAGGGGAAGGATGCAAGGGCAACCTCGGACAACTGCTCATCCTGACTATGCGCTCGGACTGTATCAGGATTCCTGGCGCCCCTCTGTGTGCATCTTCCTCGTCCTCGAGCCTCGATCCTCCCTTCCCCTCCTCGCCCTCGGAGGAGGAGGAGCGAGAGGGGGGGGGAGCAGGGTCGAGGGGTGGGAGGGAAGGGCGAGCGAAGCGGGGGTGTGGGGAGGGCGAGTGCTGGGAAGAGCAAGACAAGCATTTGCCGCGCGACAGGACCACGAGTGCGGGACACGCACAGTGCAGCGGCACGGTAATTGCGTGCGGGGCCAGCGCGCGCCAAGGTTTTTGACACCACGTCGATCGTTCAACCCTGGACCGATCGCGGCCCCGATCATTCAAGGTTGAATTCCGTCGGGTCCTGTGGCGCTACCGTGCCACTCGGTATTTCTGCGTCGTTCTGTCATGCGGAGGTCAACCTTGAACGCCTTCGCCGGCGTCGCCAGCGCGCCATCGCCGCATGAAACTGCCGTAGAATAGATGCAGGCATCTTGGACGCCCAAATCAAGACTGAAGTTGGAAACCGCTGGCCAACGGCTGAGGATTAGGATGGGCCGAGAGGATAGAACGCAAGGGCACCACCGAACAAATACTCACCCTGGTGATCCGATTTGACTGTGTGGAAAACATTTGACCACATGAAAATTATCTTGCGGAGGTCCGTGCGGATTTCTGGGATCGGCGCTAGGCCTCCCTCGCGGCGCCTCCCGAGCCGCCCCTGGCTCGCTCCGCAAGTCAGGAGAGGGGCGCCGATCCAAGGAATCCGCGCAGGCCTCCGAAATGTTGTGGACGGCCTTGCCAGAGTATTCGGGCATGATCGCCTCGCCTTGCTCCTGGTTGCTGCCGATATCCCCCCTCACTGCTGTTCCTCCTCCGCCCCCTCTTCGACCAACATTTCCTGCTCCTCCTCCTCCTCCACCTCATCTTCCACTGGCTCCTGTAAACTCAACACACAGCTGACGGACATGGGCGCTCCCTGCTGAAGCTTACGAACCCGCGGCCGTATGTCACCCTGGCCTCAGCAGCGGTCGACGTGCATCCGAGCGCTAACAGGTCGATGCCCTGTTCCTGTCCCCGCTCCTCCTGCTACTCCTGCTCCTCCGCCACGACTTCCTCCAGCTCCTGCCCATTCTTGGTGCTCCTCTTGCTCGTTCTGCTCCTCTGGCGGTCCTGCCAGGCTCCCCCAGGATGGCGGCCCGGTCCAAGTCGCCGGGGCTGCTGCCAGTGCCGCTACCGCCGCTGCTGCAGTTGGTGCTGCAGTCCTGGCCACGCCCGCAGCCGCATTTCGCTCCCGAGCCAGGCAGCGCCGCGCGGTGGTGAAGAGGGAGCGAGCAACAGCGACTACGGGCAAAACGCAGGCAATGAGGGCGGGAGGGAGCACGAGGAGGAGGATCGGGGGTCGCTAGGGGTGCCTCTGGCCCAGGGTGCCGCCAGCTTTTGGTTCTACTTTGGAGCACCTGAGGCCCTCTGGTCCTCGTGGGGGGTGCTGTGGAGGCAGTGGGGGCTCCTTGGAAATCCTGGGGGCATCTTGGACTAGGGGCACTTCTAGCAATACCCGAAAGAAAGATGATGGTGTTGCTGATGATGATGAAGATGGCGATGATGATGATGATGATGATGATGATGATGACGATGATGATGATGATGATGTTGATGACGATTATGATGATGTTGATGATGATGATGATGGCGGTGATGATGTTGATGACGATGATGCTGATGATGATGGTGATGCTGATGATGCTGATGGTGGTGATGCTGGTGACGATGATGATGGCGATGATGATATGATGGTGATGATGATGACGATGACGATGACGATGATGATGATGATGATGATGATGATGATGATAATGATAATGATAATGATGATGATGATGATGATGATGATGATGATGATGATGAAAATGATGATGGTGATGGTGATGGTGATGGTGATGATGATGATGATGATGATGATGATGATGATGGTGATGGTGATGCCGATGCTGAAACTGATGATGCTGCTGATGATGATACTGATGATAATCAGGACGAGGAGGAAGAGGAGGACGAGGGGAAGGAGGACGGAACGGGATGATGGAACCTATTTCGTCCGCGAAGCAAGCAACAGCGACTGCACGCAGTGACGCATGTGAGTGGCACGATCAGCTGCATGCGCGCACGTGCACGTTCCAGCACGCTTCTGTCCGACCCGAGTGTTCCTCGTCGTTTGGTTTTCGGGTCAGTGTTTCGGGTCCCCAGCGGTCGTTCGGGACGATCCAGGCGCCCCTCGGCCACGTGCTCCTTCGCTCGACACTGTACTCGCAGCGGTGCCGGTCTGCCACAAGGACATGCAACTCTCGATGCCCAAGTATGGGCTGCTCCGCTCTCGCTGCCACCACGCACTGGCCTTCGGGCCCACCTCTTGGGGGAAGCGGCGCCGCGGGACCCACTCAGTGGATTGGCTCCGGGGGCGGACCAGGGCCGAAATGGACACGTCGGGCACGAACGGAAAGTTCGTCGCACCGTGCCGGCACCAACACAAAATCGCCGACACGAACGGAAGATGCCGAAACGGAAATGCTGGAACAGCTTCCGACGCCAACTGAAGGTTCGTCGCAATGTGATGCACGAGGGATCGGACACATCGTTGAGCTAGCCGCGGGCCAGCAGGATCCATGTCCTGCTTGCGCGAAACAGTGTCTAGGGCCAAAGCAATTAGTGGAGGAGGACGACGAGCGAGAAAAACGAGGAGGAGGGGGAGGAGGAGGAGAAAAGGAGGAAAAGGAGGAAAAGGAGGAAAAGGAGGAGGAGGAAAAAGAGAGGGAGGAATTGCTTCCCCCCCCGCAGCGAGCTCGCACCCGTGTCCGCGGTCCGTGCCAGTCGGGCGGCGAGGCGCACGCCCAACTGGAGGGGTGAGGACAGGCCGCCAGAGAGCAGGACAGGAGGGGGAGGGGTAAAAGGTGGGGGGGGAAGTTGAGGAGGACGGGGAGGAGGCATGATGGGGAGAAGGAGGAGGGGGAGGAGGAGGAGGAGGGGGAGGGGGAGGAGGCGGACGAGGAAAGATTGGAAGGAGGAGGCGGAGGAGGAGGAGGAGGCGGAGGAGGAGGAAGAGGAGGAGGAGGCGGTCTCTCTCCAAGAGCCCTCCCCGCCCTCCGAGATCGGCGCCGCCGTCCCGTCGCTGCTGCCTGCGGTGGGGGCGCCTGCAGCGCCGCGAGAGGCCCAGAAGGCAGAGCTGGGGACGAGCGCAAGCGCGCGCTCGCAACGCCCCGCCCCCCGCCCTCGGGGAATGCCAAGTACAGTCGGGGCGTTGATCAAAGGAACGAGGCTTTCTTCTCCATAAGTTCAAGTTCGATTTCACATCAAAAACCGAAGGAAAACCGAAGGCAAACTGCACAACGACTAAGGAACACTGAGCCGCTCACAAACAAGAAATGTTCCTTCGTTAGCGCCGCGACTGTAGGGTCTCCATGCCTTGGAGGTCGGTGGGGGTTGGGGGCAACGTTGATTCCAAGGAAAGATCCCAATACGCTCAGCCGCGCTTAATCTGTCAATAGCAATCCCCACGACCCGGTGGTGGGGGGGGGGCGGGGCAACATTGTTTCCAAGGCAAAATCCCAATACACTCGGCCGCACTTAACCCGTCAATGACAATTCTTACGACCCCCTTTCGCAAGACGCACGGATCTCAAGTTTGCTCTTGACGACGATCAATTTGCTCTTGCCGGTAACACCAATCAGTGTCAGAGCGCATAGTGAAGATACGTGGTGAGGATGCGTGGGCCTTTGAAGGCCATGTTGACACCTTTCGAGCGGGGCGCAGCCAGCGAATGTGGCCAAAGATGGGCTGAAGATCTGCTAACACGTCTTCCCAGAAGAAAAAAACAAATTCCCGGAATCAAGCTCAACGCACTAAATGGTAAACGGGCTGCCTCCTGGAAGGGAAAACCAGTTTCCCAGAGCTCTGTTTTAGCAGCCACGGGTTTGCCAGCCTTCGCTCAGCTTCTGAGAAGGGGAATGATGCGAGGGCAACCTTGAAAAGTCGCTCACCCTTACTATACTATGCGCGTTGACTGCAGGGTCACCATGCCCGACGTCGGCGGCGCTCGGGGAGCCAAAGGTGGGTAGCTTTGGCACCGGCGAGGGCGAAGTTCGTCGAATGCACGGCCCATCATCGGGAGAACCGTCCGGAGTTCGAAGCTCGAAGCTCGAATGAGGCAGAGGAGGAGGATGAGGAGGAGGAGGAGGAGGAAATGCCACCATAAACGCAGCACAAACGCAAACTTCGGAAACCCGCCCGGGTTTCTTGCATCGGCGCTGGTCGGGGATCTGCTGACCCGGGTCAATTCAGACCTGGGTCAGTCAAGCGTTGCAGGATCTTGCAAGATCCTGCAAGATCCTGCACCCAAACCCGGGTCAGTGCGACCCTGGCCCTGCAGGATCCTGCAAACTCTGGCGTTCTGACTTATCCCCCACACGTTCCGTGGCCCCCTAGGGGGCTCCACCGAAGGCGGTGCATACAGCGACGATGCCTACAATTGCACATGGTTGGGTCCTTCGTCAGGCCAGTTATTCTGCGAAGCACGGAGGGGGCCGCCGTCTCCTTCAGGACGTGGGCCCCTGTGGAGCCCCCAAGGACTTCCAGAGGCGCCCCAAAACCTTCTCGATCCTCCCTTCTCGATCCTCGACGTCTTGTTTTTGTTCGTTCTCTATGTCGGGTTGGCCTCGCATTGTGTTGTTCCCAACCATCCTGTGGTGTTGGGTCCTCGTTTTGAAGAGACGGTCCCCGCGTTCCTCATCCCTCCTCTCCTCCCTCCTCCCCCTCCCCCCTCCTCCCTGCGTTTCACCCACCCAGTGCGACGTTTCGTGGCCCCATATGGAGCTCCACCGAAGGTCCCCGTGGGACCGCCCGCATGCGCCCCAAAAACCCAATTTGGCACCCCTCTCACGTTTCGTGGCCCCATAGGGAGCTCCACCGAAGCCCCCAGTGGGACCGCCCGCATAAGTTCCCCAAGCCCAATTTGGCACACCCCTCACACGTTTTGTGGCCCCATAGGGAGCTCCACCGAAGCCCCAAATGGGACCGCCCGCATGCGTCTCACAAATTTGGCACATCCCTCACGCGTTTCGTGGCCCCATAGGGAGCTCCACAGAAGACGCCAGTATAAACCGCCCGCATGCGTCACCCACACCCATGTCGTCACACCCCTCACACGTTTCGTGGCCATATAGGGAGCTCCAACGAAGCCCCAGTGGGACCGCCAGCATGCGCCCCCCAAACCCAATTTGGCACACACCTCACACGTCTCGTGGCCCTATAGAGAGCTCCACCGAAGCCTCCAGCGGGACCGCCCGCATGCGTCCCCCAAACCCAATTTGGCACACCCTTAACACGTTTCGTGGCCCTATAGGGAGCTCCACAGGAGCCCCCAGTGGGTTCGCCCGCAGGAGTTCCCCAAACCCAATTTGGCACACCCCTCACACGTTTTGTGGCCCCATAGGGAGCTCCAGTGGGACCGCCCGCATGCGTCCTCCAAACCAAATTCGGCACATCCCTCACGCGCGTCGTGGCCCCATAGGGAGCTCCACAGAAGGCGCCAAAACCGCCCGCATGCGTCACCCACACCCATGTCGTGACACCCCTCACACGTTTCGTGACCCCCTAGGAAGCTCCAGCGACGGCCCTGGTGCCACCGCCCGCATGCGTCACCCACGCCCATTCCGGCACACCCCTCACGCGTTTCGTGGCCCCAGAGGGAGCTCCACCGAAGGCGCCAGTGGCTGCGTTCGCATGCGCCCACCACACCTGTTTCGGCACATCCCTCACGCGCTTCGTGGCCTCATAGGGAGCTCCACCGAGGGCCCCAGTGGCTGCGTTCACATGCGCCCACCACACCAATTTCGGCATACCCCTCACGCGTTTTCGTGACCTCATAGGGAATTTCACCGACGGCCCCAATGGCTGCTTTCGCATGCGCCCACGGGGCAAATTTTGGTACACCCCTCACACGTTCCGTGGCCCTATAGGGAGCTCCTCCGTATGCGGTGCATACAACGACGGTGCTCACAACTGCATATGGTTGGGTCCTTCGCCAGGCTAATGTTCCTGGACAAGAGCTGCACAGACAGAACACATCCAGCGTCATGCCTGAGTCCGACGACGACGACGACGGTCCTCAACTTCGATCCCCCTTGTGGTGACCCCCTGGCACTGGAAAGCCCCCGTTGGCCCCCAGAGCTGGCCTGAAGGAGGGTGGTCCGTGCGCCAAAGAGGGGGGACAGAACGAGTGGGGTCAGCGCATCATGGCCAGAGGCATGTGCAGAGACGAGGGGGACTAGGGGGCATGTTGGAAGTCGAGGGGGCCATGCGGCCATGATATCCACACGCCCCTACGAGACTGGCTCGCGCAACTACAGAGGCCCTGGGACACACACCCATAAGCAGACACACATCCGAGGATTCACCACATGTTCAAATACTTTCCGAGCTTTCGCCTTCCCCCCCACTTCCCATGCTCACCCATCTCTCCCTGGGAGTCGGCGACTCATCTTATGTCTGTGCTTCCCCCCCCCTGAGCAACGGATCCTCCGTGGGCTCCCCGAGTTGAGTCGAAGCGTGGCCAGAGAACGCAGGGCGAGAACACGAGCCCCAGCCGGGAAGGAGACGCCGTCCGCCGCGCGCCACCAGGAGCAACGCCGCACAATCGGCGGTGGACACACCTCCCTCCAGTAAACCTCCCCTTAGTGAAAACGGCCTGGGACCGAAACCAACGAACCTGGACCCGCAAAGATGACGGCCGCGACGCCCTCCCGCGAACCGAAACCGGCCGATTCACTAATCGACGTGTCAGGGTAGGAGGTCTATCCACCTCCGATACCAATAGTGCATGCCCCCCTTTGGAGGCGCGCGTCCGACCCGAACATATAGTACACCCATCGCGTGGTGCATCGTCTCCCGAGAGCGGTGTGGCCAGAACGCGCCCGCCACGACGCACAGGCTGTGAGGTCTGCCTCGGGGCGCGTCGCCCCTGGGAAGGGGCGGCGCACATAGATGAAGGGGAACTGGAACACACAAATAAAGACACACAAATAAAACACATCCCCATATTTTCTCATATTTTCTGGGTTTCTGTCTTCCCCCCCACTTCCCATATTTTCCCATATTTTCTGGGGAATGGAGGATTAATTGTGTCTGTGTGTTTCTTTTCCTCCTGAATAGAGTACAGACATGTTGGGGTGACGCCGATGGCTGCACCCTGGGCAGAAGCGGGGAGGGGGCCCCTCCCAGGGCCGTGTGCTCCTGGAATGCCCGTCCTGCGCCCGTGGAGAACCGAATCGAATTGCGCAGAAGGTGCGGCGTGCGCTTTCACACGGGGCAAACAAGCCTACCTCGCTTTGGACCGCCCTCGCTTCCAAGAGATACCGAGCGATGCCAAACCACGGCCTGTACTGGTCAGGCCGCTTGACGAGGAGGCGCGTGGTATGACTTGGTTTTGCCTGGAAGCGCAATCGGGGTAGGTAATTCACGCTCTGATTTCATGGAGGGAACACGTTCTGGATCAACTTTGGTTTAAATCAGGACTTGGTCCCGAACAGCAGTTTCCTGATTTCTCGGCCCAGTCCTTCCTGCAGACAAGCCCAATTTCATTTTCGCACGCTCATTCTTCATTCATTCTTCGCTCGGCGCGTCCCGCGGACTGGCCCGCACCTCATTCTCACCCGCTGTGGCCCCAGCCCGAGGACGCGGCGCCTCCTGATTCCTGGATGCTGCAGAGGGACCCAAACCCCCCTGCGGTACCACCCCGAGAACGGCGCCTCGTGATTCCTGGCTGCAGCTCACTCTACAGAGACCCACCCGCCAGACACCCCCAAGCTGAAGGCATTCCAAGGGGAGCGCTGCTCTTCTTGGCCCTCGTGCCGACGGCAGCGTGGAGAAGACCGGGCCCCGACGAAAACCGGTCCTGGGAGGTCTTCCGCCGTCCCTGGGCACCTGGGGTAAGGACCCCACGGTCCCCTGGACAGTCAGAAAACTACGCACCCCAGGTGCAGACCCGGTCCTCCTGGCTTCCCTCAGCATCCCTCTTTCCCTTCCTGGCGAGGTAAGACGAAGTCAAGACCAGGAGACAATCGACCCGCTTGTTTGGGGCGCCCGGGTCGGCCCAGAGAGCTCCGGAATGCTGGCGGTCCTGGAGGATGTTCTGGGAGCCGCGGCTAGCCCAAAGAGCTCTGAAACGCTCCGACAGCGCGCGAGAACGCTCCAGAGCGAATTTCGGTCCTGGGCCCACCCGGCGAGGACCGCAGAAGCTCTCGACGCATGCCCCGGAACTGGCGTTTCATCCCCATGCTGTCTTTTGACGGCCCGGGGGCCAACATTCATCGACATATCATTGCAACTTGGCTGTACTGTTCGTCCTCAATCGTTTTTGACGGACCTGGGCGCCACCCCAAGCGGAAAGCCTCCAGAGCCCGCTTCATTCAGAATTAGAGCCAAGCCTGTGAGAAAATCGGACCACGACAAATCGGAGATCTCTGATCTCTGTGTCGGGCGCCTCGGCCTTTCCAGAGCGCTCGGGAGCGCTCTGAGTCTGCTGGAGCGCTCTGGAGCGATGTCTCTGGCCTTGGCCGGGCCGACTAGGGGCGCAGTCAAAACGTGAAATAAGGATGTGCGGTAAGGATGCAAGGGCCTTGGAAGGCCATGTTGAGACATTTTCGAGCGGGGCTGGCCAGCGAAAGCTGCCAATGATGGGCCGAGTGGGAAGGATGTGATGGCAACCTTGGAAACCCGCTAATGCTTACCATGCGCTTGGATTGTACTGAACATCGTTTAAACGACCCCTTCTCCCCATGGGCGTGGCCTGGCCCCCATTGGCCGATTTGCCTACCCTTAGATGGGGATTTGGGCTTTTCCCTTCGGGTTTCGAGGGGTATATCCCCCGCTGGGGCGCTGGGTAGGATAGGGGGTGGGGATGGGTAGGGATGGGGATAGGAGTCGGTTGAACGATGCTGATGTGCCTGCCTCGACGGCCCTGGGGGCCCCTCCCAGGAGATGCGAACAGCGCCTCCACGGCCAGATGCCCTCAAAGGTCCTCTTCTCTCACGGCGCGGAGGCAGGGAGGCAGTGAGGAGGAGGAGGAGGAGGAGGAGGAGGAGGAGGAGGAGGAGGAGGAAGACGAGGTGGATCTGTGTAGAGTTCGCCGCCCGAAAGAGCAGGAGGCAGGGAGAGGCCGCAGAACCCCGGGCCTGCGCCTCCAAGGGAGGCCGCGCATGCGGCGGGCGGCTGCAGCTCCTGGCCCGGGGCTGAGACGAAGCCATGACTTCTGATGTTCCAACCCACCTTAGCCCTAATCGCAAGAAAGCATGTCGAGCACCAAAGAAGTCACGAAACTTGAGAGTTGTCACGTGTCGGGCCCTGGGAGGCGATACTCGTTCGACACTGTTTCGATACCTTTCAGGGTGCTCGACAAGATTTCAGGGATGTGGTCCTTAAGTACAATGGGGGCAACAGAAGCCAGGACGAGCAAAAACGTGGGCATGGATGAATCGAATATTCGGGGATCTACTGACCTGGGTCAGTCCAGACCCGTGTCAGTCAGGCCTTGCACGATCCTGCAGAATCCTGCACGCTTCTGCGCCAAGCCCGGGCCAATGCGGCCCTGGCTCTGCAGAATCCTGCAAGATCTGGCGCTCTCACTGGACCCCCGGTTGCACTGACCCCCGTCTCTTGAGTCCAGAAATCTCTGAGCTTCGGCGGCTTGTTGTGGTTGATGGCGACGCGGTGCCTATGCCGTTGACGCCCTCGGCCGGAGGCCGAGAAAGCAGTTAGGGGTTAAGAGAATGCCACCTTGCACCTTGGAGCCGCCTCGTGGCCACTCCGGGGTAGAATTATCGGTGAAAGACCCGGCAAAGCAACCAGCAGCCGAGGAGGAGACTGCTGGCCGCCGCACTGGTCCTGGCCCCCGTCGGCGTGCCAAATGGGAAAAAAAAAACCCTCCCGACTCGAAGGCGGTGGCCACACCGCCAATCGCAGCCGTGTCTGAGACACGGTGGCCTCGAAGGATGTCTCGGGTGCCGCGGCCTTCTCAAAACGCTCCGAGCCGCTCCCACAGGTGCTGCGGGACGCGCTGGCGCTGACTTCTGAGCCTCGTCCTGCAGCCCCGTCCGAGCGAAGGGGGGGGACCCTCCCCGCCCGATGCTACTCCAGATGCCTGTTCCTGGCCCTCCTGCGTCGGGGCCCAAATCTGGGCGTGAGGAGTACTGCTTGCGCGTCTCCTCCCCTGAACCAGGCTGGACCTCATGACTGCCAGCTGCGCAAGCGTCGCCGCGTTCGTTGGCTCCCCGGAAAAGGGGGGGGCACCTCTTTGCCCTCCTCCAAGATGTCTCCCGCCGTGGAACGAGGCGATCGCCGTGCCGAGAAATACGTCAAAAGCACACAAACACACACACTTACACACTTACACACTTACGCACTTACACACACACACACACACACACACGTGGGCAAGCTGGAACACACGGGCCGCGCGTGCGTCACAGGACTGAGCACGCGGAAGGGCCACGAGAGGTGAGAAAGTGGACAGGCCCGCAGAAGCGCCAAGGTGGGCACAGCGACAAGACTCCACAAGCACACACACAGAAACACACAAACACACCTGTTACGCCGCAGCGCGGCGGAGGCAATCCGCACGCGCGCTCGAGCGGTCCAGGCAGCGGGAAGCGCGAACTCACAGCCGGCAAGAAAACAAGAAAGGCAGGCGGAAGCGGCCACGGGGCAGGAGGGGATAGAGGTCTCGTAAATGGGGTCGGAATAGATGGGGCCGGAGGATCGCACCGCATCGGCGATACATCGGCGATACATCGCCGATGCATCGGCGATGCATCGGCGACATCGGCGATGCATCCGCGACGCCATCGTGGAGAACATCGGGCTCCACATCGAGCCGCATCGCCGATGCATCGTCGATGCGGCGCGATTTTCCGACACCATCCACTTGGACCTTGGACCCCCACTCGGAAGTAGATTGGGGTTTCGCCTGCATGTAGCAGATGTCGCAAGCCCCCTTTTCACTATCCTTCTGTAACCCCAGATCTCCGACGTCATGATTTTTCCATAGCGTCGCCCCCCAAAGGTCTCGACCCATGCCTCGGGACCGGTGCTTCATCCAGAATAATTGTTTGACGGTCCCGAGGCCTGGTGACGGCCCCCGGATGCCGAAGATAGCGAACAACCTTATCTTGTGAATTTTTTCATGGAGCGAGCATGTCGAGGATCCTACCCATTTTCGGTGGCAACTCATGGGAGCCTCACACACCATCCTGTGGCTCTCGCGAACCGACACTAATCGACGCTAGCCGACGCTGAATCGGCGCTATCTCGTCAACTCCCAGACGCTAATTGACGCCAGTCGACGCTAAAGACAGAACTGCGAGGGTACACAAGGCTCCCATGATTTGTTACCGAAGGACCCTGCCCATTCGTCTGGCCCGATGCTCTCCTGGGGCACCGAGAACACGTCGTCTAGCGCGCGGCCACCGCCGCGCTCGGCGCCGGCCTGAAGCGGCCCCCCCAGGGGATGGCCAATCGCTTGCTGCGGCCCCCGTGGCTGTCAAGGCCGACGGAGCCAACGACGACGATGACGACGATGACGACGAGGCCGACGACGACGACGGCGACCGGCGACGACGACGGCAACGAGCACGAGGACAAGAACGAGGACGGGGACTAGGACTAGGACTAGGACGACGACGAGGAAGCCGACGACGACGAGGCCGACGACGACGACCTCCCCGTCACTAGCCAAGATCAGGCTCCGACCTCCCCGTCATTGTAAAGGAGGGTAGCACAAACCACCCCCAATCCCGCCAGGACCCCCACTCCCGACTTGGTGATTCAGAGTGTCCCTTGCTGGCGGTGGGGGGGGCTTCTCGGGGCGGGCCAGGACATCATTCCCACACCCAGCCAGGACCCCTTGGATCACCAGGGGGCCTGTCGGGGGTGGGGGTGCGTTGCGCCGTCCTCAGCAACGGCAGCGACCTAGAACCTGGGGAGACCTGTCCAAGGGAAATCGGCCTGACCGCCTCGAGACCAGCCCAGGGGAGCCCTGCCACAGCCCTGCCCAACGTCTGGGCGGATCTCCTAAATGGGGTGACTGTAAATCGGGTCGGAGGATCGGAACGCATCACCAATGCACCGCCAATGCATGGCCGACGCATCGGCGATGCATCGGTGACGTCGGCGGTGCAGCCGATGCGGCACGACCCTCCGACCCCATCTGCTCGGACCCCATCTGGGAGGCCTACCTGTCGGTCGGAAGGAGTAGGGAACATCATGAAGCAGAAAGGCGGATAAAAAAAATTGAATTCAGGCCCTCCCAAAAAACGCCTCTATACCCCAGAAGTAAATGCCGCTAGAATAGAAGAATAACAACGGCACGAAAACAAACTTTTGGCGCTGATCCAAGCGCGATGGGGGGCCCAGCGCGGGTCCAAGAAATTCGCGCGGAGCGCCGAAAGTGTATGTTTATGGCGTTTCTTCTCTTGAAAGAAGTAGCTTGGAATCTGGGAATCCCAGAATCGGGCGTTAGCAAAACTGGGTTTAGTGGGACCTGGTTTAGCGATGTGTACTGGGGGACGCACCTCCCGCCCCAGCCGGAACTGCCGTCGCACGAAAAAACACCAGCTACGGCAGACCTGGTTTAGTGATTCTGGCCAATCTATGGTCCCCGGGGCCCTACTACTAAACGGGTCCTGTTACCTGAGGTCATGGCTATACCCGACCTGCCTCCAACGACCGCGCGTTCATGTGTTCGCCTTCCGGTGCCGCGCCCAGCCCTCGAATTCGCTCGACCCGTCGGACGGGCCGCGGCACTCGGGCCGGACGACCTGGGCGGGGGGGGGTGAGCACAGGGCGGGGCTCCCGAACCGGCTCGCGTGGCCGATCTGCCTGCACGGTTCCCCCAGGGCCGTAAGCGACCCGAGGAGGAGGAGGAGGAGGAGGGAGGAGGAGGAGGAGGAGGAGGAGGAGGAGGAGGAGGAGGAGGAGGAGGAGGAGGAGGAGGAAAAGGGGTTTGCTTGCTTGCTCTCGGCTGTGGGGCGATGAATCGAAAGACTGCTACGCTCGTATTAATTGCTGTCTTTACAAGCGGCATGCGCGTAAACGACGGACCGAGCGGGCCGAAGGGCCGAGCGATGGGGGCCGAAAAGGAAGCGAGGCGAGCGACGGGCAGAGGGCCGCGACCGACGACGGGCGAGGAGGGAGGCGAAGAGGAGCGGGGTCAATCGATTCGTGCGTCCGCTGTCCGCACCTTGGTGCGAAACTTCTGCCAGGTGCGCGAGGCCGCACAGCCGTAGCTCAATGGCCGCGGCGCGGTGCCCGCGCCCTCCAAGCCTGAGCTACATCCTCCTCCGCCTCTGGCCACAGCGCGGGCAGGTCAGCGAAGCTGTCTAATATCTCGTCCTCCAGGTAGCCACTCGGCGCAGCTCACACCGTCGTCACCGCTCCCATCCAGCGGAAGGCCTCCATCACCTGAATCTCGAGATCCACTCGGTCCAGCGCGAAGACCACCTTCAACGTGTCCGTCTGCTCGCAGCTCTCCAGGCGGCACAGGCGCGCGAAGGCGGGGGGGCCGTCCTGCATCTCGGACATCAGTGCCGTCATCACATCTTTGAGCCTCCTGCCGATCCCCTTCTTCGAGAGCGCCTCGATCGTGGCGCAGAACTCCGCGGGCGTCGGTGGGCCCGGGCTCCTCAGCTGTTGCATCACCTTCTCCGCATCTGCGTCTGCCTCGCGGGGTGCGGCCGCGTTCGCGTCCTTTGCTGCTCTTGCCTTTTCCTTTAGCTTGCTTACCTCCGCGCGCGCGCGTTGTTGGCCACCTGGGGGAAGTCCTGGCTCTCGGTCTGCGTCGCCTTGATCGCAGGTGACTTCTCCTCCAGTAGCGTCGTTCTCGTAGTGATCCCCCGCGTTGCTCCGGGCCGCTGCGCCAGCTGCGACGCGAGCATCGAGAGGTGGAGGAGGAACTCCTCGAGGCCTGGGCCCTGGACCGCCAGCTTCCGTGGCCTCCGCGCGGCGTCGTCCGCCTTGCCGAGTCCTCGGCTTCACCGCGGGGCCCCCCTCTCCCGCTACTCCACTGGCCAAGGGAACGCCCTGGCCGTCCTTCTGGTTCTTGCGGCCGTTGTCCTCCTCGCCGCCGGGCCTGGGCCGCGCCCCGCCACTCCGTGAGCTGCTCGATGAGCCACCCGCCCGCGGCAGCCAGCGGCCGAGCTTCTCGGCCCCCATGACTGCCGGCGCCCGCTGCTGCCGTCGCCGACGAGGAGTGCGTCGCGGCCCCTGCAGCGGGGGCGAACAGGCCAACAGCAGTGCGGATGTCAGATCCCCTCAGGCGATCTGCACCCAGCGGTTGTGACAGGCGGCGCCTTGGGCGAGGCTCTACAGTGGCTGGCCGAGGCACCACTATCGACGCGGGACGCCCCTCCTGCGTCGGCGGCAGGTGAGAGCATGGATGACAGCGGAGCAGCTCGCGCGAGGGAAGCTCTACACCACATAGCACACACTCGCGAATGTTCGTGTCTTTGAACTCGTAGGGGTACGCCGTGTTATGCATGATGCATCGCCCTGCGTGCCGCGCGCGTGCAAGATGCCGCGCCGTCTCCGTCTTCGCCTGGAATGTCGTGCCCCACTTGATGCATGCATTGCTGTGTGAATGCGTGAAATATACTGTGTCCTCCGTGTCCTGCTCGTCGCGATAAGCATGCATGTGCTACTAGTGATGCACGCGTTTTGAATACACATCCAAAGATGGGGCCTTCAGGGTCTCCTCGGATCTGACATGTGAACTTCTGAGATCCCGAATCTCCCCAGCTGTTTTCCCGATCCTGGGCTGTGGGTATTGACGCCGCCAATGCGCCTGGCGGTGGCCACGGCGCAGTAGCGAAGGCGCTCCGCAGGCACCTTGCATCAAGGGAGACAGAGGGGCCTTTCACCTCCTCGTCCCAAAGCAAGTCCTTCAGCGAACGGCGCCCCCATGCAAGCGAAAAGAACTCCGCCTCGGGGTAGCCGCGCAGGACTCCCAGGTCGCGTCGCAGCTGACGCACCCAAGGATGAGCAACAGCATCTGAATTGAACTGCCCGGATTCCACAAACGTTGGTGGGCAGCGGCATTCGCGGGTCACCTCCCACTTCATCTCGCCGAAGAAGCCCCCCAGGATGTGGCCGTGGTTCCGCGGATGGCGCGCAATCTCCTGCCACACGCGGAGGCGCTGCACTGTTGCTCCCGGACTAAACGGGACGAGGCCCCAGACCTCCCTCGTCGTCAACACCGTCACGTGGTCGTTATGCTGGCTGGCCGCCCCGCCCATCATCGATCTCAACTTCCTCGAAATTGAACTGCATATCGGTCGAGCCTCTATGTCCGTCCAACAGTGCGCTGTAGTGCCCAGCGGAGCCGCCCCCGAGACCCCCCAGACCTCCCTCGTCGTCATCACCGTCACGTGGTCGTTATGCTGGCTGGCCGCCCCGCCCATCATCGATCTCAACTTCCTCGAAATTGACCTGCATATCGGTCGAGCCTCTATGTCCGTCCAACAGTGCGCTGTAGTGCCCAGCGGAGCCGCCCCCGAGACCAGGCTAATGAACATGAGGCGCTTGACGCGCCTGGGGGCGGCAGCATACCAAAAGCCCTGCACCATCATCCAGCCCTTGATGATGGCAGCCAGCCGCGAGGCCAGCTCGGTCGCATTCGAATTCACCGCGTTGAACCATCCGCCCAGGTGCTTCAGCTTGTGCCCGATCCTGCATCCGCTGCGGGGGACGGCCTGGATGGTTTGTCGCACCAGCTGCAGAGAGCCCATGAAAACGACCACGTCCTGCTTCGATATGTTATGGTCGTACTTCCTCGCTGCCAGCGCCTGGTCCAAGCCTGTATCGTTCCTCTGTGAGAAGATCACCACGTTTTTGGCCGTGCGGATGCTGGTCGGCACCAGCTGTGTCTTGAAGATGTCGTCCATGAAGCCATCCAGGCTCGCGTCGATGTGGGCAGGCGGTCGTCGAAGTCTATCAGCATCGCCTTCGCCGTCGCCGCCTGGTCCACGAGGGCACACTTCTGGACTGCTATGTGGTAGTTGAGCATGAAAAACTCGGGCTCGGAGGTATCGCCCATGAACCCCCACGTGCCGCTGTTGATCGCCACCTCCGCGTCCGCGCCTGGCACAATCACGGTGAGCGACTGCCGCCTGAGCCTGGAGATAGTCGTCACGTACTCCACGTCCTCCTCAAGCTCGTCGGCTGCGGTTTCCAGACGGGCGCGGGCGCCCTCCTCGATCTGGTCCTCATCCCCACAGCCGAAGGCATTCGTCGCGTCGCAGCTCTTGTGCAGCATCGGTTGTCCTGCGTTATGGTCCTTCCACGCCACAATCCTCGTCGCCATTTACGTGGGTGACATTTACGTGGGTGAAATGGAGCTGGTCAGGCCGAGACTTTGAACGCCCCCTCTCCGAGATGTCAAGTCGTACAACAGAAGTTGCGGAACATGTTTTTTCTCTAGAGTGTGCACTTTGGTGTGTGCGTGTTTCAGTCACACACACACACACACTGCCGACGCCCTCGAAGCCATCCTTTTGCAGCGCCTCCGAGCTGGCTCAATCCTTGAGGGCCCCGCGGCCTGGGACAAAGATGGAACCGAACATACCATTAAGTCGGGCATGTCCCCCTACAGGCAGATTTTCGCGATGAAAAACCAAAAATGCCCCCAAAATTATAGAAGATGATCAAAAACAGTCAAAAAATCGTCCCCTGACTATTTTTGTAAGTATTTTGGAATTTTCCCCTTGTAGAGGGACGTGCCCGACTCAAGCATAGCACCAACGGGCTCCGAAACGAACCGGGCCCTGCACGCTCGGGCCAGCCCCTCGACCCGGCGTTTCTCGCCCCGCGTCGATCCTCCAACGGCCTCGGGGTCCGGGGAGGGCCCACGACGCTCCGCAAGAGGCGCACAAGCTCTCCAGGACGAGCTCTTCGTCCGGACCCCATTTCCTTCTGTAGAGGGCGGAAAATCCACCCCGATAATGACCACCCCCACACGCGAAGCCGTTCGGTAAACGCACCCAAAGAAAGAATCGAACAGGGCAGGGCTGTTTAGTAAACGCCCAGGGCCGTTTAGTAACCGCCAATTGTCGGGTCCGGGTGGATTTTCCTCCCTTGATTCTGGGCGAAGGGAACCGAACTCTACACACCGGCGCCTTTTTCCAGCCCTGCACTGAAATCTGCAAGCAGGGCAGCGGATCCTGGTGCGTATACGGGATCCTGGTGTATACATGTTTCGGTGCTTCCCCAGGAAAGGGATCAAACAAAAATCTACACCACACCACCCCGTCGTCCCTGACCCTCAACACAATCTGGGATTAAACACGCAGCCAGCCACTGGTAATGCACATACTCCAATTTTCAAGCACTCTCCTGTCGAGACTCGCCCACTGGAAGAAGAAGAACAAGAAGAAGAAACTGCATAAACACAAACTTTCGACGGTCCGCGCGGATTTCTTTGATCTGCGCTGGACCCCCCTCCCTGGCGCGCGGAGCGTGCTAGGGGCGGCGCCGGAGGCGCCGCGGGGGGGGGGCTCGGCGCGGGAAACCTGCGCGGAGCGCCAAAAGTTTGTGCTTGCGGCGTTCTCTCAGTTATCTTGACACTCTCCCGTCGAGACCCCCCCACGGCGCCGGACTCTGGGTGCTCCATCGCCCGACCGACTGCATCCGACGGCGCGCGCCGCCGCCGCCGCCGCGGTTGCCGCCGTCGGGACTGGCCGTGTGCCCCGCCCAAGGGGGGGCCGCACGGCGGTGCCTGGGCACACGACTTGCCGAGGGACGGCCCGATGTGCAGGTGCAGCGACGGCCCCGGGCGCTCTGCGTTGCCTCGCGGCGCAGGAGCAGGAGGCCACGTGCGAGCCCTACCCCCCCCTCATTCCTTTCAAGGGGGGGGGGCGTGGTTCACTTCGCTCGGGTGGTGTCTGGACTGGGGGGGGGGGGACGGGCTGCGACCAGTTGGAATGCCCAAGATTACTCAGAACAGACTGCACAGACACCTCCCAGCATGAAGGCCCCCAAGGAGCCCCAAGAGAGGAGCCGCCCAGCCTCCCAAGGATGTCTTCGGAAGACCATAACCATTGATAACAATGATAACGCGTTTTCTTAAACAGCAGAACAATATTACATGCGCTGTAGAGCTTGTCCTGGTGGACGGGGTCGTGTCATTATCGCCATGAGGTCTTACGCATACGAGCCTCCATGTGCACTGGGTTCGAAATACGGAGCCCCACGCTCACGAGTTCCCAAACTAGAACGAACACGATGTCAAGATGCGACTGGACCAAGGCACGTTCAAAGAACTCTGAACACTCTAGCGTTGTGGAGTCACAGCAATGGGCACCCTAACAGTCCTATCGTCGAATTAAAGATGTGTTTAATATGTCGGAAGAATGTGCTGGAAATGTTTAAACATGCCTTTCACATCCTCATAACAGCTTTAACAATAGACGCCTGGAAATGATTTGGCAACATGCTTCCTCTCCATTGATCGTCCTCGACAACTCTAGCGGGCCTCGTCTCTGGAGTCCGCGCGGAAGGACAAGAACACCTGGAACCCTTGTGAAGCATCGCTCTCATGAGATCCTCCGCCGTGCCCCTTGGCACGCCGAGGCGTGGTAGAATTGCTGTCAGCCGACTGGTAGGGCTGCTGTCCTATTGTTTGCAACGGGGCCCGGCCCCTACTCGTCGCAGACTGCTGCGTGCAACGCCCAACCCCCTTCCCGAAGCGAGGAACTCTTGCGTGTAGATGGACAGACGTACATGTTGTGTATATATTTATGGACATATAGGCATGGATCCGCGCATCCGAGGTGACGATCCTTGGTAAAAGCAATTGGCCAGCACGCCAGAGCTTCCAAGACAGCTCAGACGGGCAACAAAAGCTACCAATAATATCTAGTATGCCTGCAAGACGGCCAACGATCGCCTCATGGTGACCCAAGATGTTTCCAAAAGGGCCGCAAGAAGATCCCTTATATGGTTGGAAGATACCAAAATTATTTGACTTCGTCCCCGTATAATTTCGACAAATGTTTGTAGTATCGCCTTTTTTCGGGCTTCCGTCAGCTCAAGAGGCTTCAATGCGGGTCTTAAGACGGCCCAAGAGGACCTCGTGATGGCCGAGAGGCGTGTAAGACGACCCTAAGACGGCCAATGAGTGCCCAAACTGAATCCCAAGAGGAGTCCTGCAGAGGTCCAAGACGGCCCCAAGAATACCCCAGGAAGGCCCAAATGGGCGACACGGATTTCGGGCCCAGGCGGGGAAATGCTAAATGATAATGTTCCTTTCTTTGATCGATATCCTCGAAGATGGCCCCAAGAGGGCCGCCAATGCCCCAAGACGGCCCCAGGAGGGGCCCACATGCAACCAACATGGCCCCAAGAAGACTCCAAAACGGCTCCAACAGGCTCCCAGGGCGAAAAATCGAGGGAGATCTTCATAGTTGGCTCCTTCCCTCGTTATCGTCGTCGTCCTCCTCCTCCTCCTCCTAGACAGCATCGTTGTCGCCGCCCTTTCCTCCTTCCTCCCTCGTCCCCCTCCTCATCCTCTTCCTCCTCCTCCTCCTCCTCCTCCTCCTCCTCCTCTTGCTCCTCCTCACACCTCCCTCTTTCTCCTCCTCCCTCCCTCCCCCCCTCCCTCTCCAGCTTATCCTCCGCATTCTCCTTCTTCGAAAGCAAACTAAGACAATCGGATCATGGCTCACGGGCTGGCAGGGATACGCGGCGCGTCAGGAATGTATGCAGGACTCGCGCTCTGGCTCTCGCCTGGAAATTCCATACAAATTATCCAGGGATCGCGCCCTCGCCTTTCAGGAATCGCGATCTCGCTCGAGGTTTCCTTACAACTTCTTCATCGGACTCTGTTTGCTCTTGGGGCGTCCCACCTACTCCAGATTTCACAACATAAGGGCGGTGGTCTGATTTGGGGGGTCTGATTTGAGCTGTCTTGGAAGGTCCCAGTGGGGTCTAGGCAAAAGGCAGTTTTCATGGCTGGCCTGGGGGGTGGGTGAAAAATGAAGGGCCTAGGAAAATTGTGACCCGCTCCCCTTCATGCCCAGATTTATGAGGTTGCCAAGGAAATGGGCCCCAGTTGTGGACGGCTTCCCCCGGGGCCGTAGGCAACCCGAGGAGGGGAGGGCGAGGAGGGGGAGGTGGAGGAGGAGGAGGAGGAGGAGGAAGAGGACGGAGAGGAGGAGTATACGGCACTGCCATGGGAAGCGTCGCGCGGTGCACGAACGCCCTCCTGAGGCGCCAAGCTGCTAGCAGCCTGGCTGGCCCGCGGAAAAGCTGGGACCCCACCTAAAGGATCTCGGGTACCAGCTGCACAGACAGAAGATAGCAGTGACAAGGCCGAAGGTGCCGACGCGGGGTGCACTCAGGATGGTGCGCCTCTCTCACGTCGCGGCCTAAGCGAAGGCACGCAGGAAAGCGTCAGCCCAGAGCTCCAGACAGGTATGCGGCATCACCTGGGACAGTGCTATGCGCTATCCTCCAGGCTGTGCCCCCCTCAACGCGAGGGGAGTCCACCGTAGCCACTCCCTGGGAGCAGAGGAATGCGGCGTCACCTGGGGCAGCACAGCTCGTGCTATCCTCCAGGCCGTGCCTCCCGCAAAACGCAGGAGGACCACCGAAACCACTCCCTCTAGATTCCTGCCCGTGGACCCAGTGTGCGGCATCACCTGGGACGGCACAGCTCGCGCCATCCGCCAGGCTGTGCCCCCCTCCAGGCGAGGGGAGCCCACCGAAGCCGTTCCCTGGTCGCTGGGGCCAAAGGTCACGACGAAGCGAGCACCTGACGTCATCTGAGGCAGCGCCTAGGCATCTGTCCAAGGCGGCTCAGCACTCGTCGGCGCATCATCGTCCGCCTTACTAGGCTTAGGGCGGCAGAGAATATCCAGCAGGCCTTCACCGCACAACGCCCACTTGTACGCCATGTCACTGAAGAGGTTGTCGCCGCTTGTGGTCTCCGGCGCCGCGCCATGAGCGAGAGCAGTTCTATAGGCCTCGACGTGGGAAGCAGTAGCGCCGCTGAGTACCTCGAGACCCTCTCGTGCCAATTTGGTGCCATTGAGTGGTGGCCCAGCCTTGAATGCGCGCCCTCGAGGTCCGACGAGCGGGCGAAGAGCACCGTTCCACGGCCGAGCACGAAAGAGACGCCCGCGAGGCCCAGGGACTCGACGAGGGACGGCATCTCGAACAGCGTATTGAGGCCCAACCTAGAAGACGCGCCCAGGAGGTCCAGGGAGTGGCCGAGGAACGCCATGCCAAGGTCGCGGGCCAAAAACTCGCCCACGCGGCCCAGGAACTGGGCGAGGAGGAGCGCCATCAGGGGGTCCATGAACGGCGCCGACACGAGCACCACGACCATGTTGTGGGCACACTTCGTCGCATCGATGAACGGCCTGAGAATCATCAGCTGCACCTCCAAGAAGAAAGACATCACGGACTCCGTCACGCACTTCACGGCGATGGTCCTCAAGAAAGCCACGACGTGGGACAGCAGCAGCACGGCCAGCGTGAGTAGTACCCAGAATCGCGGCTCCAGGGACAACACCCCCACGACCCGTAACAACGCCACTGCCCGACAAGCGCGAGGCAAAGTCGTCGGATCCGTCAATGTCAAGCGAGGCGAGAGGACCAGCAGGGTAGTCTACAGCAGCCTGGCTACGAAGGGGCGTGCGCACCGTGACGGCGGTGCGGATCCGTTGCGCAGCCAAGTTGGCCCCTGCGGCCGCGGAGAGGCTGGTGAGCGTCTCCAGCGCGTCCATGCGTGGAGCCCTGTCCACAACCGGCGTGTCCGGGTCCCGTGGCTGCAGCAGGGCGACGATGGCGCCAGCCGCTGCCTGCGCATGGCGCGCCGCCGTGCACCGCGCCCTGGCACGGCGACGGGCAGCTCGGGACAGCGAGGCCGCACAGGAAGGCGGCACGTGCGCTGTCAACATGAATCGCATCAGCAGCTCCAGGCGAGGCCAGGGGCATCCGCGGACGCGCCAGGGGAGAGGCCTGGCGCTGGGGGCATTGGCACGGCAGGAGGAGGAGGAGTAGGAGGAAGAGGAGGAGGAATAGGAGGGGGGACCCCAAGATTCCCTGGACCTCCGGAGATGCCCCCTCCGAGAACCCCTGAAGGCCCCAAAGGCTTCCCAGAATCCCCCCGTGGCAGTACGGGCGTTCCACTACATACAGTTTTACAGATGATGTGGTCCAAGAAGTGGACCAATCTGACCCAGACCCATTTCGCAATTCGCAGATGCACCGAAACGAAAGAACAGGCACCAGGAATAGAAGCGGGTGCTCATCATCCACAACCGTACCCCCTGGCACGATGAGGCGCGGTACAATACTCAGCGCAGTCTGGCAGTCGGGTAGGTGTCCTGTAAGGCTTCTAAAAGCCCTCCTTGGTCACGCAATTCTGCGTGAATCCCCCATTCTGAGACTCCATGTGTCGAAGGCCAGCAGGGCCGCCAAGATGGCTCAACATTTCCCCAGCAGCTCCAAGAAGCGCACATTGGGTGCCATGAGATCTGCAAGAGGCTCAAAGACAAAGCACCCACAAGACGCTCTCCGGGAGGGCCTCGTTTCTGTGTTTTCCACGCTCTGCGGTCGCATACCGCTACACTTGCGCTTTCGAAGGCCGGAAAGGACCCATTGAGAATCCCAGGACGGCACCCCTAGGCGGTCTCAAGAGAGCCGCAAGCTGGCCCAAGGCGACTTCCAAAGGAACCCACGACAGCACAAGAAATCCCCAAGAGACCTCCAAGACAGCCAACGTTGCCTAAAGGCAACCCAAAAAGCCGCGAGACGCCCCAAGGGGGCTTCAGGACGAGAGAAGAGGGTCCCAAGAAACCCCCACGACTGCCCGACAGGAGCCCAAGACGGCCATTCAAGTGAGCCCCACGAGAGCTCCTCAATCCATTGGGAGGGGTGGCGCCTGTTACCGGGGGGGGGGCCCGCGGGAGGGGGGGGTAACGGTAACGGCGGCCAGCGTGCACCCCCGACGACGCGCCCGCAGCACCAGCACAAGAACCGCCTATGTGCACCACACTCGGTGCATTTACGAAAAAAACCTGCGTGCACCAGAGCACCTGTGTACACCACAGTGCCTCTGCTCACCCTATCACCTGCGTGCACCATGGCACCACAGTGCCTGTGTGCACCATAGCGCCTCTGTGCACCTCAGCACCCGCGTGCGCAACAGCGCCATTGCACACCACAATACCTGCGTTCACTGGAGGGTTTTTGTACACCTCTGCGCCTGCGCACATCACAGCAGCCGTGTGCACCACACCGTGGTCGTACACCACAGTGCCTGCGACGCCGACGACGATGACGATCTTCGGAAACCTCCGGGCCACGTCGGTCGTCGTCGTCGCCGTCCTCCTCCTCCTCCTCCTCCTCCTCCTCCTCCTCCACCTCACCTCCTCCTCCTCCTCCTCCTCCTCCACCGCCCCTCCTCCTCCTCTTCCTCCTCATGAGGATCCCCAAAGAGCGGGGGGTCAGGGGTGACCAACGCGCGCTATCCCTGGAGCCCATCAAAGAAAAATCTCGTGGAGACGAGAAATTTCAGACGTCGCGGCCTTCTGCGCGGCGCTCGAAAGGTCAGGAAGGTTCGGTGGCGGATCTACAGCAGGCACCCGGCTATTCCGTGAACTGGCGCGGGCACCTCACTACAGGAACCCACACCGGGCCCCCTCGCACATCTTGAAGCGGCGGCAGGTCCTGCGCATCTGGCCCGGTTTTTGCAATTTTCACATACCCCCCTGCTCTTCTTGCACCCCAAGCTCCCTGGGCGTTCCGGCGCCCCTCTGGCAGTCTCGATGGCCCAGACGGCTTCCAGAATAGGTCAGGAAGGCTGCTAAGCACTCCGAGGGGCCTCAAAGAGGACCTTCTGGATACCCACGAACAAAAACACAGCATTGAAACAAAACTTGAATGCGCTGTTTTCTGCCACCTTTTCGTCCCAAGACGTAGCAAGTCTATCCAACATACACATACTCTCTGAACTCCCGCAGGCGGCCCCCAAGAGGCGACCAACGGCCCCAATACAGCGCAATCATACCTCACGGTGGTCCCGAAACACAGCCCAAGACCGCCCAAAGACAAGCCCAATGATACCAAAACCATTGAAGACTACCCTGGGGCCCGAACAGAAAGCCGCAAGAGGCTCTTATCATATAGCCCAAATACGTACCCTTAGCTGACTTTAGATATTGACAGAAAAATCCCATAGGGCCCACCATCAGGCGCCTGCGAGACCACAACCATCCAATGTTACGCGTTACCGCCCTCTGGGCCGCTGAGACATCTGTCGCACCTTGTGCCCTTCCCTCCACTGTGAAAGATGATCTGTTACAATACATGTTACGACCCTCTAGGATCCGAAGAAACAGCGGTGGCGCATATTGAGGCTCATTGGGCACAAAGCCACTACACTGCCTTCTCATGCAGCAGGAGGATCACGTCACATGTTGCAGCCATCTGGAGCCTGGGCACGAGAGTTGCCACATACGAAGGCCTTAGCGACGACTCTCGACATGTCCCCGCACAATGACAAAAAGCTTGCATGGTTGAGGGGTGCCGCAAACACATGGGGAATGAAACCGCACCTTGCAACGTGTCCCGTTGAATCTGGACTGCGCACTGTTCACAATGACAATACAACACGAGACCGGCCATCCCTCAAGCACAAGCGACAACAAAAGCCGTCGCCTACGATGTGTGCGCCCGAGAGCTGCGAAACTAAGCAGCCCATCTATCATCAGCTGTAACATGTACTTCTCCTTGCAGCAATCATTCCAACTGATCTCGCAATAGGTCTGAGCCAAACACACAGAAGGCCATTCACGATCGTCAATATATAAACGCGAATGCCATAATGTTCACTACGCAAACACGCGTGGTAAGTTGCGGGCCAAGATGAACTGCACTAGCGGCGTGGGTCAAACACATTGCAACCACAATCATAATCGCAATTCGGCCATGTGTTTGATCGCCGAAATCAATGACACAACGGCGAACGTCACACACATTACCAACAACCCATTCCTCCATCGGAGACCGATGAGCACAAGTTGAACCCGCCAGGACCCGATGGATGGCACTCTGCCGAGAGAGAGAGAGAGAGAGGTGAGAGAGAGAGAGAGAGAGACAGAGAGAGAGAGGAACAACAACAAATAGAGAGATAATGATACATAGAAAGAGAGAAGGGGAGAGATAGAGAGAAAGGGGGAGAAAGAGAAAGAGAAGAAAGGAATACTGATCCCATAACAAGCTCGAACTGGGCAAGTGCTGGCAAAGTCGAAACGGGTCGTCGTCATTGCGCTCAGTTGGTTATCCTCTCCCTCCTCCTTCTCTTCGTTCCTCCCTTTTGTTCGTGGACCTCCTCGTCATTAGCTTGTTCCTTTTAGCGCTGGCTGAACCCTTTTTTGAAACTGGCATTTGTAGAATCGATTAATTGTGGTTACCACGCGATCACCCTTTGCATCGTCTGACAAAACAACGCTGTCGACTCGGAGGATAGACCCTCCTCCTCCTCCTCCTCCTCCTCGTCCTTCTCCTCCTCTTACTCCTCGTCCTCCTCCTCCTCCCACATCCATTTTCGGGCGTAGCCCGAATTTGTTTCTCGCGAAGAAACTGGACTGAACTGACAGGACGCGCCCATTACGCCACGGTTTCGTCTTCAGTCGCGAAGGGCACGACCCATGGCGCAACCGATTGGGGAACGGTTGACATCCACCGACGGTTCCAGTGGCGGTGCCCACATGCGCCCGCGCCACCCATGTCGGCACCCCCCTCTCACGCTCCGTGGCCCCATAGGGAGCTCCACCTAAGATCCAGTGGCACAGTTTGCATGCGTCCCCGCCGCTCAGTTCGGCACACTTCTCACGCGTTGCGCGACCCAGGCTCGCGGTCGCGGTCGCCGCCGCCGCCGCCCCCGCCCTAGTATTTCGGCACCCCCCTCACACGATGCATGGTCCCTCAAGGAACGCCATCCGAGGCGATACTTACATCTGCGGCACCCACAACTGCATATGGTTGGGTCTTTCGCTTGGCTATTGTTTCTTCTTCCCCCCACTTCCCATATTTCCCCATATTTTCCTAGGGATCGGCGATCACTTGTGTCTGTGTCTTCTCCCCTCCTGATGCAGGACCTGCTGAGGGCGACATCACGCCGAGCAGACTTGGAGGCGCGAACAAGGGGGCGTCGCGAGGAGAACGCTATTCGAAGACGGCGGGGGGGGGCAACTCAGAAGGCAGGGGTCTCCTTCGCAGGGCCTCGAGGCTTCTTAGGAGCCTCCCTAGAGGACAGGAGGGCTTCAAAAAGGGCCCCTGCCTTCTGAGAAGCTCCCCCTCCTTCTCAGGATCGCGGAGACGTCCGACGCGGGTTCGGGGTACTCGGGTTGGCCGGACGGGGCCATCATGAAGAGGACGGCACCGAATCTGAAGCTTGACGCGAGCTTCCGCTGCTAACATCCCGCGATCACTGGAGCGTCAGAATCCGCGACGCACTCGACAAAGAGCGTCGGCTGGGGAATTGAGAAGTGGCCGGAATACCAAGCTCATATTATGTATAAAAACCGAGAGACAAGATCATTGCCCTTAAGGAGGCCGCACAAGTTCCCGGAAAAATGACAATGGAGTCGCCAGACTGCCGGGAAGAAATAGTAGTAGTAGCAGTAGTAGTAGTAGTAGTAGTAGTAGTAGCAGTAGTAGTAGTAGTAGTCGTAGTCGTAGTATTAGTAGTGGTAGTAGTAGAAGAAGTAATAGTAGTAGTTGTAGTAGTAGTAGTGGTAGTAGTAGTAGTAGTAGTAGTAGTAGTAAAAGCAGCAGTAGTAGTGGTAGTAGTTGAAGTAGTAGTTGTAGTAGTAGTAGTAGTAGTAGTAGTAGTAGTAGTAGTAGAAGGAAGTAGTAGTAGTAGTAGTAGTAGTAGTAGTAGAATTAACAGTGGCAGTGTCAGTAGTAGTAGAAATTGCAATGGAAGTAGTAATGATAGTAGTAGTGGTAGTGGTAGTGGTAGTGGTAGTAGTAGTAGTAGTAGTTGTTGTTGTTGTTGTTTTATGTGCCGAAGTAAAAAATAACTCTAAAACGACTAGTGATGATAGTAGTAGTAGTGGCCGTAGACGAAGTAGTACTAGTAATTGTAGTAGTGGTAGTCGTCGTGGTATCAAAACTACTACTACTACTACTACTACGACTACTACGACTATCACTGCTGCTACTACTACTACTGCTACTGCTACTGCTACTGCTACTACTACAACTACTATTCGTACGCATACTTGTGCCACGAATAGTACTAGTAGTAGCAGGAGCAGCAAAGGTGACAATGACACTATGATTGCTCCTGTGTGTGGTAGTACGATCAGCAGTGGTGCCAGTAGTTGTAGTGGTATGACTAGTGGTGGTGGGAGTAGAAGTAGTAATGAAAGTATGAGTAATAGGTGGTAGTAGTAGTCGGATGGTGTTGGTATGACTAATACTAGTAAGAGAAATAATTGCAAAATTCGAGCCCGTAGTAGTCGCAGTGGTAATACGACTGGCGACTTCGTCGTGGTAGGAGTAGTCGAAATAGCAGTATTAGTCGTAGTCGCAGTATCGTATTAATAGTAGTAGTAGTAGTAGTAGTAGTAGTAGTAGTAATAGTAGTAAGAGTAGTAGTAGTAGTGGTAGTAGTAGTAGTCGTAGTAGTAGTCGGAGTAATAGTAGTACGAGTAAAAATAGTAGAAGTGGTAGTACTAGTAGTAGTAGTACTACTAGTAGTAGTACTGGTAGTAGTAGTAGTAGTAGTAGTAGTAGTAGTAATAGTAGTAGTAGTGGTCGTAGTAGTAGTAAGCTAATCGTAGCAGTTGTAGTCGTAGACGGTGTTGTCGCTGCTGTTACTACTAGTAGTAGCCGGATGAGTACCAGTAGTAGTAGTAGTAGTAGTAGTACTAGTAGTACTAGCACTAGTAGTGACAGAAATAGTAGTAGTAGTAGTAGTAGTAGTAGTAGTAGTAGTAGTAGTAGTAGTAGAGGTAGTAGTAGTCGTAGTGGTAGTAGCAGTGGTGGTCGAAATAATAATGGTGGAAGTCATGGTAGTAGTGGTAGTCGTCGTCGTAGTAGTAGTAGTAGTAGTAGTAGTAGCAATAGTAGTAGTTGTAGCAGTAGCAGTAGTAGTAGTAGTTGTAGTAGTAGTAGTAGTAGCGGTCTACACGGGCAGTGGTAGTAATGGTACTGCGGGAGGTAGACGTAGTAGTAGTGGTAGTAGCAGTGGTAGTAGTAATGGTAGTAGTAGTAGTAGTAGTAGTAGTAGTAGTAGTAGTAGTAGTAGTGGTAGTAGTAGTAGTAGTAGTGGAAGTAATACTAGAACTAGTAGTCCACTAGTAGCAATAGATGTACCAGTGGTTGTGCGAGTAGTAGTAGTAGTAGTCGTAGTAGTCGTCGTCCCCGTAGTAGTAGTAGTAGTAGTAGTAGTAGTAATAGTCGTAGTAGTGGTAGTAGTAGTAGTAGTAGTAGTAATACTGGTAGTAGTAGCAATAGTAGTAATAGTAGTAGTAGTAGCAACAGTAGTAGTAGTCGTACTAGTAGTAGCAGTAGCCGTAGTAGTAGTAGTAGTAGTAGTAGTAGTAGTAGTAGTAGTGATAGTAGTAATTGCAGTCGTCGTCGTCGTAGTAGTAGTAGTAATAGTAGTTGCAGTTGTGGTAGCATTTGAAGTGGAAGTAATAGTAGTCGTAGTAGTAGTAGTAGTAGTAGTAGTAGTAGTAGTAGCGGTAGTAGTAGTAGTAGTAGTAGTAGTAGTAGTAGTAATAGTAGTAGTAGTAATAGTAGTAGTAGTAGTTGTAGTAGTAGTAGTAGTAGTAGTAGCAGTCGTACAAGTAGTCGAGGTAGTAGCACTAATAGTGGCGGTAGTACTGGCAGTAGTAGTCGTAGTAGTAGTGGTAGTGGTAGTAGTAGTAGTAGTAGTAGTAGCAGTAGTAGTCGCAGTAAAAGTAGTAGTAGAAGTAGTAGTAGTAGTAGTAGTGGTAGTAGTAGTAGTACAAGTAGTGGTAGTAGTAGTAGTAGCAGTAGTAGTAGTAGTAGTGATGGTGGTGGTGTTGGTGGTAGTAGTCGTAGTACAGCTCGTAGTAACAGTAAAATTAGTACTAGCAGAAATAATCGACATAGCAAGCGCAAAATCTGTCGTAACAATGGTTCAGGTTGGAATCGTTTGTGTTGTAGTAGTCGTAGCAGTGATAGTGGTAGCACGGGCAGGGGGTGGCAGGTGGAGCAAGACCCGTCAACCTTAAAGCGCAGAGCGCTGATTCTCCAAATCGCACTGCACTTCTCCTTCAAAGAGTGTTGGCACTTTTGGGTTATTACGCGTGGGCCTGGGTGGCGACTTGGCGGCCCCGTGCTCGCCGTCGCCCGCTCGTCGCAGCCTGTCGTGCACGGGCATGGTTGGCGGTCTGGCGGCTGCCCGCTCGTCGTCGCAGCACAGTCGTCGCCTCATCGCCGCCCGTCGTCTAGGCCGAAGTGGAATCATGGGGCCCCGCGATCGCCGTCGCCGCCTTGTCGCCGCCCGCCTGGGGCTCGCCGATTGTACCGCGGTTTGCCCAACAGTTGATTCTCCTTTCTAAACAGAATAGGATCTCCCCCCCCCCCCCGGCGTTATCACTCCCCCTTTCGGGTATGTAAATCATATATGATTCAGACCACATGTCCATCCTAAATATGAAATCGCAATGTCCCAGGCCAACCGGTATCCCCCCCCTGAGGGTCCCTTGTAAAAAACACTATGCGGTGACATGTTTTGTTCTAACATAGCACTTGTTCGCGAATCCTTTGCAAAAAATGAGACGAAGTGCGCACGCGCGCGTCGTCGCGCGCGCATGCTGAAATCCTTCAAAAACCCTCGGTGCCAGAAGGATTTCGCAATCGAGTTCCCAAACAAACATACGACAACACATGGTTTCGCAACGCTGATTTGCTAAAACAGCTTCCGCGCGAGCTCTTGCGAAATCTTAAGGAAACCATGGGTTTTCAAGATGTTTACAAAGTGCTGTTAAACGTGCTCCGCGCGCGCATGTCGAAATCAGTCGAACGCCCTTGCGCGTGTGCCGTCGCGAGAATCCTCTGCAACAAATGACGAAGTGCAGACTCGCGCGTCGTCGCGCGCGTATGCCGAAAACCTTCAAAACCCATCGGTTCCGGAAGGATTTCAAAATCGTGTGTCCAAACAACCTACAAAAACAGAAGATTTCGCAACACGGATTTTCAACAAAAACGTGCGCGCGCGCTCTTGCGTCGTCGTCGTCGTCGTCGCCGTCCTCCCTCCCTCCGGGTCGTCGTCGTCGTCGTCGCCTACGTCGTCCTCTGTCTTTCCTCGTGTTCGTCGTCGTCGTGCTCTTTGGCGTCGTGGTCGTTTCCGTCGTCGTTGTTGCCGTGGTCGTCCTTCCTCCTCCTCCCTCGTCGTCGTCGTCGTCCGTCGTCGGCGTCTCGTCGTCGTCCCTCCTATTTCGTCGCCGTCGTCGTCGTCGCCGTTGTCGTCGTCGTCTTCCCTCCTCCCTCGTCGTTGTCGTCGTCGGCGCCGCCGTCCTTCCTCCTTCTTCGTCGTTCGCGTCGTCGCCGTCCTCCCTCCTCCCTCGTCGTTGTCGTCGTTGTCGTCGTTGTCGCCGTCGTCGTCCTTCCTCCTCCCTCGTCGTCGTCTTCGTTGGCGACGTCGTCGTCGTCTTCGTCGTCGTCGGCGTTGTTGTCGTCGTCGAAGTCGTCGGAGACGTCGTCGGTGTCGTCGTAGTCGCCGTCGTCGTCGTCGGCGTCGTTGACGTCGTCGTCGTCGTCGTCGGTGTCCTCGTTGTCGTAGTCGAAGTCGTTGGAGACGTCGTCGGTGTCGTCGTAGTCGGTGTCGGCGGCGCCGTCTTCGTCATTGTCGCTGTCGTCGTCGGCGTCGGTGTCGTGGCCAAGTGTCATGTGGTACGTACCGTCACGGTCTTGTCTTAAGAGGTCTTGTCTTAAGAGGTCTTGCATCCTTTAGGACTGTTGCCCATGTCAGCGTCGTCGTCGTCGACGCCGCCGCCGTTGTCGTCGTCGTCGTCGTCGTCGTCGTCTCCCTTCGGCGGCACGGGCCACAAGGCCTTCGCAATTTCACGGATGGAGGGCGGGTCGTTTTCAAAATGTGGCTATCGCCTTAGCGCCGCGCACCATCGTCTCAAAATTTTAACGGAAGGATTCACGGATTGAGGGCGCTCTGCTCGTTCTTGAATCTCCTGTCACGGCCTAGCGCAGCGCGCATTCGCCTTAAAAGTTATAAACACTTGCACAAATGGAGGAAGGCTCCTTTTCAAAATGTGGATCTCGCCTTACAACGGCGCACGTTCGTCTTGCAAGTTTGAACGAGTTTCGAAGATGGAGGGCGTGTTTCCTGTTCAAAACGTGGCTCTCGCCTTAGCGCCGCGCAAACTCATCAAGAACAGCGCCTCAGGGATAATGTTCCAGCACGGTATTGGATTGTCATGGCGCGACAGTCACGTTGATTCGAGGTGTTGAAGTCCTCAAGAACGGTGTTCTGGGATGATTCAAGATCATCAAAACGCATCAGTTTGATTGATTCCTTGCGCTGGCGTCCCAGAAACGATGTTGCGGCACTAGTGAGGATTACCAGGCGGTTGTCTTCAAACGTTACAATTCCCGCAGTGAAAGAAGACTTGATGTAGGGACCTACGAGGAGGGAACTTGGAGGGAGGGTTTATTGCAACATCGCTGATGTGTCTTAGGCTCACAACGGTCCTACTCTTCCTCCTCCTCCTATCAGCGCATCCTTCCTCGAAGTACAAAAAACTGCGTAAACATACAACTTGCGGAGGCCCGGGCGGATTCCCTGGATCGGCGCCAAGCCCCGAGGACAGCGGGGGGAGGGAGGCGAGGAAGGAAATATGGATCTTGGAGGAATGAGGGCCAGAGAAGAAAGCTGGCGGGCTGACGGCTGGTGCCCCACCTCCTCCTCCGCCTTCCCACTCCGTGCCCCGCTTCCTCCCGCACGCCTCCTTATCCTTCCCCTCCCTCCCCAATCGCTTGGCACACCCGAAGTGGGTACGAAACAACATGTGCGATGCCCAACGGCGCATGATGTCCAAAACCGACGGCGACCGATGCTGGGCAGCTGCTTGGATGCCTTAATTGGGCAACGTCCGCGGCGACACCGGCAGCCAATCCTGTTCAACATGGGCAGGAGCTGCTGTCGCTGTTCGTCCATGGTTCCCGTACCAATTTCGATCCTACCTTGGAGGCTTCGAAGTGGGCACCAACACCAGCACAGGGGATGGCCCCCACTGGGAGAAGGTGATCCCAAATTTTGGTGTTGGTGGTAATCTTCCAGACGCCTAGGAAACCTGAATAATACACAATCACCGAGATCGAGATCGCCATCCCTCGGTGGAGTCACACCGGCGATATTGGTGTTGGCGTCAGCCTCCAGGCCTCCGAGCAATCGACTTTCCTCCCGTCCTCCCTCCCGCACTCTTCCTCGCGGAGGAGGACCAGTTGGGACACCAGCGGCCCCCTCGAACGAGGAGGTAGGCCTCGGAAGTGGCCTCGGAGAAGAAGACTGGGGGAGGAGGGATGAAATCCACCGATGTCTCAACTGGCCATCCTCCCCATCCTCCTGCTCCTTCCTCCTCCTCCTCCTCCTCCTTCACCTCCTCCTCCTCCTCCTCCTCCTCCTCCTCCTCCTCCTCCTCCTCATCCCTCCTCCTCCTCCTCCTTCTCCTTCTCCTCCTCCTCCTACTCCTCCTCCTCCTCCTACTCCTCCTCCCCCTCCTCCTCCCCCTCCTCCTCCCTCCACCTCCCTCCTCCTTCTCGTCCTCCTCCCTCCACCCTCCCTCCCCCAATCTTCTCCTCACCCGTTCCTCTCCTCCGTCCGCTCCTTCCCCCCTTTCCTCGCTCCGCTCCCCGGGGCCTCTTTCTGGCGGCGGGGGGGGGCAGCGCCCCGTCTCCGACGGCGGCGCGGGGCGATCGGTTGCGATGCCCGGAGAGGGGGGGGGCAGAGGCTCGACCGCCAACGTGCGCTGCCTGGTCGCCGACGTGCGCCAAGAGCGGCGCTTGGGAGGGGGAGGAGGGGGAGAGGGAGGGGGAGGAGGAGGAGGGGGAGGGGGAGGGGGAGGAGGAGGAGGAGGAGGAGGAGGAGGAGGAGGAGGAGGAGGAGGAGGAGGAGGGCGAGGAGACGGGAGGGCGAGAAGGAGGAGGAGGGCGAGGAGGAGGAGGATGAGGAGGTGGAGGAGATAATGAAGCATCCTGCGCTGCGCTCGTGCCACGTCTGACATCCTGCTACGGTCAAAGCGCATAATAAGGATGCACGATGAGAATGGCAGGTCCTTGGACGGCCACGTCGGTGTTATTCGTGCGGTGCTGGTTAGCGAAAGTGGCCAGGATGGGGCGAAGGGGCAAGTATGCAAGGATAAGCTTGTAAACTTGCTCATCCTTGCTATGCGCTTTGACTATACCCATCGGTCGGAAGAAGTGGGTAGAAAGATTAAGTGGGAAGGCGTTGGAAATAGATTACGCTCCCGCCCGCTCCCTGAAAAGGAAGAAAGAGGAAAAACGGCCAGATCCTGGAAGTAGGAAGGCGCCTAAAGTCAAATTTGGGATGTGGGGATCGAGAAATCCGCCGACCTTCCGGCGTGTGTGAGACGCTGTCGTCGTCTTCGTCGTCGTCGTCAGTCCAAGAAAACGGAGGAACGAACAGAGAAAAGAAACGTTGTAGTTGAGTGGATTCCCTGTCTTTCTTCCCTTCCCTGACCGGGGGGGGAGGGTACGGGGGGGTTCAGGGTCAGACTACTACTGCCCCCCAAGGGGTCCGGGGGGGGGGGGGGCCCCACTGGACAAGGGGGGCAGGGAGGGGTCACCCCTGTGGGAAAGGCTGGCCCTGGTCCTGGTCCGGGCACCCGCCCCGGCGCCAGCCCCGGCGCCGACCCCGGCCCGGGCCCCAGCCGCGGGCTCCCGGCAGGCTGCCAAGGAGTCCCGAGAGAGGCCACGCCTCCAGGGACGGCGGCACTGGCCGTAAGGCCTTCAGAATATCCCCTCCCATCGGTCGGCACACATGGATCAGAAGAAGTGGGTAGAAACATGAAGTGAGAAGGCGTTGGAAGCAGATTGCGCTTTCCCCACCCCATGAAGGAGGAGATAGTTGGAAAAACGGCCCCATCCTCGAAGCAGGGAAGCGCCTAAATAGACTGTGATCTGGGAATCCAGACATACCCTCTCCCATCTTCAACCACTGCGCTGGTCTTAAGTCGGGCCTGTCCCCCTACAGGGGGACTTTCGACGAAAAATAAAAAATGCTCCAAAAATTGTCCAAAAATAATCCAAAAATAGTCTGGGAACTATTTCGTTCGGTATTTTGTGGCCTTTCTGTGGTGTTTTTATTTTCCGTCGAAAATCCCCATGTAGAGGGACACGCCCGACAGAACTCTTTGCCCGTTGGCCGCGTGCCCAAGGGAAGAAGGCCGGACCGTCGGGTACCGAGCACCAGGAGGCGCACGCGATCCCCCTGGAGATCCAGCGGAGCGCGGTCCCACGCGGGCCCGAACGAGACCTCGCGAGCCCCGGGCGCAGCTGGGTGAGCAACCGTCGCCACTTTCGTGGGCGTCCTGGGGGGGTCCAACGCAGTCGGATCGCACGCGGACCAAGCGAGACCTCGGGCCCCTGGGCGCTGCCAGCTGCGCAGCTATCGTTACCTTCCGTGGGCTCCTGGGGGGTCCAGCGGGGTGCCATCCCACGCGGACCAAACGAGACCAGCCGTGCAGCCATCGCAACTCTCGCGAGCTCGTGGGGAGTGCAGCGGAGTGCGGCCCCACACGGAGACCTCGACGCCCTGGGCGCCGCGCAGCTGCTGCCGATCTCGCGAGCTCCTGGCAAGTCCAGCGGGGTGCGGTCTCGCGCGGACCGGGTTCGAAGGATTGTAGCATTTCCTTCGTTTCGGTCTTCCGACGGCCCGAGACGGCCCAGGAGGCTGCAACAATCGCCCCAAGGTGGCCCCACAAGCGTCCAAAATGGCTCCAGGACGGCCCAAAAGGCCTCCAAGACGGCCCCAAGAGGGCCCAAAGACGGCCCCGTGGTCCTACCGTGCGTCTTGGGTGGGTGGGCTACGTTTCTCAAACATCTCCTCCTCCGACCGACGGAGAGTCACAGAAACTCTCGGAGGTCCGCGCTGAGCTCCGACAAGTAGTGTGCATGCAGATGCGTGTTCTCTGCACGCCGAGGGAGAGTCACAGCACACCTGACCGACCTTGATCGGCAGCGGACGCGAGGTGGGCTGGGTGAGCGGTGTTGGCGCGACACGCGCGCGGGGTCGCGTATGGCGACGGGCCCAGCAGGGGCGGCTCACCCGAAGCGTCACGCGTGGTCCTGGCGGGCAGGAGCAACAGGGGGGGGGGGGAAGAGGAGGAGGTGGAGGGGAAGGGGAGGGCCAGTGTAAACCAAAGACACATCAACGATGTTGCAATAAACCCTTCCTTCGAACTCCCTCTTTGTAGGCTCCCATAAGCATCTATTTCGTTGCGGGGAAACCCTGTTGGAAGACAACCGCGTGACAATCTCCAACCGAGCCAACGCACCATTCCCGGGGCCTCACCGCCGTGAATGAGCGTTACTGCTGCGCCCTGACAATCATAAATCGTGCCAGAACAAAATTCTGGGGACGCCAACCACGATAATCCTTGAAACTGCTGCACACTGTTAGAAAGAACTTGCGCGGCGCTGAAGCAAGAACCGCAATTTGAAAAGGAGCCCGCCCTCCATCCGTGAAGCTCCCGCAAAATCTAAAACGAATGCGCGCAGCATTGAGGCAATAACTGCATTTAGAAAACCACCCGCCCTCTATCCGTGAAACTCCTGAACACGTTAAAGGCAAATTCGCGCGGCGCCAAGGCGATAACCCCATGTTGGAAACCCACACGTTTAACACGAATGTGAGCGGCGCTCAAGCGAGAACCACAATTTGAAACCAACAACCCTCCGTCCGCGAACCTGTTGCCAAAGTCCAAGCTTCAAGTCTATAAGCAACGAAAAAACTGTAAGGCGAAACGCCTGGCCAATCCTACCGGCCCCTCTTGGGGTTGACAGGGACTACTTATTTATAAGGAGAGGGATGGAGGAGCCCAAGGGGGGTCAAAAAGGGGAACAAAGAGGCCCAAGGGGGGGGGGCAACTTCTTGTGTGGGGGGTTCCTGTGCATCGCTCAACCTTTTCGGTGAGGAGGAAGGCGACGTCTCCCAGGCAGGCTACCGCCCAGGATGAATGACCCTCTGACGCAGTGCCCTCTCTCCCTCTCTCTACTTGTAGTCGCGTTGTCTCCCTGGGTTCGGCCACGGAAGTTCCTGACAGCTCTCATCGACCGACCGACCATCGACCGAGGGGAAGGATCGAGGTTCGATGTTCGTTATCGTTGGTCGCCGGTCCTGTTTCGCCTTTCTCTGGCCCCCCAAGGGAAGCTTCTCGTCGCCAAGGCCGGCTTGCCCCCCGCTGAAGTGCTGGTCAGAACGCGCCCCAGGAGTGGTCCGAGGCCGATCTTCGAGAGGAAGACTCGGACCCCCTCTCGCCGCGAACAAAACCCCGCGACGGAAGGTGCTTGGCCCTCTCCGTCTTCCGAGGGAGGCGTTGGGGAAAAACTGCACGCGCGTGGTCCTGTCCGCAGTGGGCCCCGGAAACGGCAGGGCCGATTTTTCACCGTTTCCGAAGAAAATGTCCCTCGAAAATGGAAATGGCAAAAAAACGGCGACCGGAAACGGCAACGAAAACGGCTCCAGGATTGGAATCGGAGCGGGAACCCGTGAAAGAACGGCGACGGAACTGGTAAAAGACGGCGTCGGAACCGGCAAAAAAACAGCAAAACGGAACCGGTGAAAAAACGGCCCTGTCGTTTCCAGGGCCCACTAAGGTCCTGTGTCCCGCGCGTCCTGCAAGCACGCTCTCCCCACATTTGCCAGCTGACCAAACCTTGGCGGCGAGGGCCCTTTCCTTGTGTGTGGTGCCCCGCCACATGCATGCCGTACTGGGCCCACTTGGGTGGGCCATCGATCTCCCATTTTGGCTCGTGCGTGTCATCGTTCATCTTGAACGATCTCACGCTCTCGTCAGTCTGGTTGGTGGGATTGTTCTGCTTGTTCGGCATCTGCTTCTTCTTGTACTCGCTCACTTTGCCGTACAGGAGGCCTGTGATCTGGGAAAGCTCCAAGATCACCCACCCCGCAATCTGCAGTTGGTCCCTCGACGAGAGGCTGCTCTCCGCCTTCGCCACGGCGCCCCCGCTGCTCGTGATTGACCCGACTGGCGCCCCCGCAATACTCAGCCAGAGCAGCCGGCGCCGGCGCTTTGCGTAGTGGATCTGCCCTGTGAGGCTGTAGTGGATATTCTTGCAGCCAGGTCTCGCTGCGTCCCATGATGTTCCCGCTGGTTTTCTCGAGCACGTACCTCGTGTCTCCCACCTCCCGCGCCTTCGAGTGCCCCCTGCATACCAGCACTGATAGTGCGGCCTTCTTGTTCTTCTTGTCGTCCTTCCTTCTCGGCCGCGTTCTCGTCCTGATTCATGTTCAGCTTGAGCTGGCCCTGTGCGTCCTCCACGGCCTGCGTGCTACTGGCTGGGGGAGTAGCATGGGGTGTCGGAGGATGCTTGCTCTTGTCAGCTGGGCCAGATCAGCCATCTACTCCTCTTATTGGGCCTCTTCTGTTCATGCACGCAGTCCCTGGGCAGCTGCCCATCTGTAAAGCTTCCCCCGTTGGAGCCCTCGTCTCGTCGTAGCCCCCCTGTTGGTAGTGGTGACGCGAAACGGTGCTACGATCTAGTTCCGCCTAACAACACCTCGGTCCTTTCCGCTGGCTCTCGATCCCGCGTGCCACTTCATTGCGCGTCATGCCCTTGCTGTTGCCCTTGTTCCCTTTCCTCCGTCTGCTCGTCGTCCGACGAGTAGTGGTCAATCCCCCGTGGCCCCATTGCTTGGTTCGCGTTATTGTAGGTCGTCATCATGTTCATCATCCCAATCATATTGTGGTGGGTCTCCATGTGGCGGGTGAGGATCTCCATCAGGTGGCATCTCAGCCTGTGTCCTGCCTTCGTCATGGTGTGAGCGGGACTGTTGTGGCCGGCTTTGATGGCATGCCTCATCTTTTGCATTTTCTGCATCTTGTTTATGGCCAAGGCTACTGAGAATAGACTCTATTGCCTCCACCGCCGACAGTCTCGAAAAACTGAGTCCCACCAGCCCTCTGGGCGTAGGTGGTTCCGGGAGTTTCCTCTTCCATCTTCCCTTCTTCCCCTTCGGGGAGGGGCTTACCCCTCCCCCTAACCCCCTCCCCTAGACCTGGACGGGGGGTTTCGCTGGTAGTTGGGAGCGTCCAAGATGGCCCGAGATGGCTCCAAGAGGGCCTCGGAGAGCCCAAGATGACCTCCAAGATGGCTCAAGACAGCCCAAGACGCCTCAAGATGGCCCCGAGGATGCTCCAAAAGGCCCCAAGACCGCCCCAAGACGACTCCAATTGGCCACGTAGCCTCCCAAGGGGGCCCCCCAAGAGGCCAAAATGGCTCCAAAACCTAACGAAAATCAATGTTTTTTGCTGTCTCGCCTTTTCGCTTCCGATGGCCATTCGAGGCCTCAAGATGGTTCCAAGAGGGCCCAAGAGGGCCCAAAGAGGGGCCCAAGATGGCCCCAAGACGGCCCTAAGAGCGCCCAAGAGCGCTCCAAGAGCGTCCCAAGAGGGGTCCAAGAGGCGATTTTAGAGGCTCCCGAGGGGGGACGCCAATTGGGGGACCCCTTCCTTTGATCGATCACCTCCAAGATGGCCCCAAGAGCGCTCCCAAGGCTCCCAAGAGCGCCCCAAGAGGGCCTCAAGAGGCGCCCAGGAGGCCCCAAGAGGTCCCCAAGAGGCCCTCAAGAGGCTCCCTAGACCCCCAAGAGGCCTCAAGAGGATCCCCGAGGCATCCAAGAATCCCCCAGGCGCTCCAAGAGGACTCCAAAACAACTTCCAAGGGACATCCTAGGAGGCTCTTGTGCACGTCATTGTTCTTGTTCCTTCTCATCTTTCTCATCCTCCTCCTCCTCCTCCTCCTCCTCCTCCTCCTCCTTGTCGGCCTACTCCTCCTCCTCCTTCTCCTCCACTTTATCAGCCTCATCCTCCTCCTCCTCCTCCTTTCCTCTTCTCTTCCTCCCCCTCCTCATCCTCCTCCTCCTCCTCCCCCTCCTCCTCATCATCCGCCTATTCCCCCTCCTCCCTCCTCCCTCCTCCCACTTTTCCCACCTGCTGCCCCTCCTCCTCCTCCTCCTCCTCCTCCTCCTCCTCCTCCTCATCCTCCTCCGGCTCATCCTCCATCCTCGCCCTCTTGGGTAAGACAGGTCCCCCAGCCCTTTGCTACCCTGTATGCTCTCTCACTTCCCTGATCACCGCAATTCGCCTGGGCATCGTTTTTGGATGGGCTGGTGGGGATTTTTTTTTACAGCCGCAGGCGGAAGCGCCAGCGGCGGCGGGTAACGGTCGGGCTGCGGCCGCTACAAATTGGCCGGAGGCGCGCGCGAACCGCGGCCGGCGCCGAGCGGCGGGTGCAAGGGTGCTGCTGCCCAAGGAGTCTGATGGGGACCCAGCACCCAGGGAGAGGTAATTACGCTGCCAAAGTGGCGCGATGCAAGACCCCAACCGTGTCAGTCCAACAGAACAGAAGCAGCCTGTGACACAAACTGAACAGGAGGAGGTCCCCAACCTCGGCGGGAATGAAGTGCAAGGGGATCCAGGGGCCCTGCCATGCACAAGCATCAACCGAAAGACAAAAGAGCAGTCGTCAGTTGGCATCCCGTACGAAAGGTTAGCTCTGACAGCGCCAGCGAACCGTCGCAGCTTCAGAGTACGCACCCACAAAGCCCGAAGGCGTGGAGTTCGTGGTGTCGAACCGAACCAGGCACGCCAGCCCAGGAGACAGCCGCGAATGGATGCGGACGCAAGCGACCATCAAGACATGATGTAACGCAATGCGGAAGGTACAACAGTCCCAATCCACCAGCCGAGATCGCAAGCGACGCCAACCGGATGAGAACAGGGGCGTGTACCAGGAAGCAACAAACGTGACCAGCACAACCGGAGCCGCCTAACCAAAATACACTGGCGTACCTGAGTGGAGTAGACGAAGGCGCTCGAGGAGCGGTGCTGCCTCTTACCAGCTGCAGCCCAAGCAACAGCCAGTGGTCACGAAGAAGCCCAGGGAAGACCGCTCGTCCGGGTGGAGCGGGGGCGCGACGGTGGAGATGCCGATCCAGGCAACCGTAACTGGCGGCCAGCAAAGGCCCAGCGAACCACTGCACAAATGTGGGATCAGTCTCCTGACCACCCGCTGCCACACTGAGGCCGGTGCGCGCAGGTGGGTGCGCAACTGGTCCCTGCGTCCGAACGCGGCAAAGCCCTACGGGAGGCACCCCAAGTCATCGTCACCGGAGGGGTACCTCAACGGCACCAGGAGTCCATCGTCTGGTCTACGTTGAGGACCCGCTGCCGGGAAGCCACCCGCCCACAGTCGCTCCCAGGAGAGCGCGGAGAAGAGCAGCTGAAGGCCGCTGTTTTCCATGGAGAAACCCAGGGAGCATGAGAGCGGTACTGGACAGTGACGAGGCGAAGCCATCTTTGCGTCGGTCACAGAACCGCGAGGCCGGCGGACGGATCCCGAAAGGGCCAAGGGCCAGAGGTGAAAACAACTACAGCGGGGCCAGGGGCCAACTAGGGCCTGCACGCAACATGCCCCAGCGCTGTCATGCAGACGGTATTGCTGGTAAACACACTTGGGTCCAAAGGTAGGAAGTGCGTGTACCAGGGAGGGCGGCGGAAGGCCGCCACGTGTGCATGTGAAACTGAAGAGCAGCTGAAGGCCGCAGTACCTTTGAGAACCCAGGGAGCATGGTGAGTGCGTATCTGGACGGAGACGAGGCAACGCCATCGGCGTCGGTCACAGAGCCGCGAGGCCGGGGGACGAACTCCACCAGGGCCAGAGGTGAAAACAACTACAGCAGGGCCGGGGCCAACTACGGCCTGCAAGCAACACGCCCCGTGATGCCATGCAGACGGTATTGCTGGTAAACACACTTGGGTCCAAAGGCAGGAAGTGCACTCTGGTGGGGATACGCGAAGCGTCAAGAATTCCTTCTCTACCTTGGTGTTCACTTTGGTACTTCCCATGGGTTAAGGAGGAGGGGAGGGATGAGCGCAGGATGATGGACAAGAGCGAGCAGGACGAGAAAATACTCGCATGAGGAGAAACTAAAAAGGGGGAGGATTGTGGACATAGGAGGTGCGGACGACGACGACGACTGCACTGTGCTGTAACTCCAGGAACGGTCTCCGATTCGTTACCTCCACAATGCCCCGAAAGGGTCGCGGTTAGAGATGCGGTAAGCCCCAGAACACTCAAGAGGATGGGATTCGTCGCGAGAGCCTGTCGAAGGGGAATTCCATGCCGCACTAGCGCGGGGCAGGGGTGTTCCCTCAAGCAGTCTGCGGCGCCCTGCTTTGGGGAAACACGAGGTACCGCTCCTCCTCCTCCTCCTCCTCCTCCTCCTCCTCCTCCTCCTCCTCCCCCTCCTCCCCCTCCTCCCCCTCCTCCCCGCTACTTCCCAGAGCTCTCCCTGGGTGCGTTCTGACCAGACTGTCGACGCGGATCCAGCCGTGGAGGACGAGAGCCTCCCAGGAGGCCCCAAGAGGCGAGAACACGCCACGGGTAGCGATATCGGTACCTCACCCTCCTCCTCCTCCTGCTCTTCTGCCACTTCTGCCTCCTCCTCCTCCTCCTCCTCCTCCTCAGCCTCAGCGGGATGGCCCCAGGGGCCGCCCCGAACGACGAGCACGGCGGCTGCGGCGAAGACGACGACGCGCGGGGGGGGGCGGCGGGAGGCTCCGGGCCGAAAGTGCCCACCACGCAGTCCGGGGGCAGGGGGCCGTAGATCGGTATGCGCTCCGCCTGCGGGGCCCCGGGAGGGCACTTTTCGGAGGGCAGGGGGAAAAGTGAGGATCGAGAGGATCGAAAAAGTGGAGGGGCCTCAGTGATCTAAGATCGGGGAGCGACGAAGGCGATCCAAACTTCTGGGCGTTGCTGCTTCGTGTCCGTTCTCAAGATGGCTCGCGGGGACGTGCGGAGGCAAGCGGGCACCTCTCGGGCCTCCTTCTCCTCCTCCCTCCTCTTCCTCCTCCGTCGCGGCTCGTCCTCCCCGCTCCTCCTCCCCCTGCACTCCCACCTCCTTCCCCCCTCTTCCCTCCCTCTTCGCTCCTCCTCCTCCTCGGTCCACTCCCTCTTCCTCTACCTCATTCCAGCTTCCCTCCTCATCCTTGCCTTCTTGCCTCCTCCTCCTCTCCTCCTCTTCGTCCTCCTCCTACTCCTCATCATCCTCTTCCGTCCTCGTGGAGGAAGGGCTCGGGCGTCGTTCAGCTTCGCTCCCAATCATGCCCAATCCCAAAACACTGCCATCAATGTCGTGGGCATGGGTGGAACACTCCGTGTCACGATCTCTGCCATCTTCGCCGCGGGAGGACCCGCCACGCCAATCGCTGAGGCATGGAAGGGATGCGTCCTTGTTCACGCCCACGCGGGGCGAAATGCGAAAGGCGCCAGAAGAGGTGGAGGAGGCCCGACCCTGCCGAAATGGCGTCCTGCATCCAATTCTGCGCGAGCGGGCCTCCTCCTCCTCTTCTCTGCTCCTCCACCTCCTCCTCCATCTCCTCCTCCTCCTCCTTCCTGCCCTCGTCCTCCCTGTCCTCCTCCTCCCTGTCTTCCACTCGAAGCCTGCAGCAAGGTCTCAAGGTGTAGCCGAAGCATGGCAACAAGAACATCTGTCAAGACCGCGAGCCCCTTTACCGCACAGGCCGAAGGCCCAGTGGAGGTGCACAAAACGAAACACGTTCCAAGGTGTAACCCAAACACGAGGAACATACATGAGCGTACCCCTCCGAAGCCAGGGTTGTCCTTACCCACATGCCAGCTGTAAGAATATCATGCGCAGTGGGGGCCGCCTTCCAAGAAATAGGCGGGGCTCCTGGGAAGGCACTTCTTATAAGCCCTCCTGGCTTCTGAGAATCCTCCTTAGAAGCCTCCAGGCCCTTCGAAGAAGGCACCTTCCTTCTGAGAGGCATCCCGCCTTCTTAGAAAGCTCACCCCGCCCTAGCCCTTTGTGCGCGCCGCCGAAATGCCCTTGGCCGCCGGCCAGCAACGGCGGGTAAGGATGGGCCTAGTAAGCACGGGTGCAAGGGTAGCCTTTGGTTACGCGTCGGATCCTCACCATGGATGTTGTCTGTAACACCGCACACGGCGAAGCTGGTGATGAAGCCGTGCAAGGGCAAGCGATTGGGGCGAGTTTTGCTGCCGGCAAGTCAGGGATAATTAGAAGGCCCGCAAATCAGAGCATCGCAATCCAACAGTACCACGCACACGTTTCCTCCAGCGCGCCGACGGGTTGACAATCAGCGGGCCAAGTGCAACTACGACGGGACGCGTTCAAAGTCAAGTCACCACCTTGTGTTGCAGCGTGCACGCCAGGGCTAGTACTCCCCGAGAGGAACGGGCATAGCCGACAGCTGAGCAGCCAAGATCAGAGTCTGTCAAAGACATGCAGGACATCGAGGTATGCGGACAAACACGGGGACGCCAGACGCCAGGTCGGGAAAAAAGAGAAAGGAGAAGGAATGCGAGAGGAAACCGCACAAACAAACATCATGCCAACACGCGACACACACACACACACACACAACACACACACACGCACTCTCAAATGGGCGACCACGCGCCTCACGTCGCGGCAGTCACGGCAATGATAATGGCAGAGAACAGCGAGCGGATACGGACAGGATGACCAAGATAAGCTGAAACCAGGGCGGCGAAAACGACGAGACGCGAAAACGAGGCGAGAGCACGCCCACACACACACACACACACACACACAACACACACACACACACACACACAAACACACACACACACACACACGCACGCACACACACACACAAACACACACACACACACACACACACACGCACACACGCACACACAAACACACACACACACACACATACACACACGCATAAACACACACACACACGCGCGCGCGCGCACACACAGACACACGCACACACACGCGCGCACACACACACACACACTGCATACACCACATCAAAAGCACAATCTGCATCCGAACTGCGGGGGCAGGCTCCGCCTTCGCGTTCACCCCTGCGGACCCTTCATACATGGGAACCTCGGGCGCGCGCGTGAGAGCGCTGGCAATTCAAGGGCGCCCTCCCCTCCTGCCTCTGCTCCACCATACCATGTCTGCCTCTGCCGCTCCGAGCGGGATCGCCCAGGATCCTGACCCAGTGGCGCCGCTGCCTGCTCCTCCGCCGACCGCTCGGGAGTGATGGCGTCATGGGCGTGCGCCCTTTCGGCAGCACGCCGGCGGGCACGCGAGCCCTCACCCCGCGGGGCCGCGGCACGAGCCGAGGACCGCGAAGGCCCCTCGCGAGCTGGTCAGATCCGAGCCTGCCAGGGGCGAGGGAATCGTGCCGACTCCCGACCTGTGCGGTCCCAGGCGTCCGCCGCCAGATGATCTCGCGCGATACGCGCGGTCAACCCGTGCAACTAAGGACGCGCGGTGAGGATGCAAGGGCCTCGGAGGGCCATGCAGACACTTTGCGAGCGGGGCGCGGCCAGCAAAAGCGGCCAAGGATGTGCCGAAGAGGAAGGATGCACGGGTAGCCTTGGAAAGTCGCTCATCCTTACTCTGCGGGCAGACTGTAACCTGCCACTGAAGGACGCCAAGTGCGTAGCTGCACCGATACTAACAAGGCTCATCCTGGGCCCAGTATCGGCCTAGTCAAAAACAGTCCAAGTGTGCTGTTGACGTCCTCCGAGACCGGACCATATCGCCACACATGACACCAGGGACGAACGCGCGGAATCAGATCATGCGCGACCAGGCGAGACCAAGGCATGCCATTCAAGAGCATGGACGTACGCTACCACGCAATGCAGGCGCTGTTCAGTGGGCGAGTAGGACCCGCGAAGAGGTAAGAAATAGCTTGCGCGGGGTCTCTTCGCACGGTGCCGATTGTACGCGGAGTCTCTTCGCGCAACGCATGTTGCTGTGTCTCGTAGAGCTCTCCCCTCGGGGGGCGTGGAACTTTGAACCTCTGCTTGGCGTTCGTGGACTGACGCTGGGCAGGGACTCATTGCGGGGTCTCTGGAGCCAGCTGTCCATGAGCACGCAAGGCCCATCCTTGCCAGCTGTGCGCTGTGCTGCGGGTCTCGTCCTGGCGAAGCCCTCTTCCTTCACGGACCTGGTCGTTCAACCTCGCTCTGCACCGCGCCGTGGCATCCCGCGCCGCAGCACGGCCCTACAGGATCCACATGGCCTGAAAGGGTGGCCTTCAGCTCCCCCCTCCCGCGGATGCCACCTCCCCCTTCCCCCGCCCTTGTCTGAGTGCACCGATTCGGAGTCCGCAGCCGCCCTGCTCCTTAGACCGACTCGCGCCGTCGCCGTCTCTGCGATGCGGAAACTTTGGTTTGCGAGGGCGGGCACGTAACGCTCTAGGGCTGAACCTAAACGGTGTTTTCCGTGTTCGTTTTGCTTCTGCTTTCCCTCGCTTTTGTCTCACATCCGCCTCTGCCGAAAAGCGAAGTCGAAACGAACACGGCCCACGGAATCGCCAAAAACACCGTTGATGTCCAGCCCTGGCAAAAACGTTTGGATTGTGAGGGCGGGCACGTAGCACTATTCCACCGTGCCTGTTGCCCGTCGGCCACTTTTTCTGTTTCGTCAGAAGTCTGACCACTGGGTGGCCGCGGCCTCTCGAGTCCCCGAAACAGTGGCGAAGACGGCATGGAGGAGCCCAAAGGCTGTCCCCCGACGGTGCGCCTTGTTCCCTGGATGCGAGGTGCCTCATCGGAGGGGCGCAACCCCACCCCATTTTTCTGCCTTTCCCCCCGGAGTTCGAGGAGCAGTGCGCTGCGGTGTCTCTGCACGCCGCCTCACACGCAGCACGCCTCCTTCCCACCCCTATTTCTGTCTTCCTCTCTAGTCATATATAGAGACATCCCATCCCTATTCCTAATCAAGAAAACGTCCCTATCCCTATGTCTCTCTTCCTCCCCACTCCTATTCCGACTCCCCCCTTCCCTGTTCCTTCCCTTCATCTCCCATCCCTTTCCTAAGAAAGAAACCATCCCTGCCGCAACGCCAGCCGTGTCTCGGGCCGGGCGAAAGGGGGGGATAGTACAGGGGGGTTTTGAGAACAAGCTCGCGTAGCTGATTTTCCCGGCGCCTCCCGGCGCCGGGAGGCGCCCATGTATCGAGGAATGGGCCCTTCGGTGAGGCCGACACCAGCTGCACGCAGCAAATTTCGTAAACCCCCCTTGCCCAATCCCCTCCTTTCGTCCAGCCCGATCCTTGGGCTGCGCCAGGCGTCCCCAACGGTTGCACGGATGGATGGCCGGGGATGGACAGAACCCCCTTTAGCACAACGTGGTTTAGTGAAAACGACCTGAGGCCCAAACCTGGCGGGCGCGAGCCTGGAAAACAACGGCCACGGCGCCCTCTCGAGAACCGAAAACGGACAATTCACGAATCGACGTGTCACTGTTGGGGGTTCTGTCCACCCCCGACACCAGCTGCACGCAGCAAATTTCGTAAACCCCCCTTTCGGGGAGACGTAAGACCCGGGTACGGGGGACTCGGAAATCCCCGACGAGGTCGTCAAAAAAATGACGAGGCCGAGCCTGCATTTTGACGAGGCCTCCCGCTGCAGACATCCCACAAAACTCCTCCTCGTCAAAATCCGAGTCGCGGTCGTCAAAAAACGATGGCGAACCCGAGTCCCGGCAAACCCGGGTCTTACGCTCCCCCGACTTTAGATTAAAAAGAACTATGCACATGCACCGATTCTGGCCAGGGCCCATCCTGACCCCAGGATCGGTGCATACGCCCTCCCACCTTGGCCAGGAAGGCATGTGCGCCGATCCTGGGTCAAGGACTGGCCTTGCCAGGGTCGGTGCCTGTGCACAGTTCTCTTCGCCTGGAGACTTCCAGACATAGAATTCCACAAGCAAAAACGCACGCAACAACCTCACGCGTGGATGGTGGCTCCTCGTCCAGACTCGCGCTCCTGCCCGAGACCCGTGAGATCGGATGGCCAGAAATCAAGAGCTGTGAAACCGCTCTCCGGACAGATGCCGATTCCTTTCCGGAGCGGTGCTGTCGCTTGCTGCGTCCTTGAACTCAGAACCCCCTTTGTCGTACTCTTGCTAGCTCGCGGGGATGGATGATGATGATGATGATGATGCTGATGCTGATGCTGATGCTGATGGCGGTGATGATGGTGACGATGATGATGATGGTGATGATGATGATGGTGATGATGCTGATGATGCTGATGATGCTGATGATGATAATGCTGAGAATGATGATGATGCTGATGATGATGGTGAAAATGATGGTGAAGATGAGGAAGAGGAGGAGGAGGAGGAGGGAATAGTAGCCGTAATAATCGTAATACAAGGAGTCGTAGAGCTCGAAAGATAGAGAACAACATCTCTCAAAACGGAGCTCCCGCCGGGACTGCCGGACCCCGTGGCGCTCGTCTCTCCAAGCGCAGGGACTGTTCAGGGAACGCTGGTCAAGAGTGCGCACTGCAACATCGTTGATACATCGTGGGCTTACGCTGGTCCTTCTCCTCCTCCTCCTCCTCCTCCTCCTCCTCCTCCTCCTCCTCCTCCTACGCCTCCTCCTCCCCTCCTCCTCCTCCTCCTCCTACGCCTCCCTCCTCCTCCTCCTCCTCCTCTCCTCCTCCTCCTCCTCTCCATCCTCATCCTCATCATCATCATCATCATCATCATCACATCATCATCATCATCATCATCATCATCATCATCATCATCATCATCATCATCAATCATCATCATCATCATCATCATCATCATCATCAGCATCATCATCATCATCATCATCATCATCACCACACCACCACCACCACCACCACCACCACCACCACCATCATCATCATCATCATCATCATCATCATCATCATCATCATCATCATCACCACTCTCACTTTTCCATATCCTCCTCTCCCTGCTGTCCCCCCCTCCCTCCTCATCCTCCCCCCACCTCCTGCTCCTCCTCCTCCTCACCCGACCTGCTCATCCTCCTCACACATCGCACATCGCTCGAGTCCAGGTCGTCCACTTGCCCTACCTGAACGACAGTCCTACACATCCCTCTTCTTCTCTTCTGTATATTGCTCGTCCTCCTCCCATCCCGTCCACCCCCTCCTCCCCCTCCTATCTTCCTCTACCTCTTACTCCTCCTCATCGTTCTCCTCCACCTTTCCCCTTCCATCTCCTCGGAAGGTGGAACGCGGAGAAGGAACAACAGGAGCACAAGCACGAGAAACGAGTATGACACTTTGACATCATCAATGCATGCCTACACGACGTGAGCTAGCTGCACACGGTGGCACGAGTAATGATACTTTTCGGCTGCATTTGAACCATTCGGTAAATAGGAAAATCGGGAGGAGGAGGGAAGGGGGGGGGCGGAGAGCGGGGATGGGAGGACAGGACAGGACTGCGTCGGGGTACGGGCCAAAGTTACACTCGACACCTACACACACATCGAAGGCCTGCAGCGCGCGCGTACGCATGAAAATGACGAACGATCTGAAAATGGGAGAGGAGGACGATGAGGAGGAAGAGACAGGAGGAGGGCGGACAATGGGTGGAGGAAGGCGGAGACCCGTACATCCATCCGCGGATGTGCTTTGCTCAGCGCGGAGCCCCAGAGGTCCCGACCACTCCCCCAAGGCTCGCCTTCTGCCTGGGATCCGTTGTGGATGGCCCCGGGGCCCAGCAACTGGGCCTCCGAGGCCGAAATGGACAGAAAGCTTGGAGGAAACAGCCCGCCCTCTTCGGGCGGCGGCGGCGCGGGGCCTCCGACTGCCTCAACAACCCGTCGCTCCTCCGCGCGCGCCGCGGCCAGCGCCGGTTGCGGCGACGACGGCTGGCCGCGCACGGTCGTCGTCGTCGTCGTCGTCGTCGTCGTCGTCGTCGTCGGTGTCGTCGGTGTCGTCGGTCGTCGGTCGTCGTTTGTCCGTCGGCCGTCATCATAGTTTTCTGTTTGAAACGTCCCCCTCCTCCTTCTCCCTCTCATATTCCTCCCCCTTGGAATACCTGACTACGGGAGCGCAAGGTTGGGGTGTCATACGCAAGGTGGCATGGAGACCTCACGCAAGCTGCCTGGGCGGCAAGCGGCGTGGATGGGAAATGTCATGTGCACCATCCTCCTCTTCCTCCTCCTCCTCCTCACCGCCACCATCACCACTCCCCCCCTGCATCATTCTGAGTAGGCTGAAAGCTGGTAGAAGATCCATGGAACCTAGGTGGCACATCGCGCCGTGTGCAGCAGGAACCGCGCGTCGGCGCGCGCCCTCCGCAGTCGCCCATGCCAGAGGGGACTGTGGGACCGTCGGGTCCGTGAGGTCGCTGTCGATGTGGGGCCACGCGGGCCACGAAGAGACACGAGCTTGCTGTGGATGCTTGCGGCGGTAGATCGCGGGCGCGGGCCTCCGCCGCGCTGGCCACTGCCGCGAACATGAAAGCCTGTCCCACGAGCCGGCTCGGGCGCTCGCGGCTTCCCACCTGTTCCTCATCCTCCTCCTCCTTCTCCTGCCCACCTCACCCTCCTGCCCCTGATCGCTCCTCGTTATCCGCCTCCTCCTGTTCCTGCTCGTTCCTGTGCCCCCAGCCCCAAAACAGATATACATCCATGTACACATCGAGAACGAACTGTATACCTATAAACATGCATATACATGCACAATTAAACTTGTGTATATGTATGTGTGAATGTATGTGTACATGTATTTGTGTATGCATATGCATGTATATATACATATTTGTATACGAACATGTATGTGTACGTGTACATGTGTACGTAGTGGTTCCATCTATGTGTATGTGTATGTGGATATGTATGTACGCATGCCTGCATGCATGTATGTACGTATGGCTGTGTGTGCATGCATGCACGCATGTTTGTGAGTATGCATGTGTGTATGTATGATCGTCTGTAGGTAGGTAGGTAGGTAGGTAGGTAGGTAGGTAGGTATGGATGTAAGCCTGTACGTATGCATATGTGTTTGCATGCAGGTGTAATGGATGTGTGTATAGAGGCATGCATGTAGGTATGTCCGTATGTATGTGTGTATGTATGTGTGTATGGATGTATGTATGTATGTGTGTATGTATTTGTGTATGGTTGTATGTTTGTTGTATGTATGTATGTTGAGTTGTGTGTATGTATATACATATGCACATCTGTATGCATCCATACATGTGTATATGCATGCGTATGTTCATGGTGTGGTGATATTTGTGAATGCGATGGATGTATGCATGCATGGATGTATGTAGGTACGTATGTACGTATAGGTGTGCATATATTCATGAATGCAAATTACAACCGTCGCACGCGCTACGCGCACGCGCCTGGGTTCTAGCGCAGTCCGGGGTGGCACCGGAAGAGCTTGGATGGAAGAGAGAGCGCGCCCCCTAGCTACCCCCAGGGGGGGGTCCCCCCTAAACTCCCCCCCCCCATTCGACCCTCCCTGTCCGAAGCACCCCACCTCCCTCCCTCCTATTATCCGCTTCTCTGGAGACCCCCTTTTCCCCTTCCCCCCGTTTTCGCGCTCCGGAAGCAAGCTCCTCCACCGACACCTTTCCAGGGAGGGGGGGGCGTGGCTGCCCTCCCCCCCCCATTTGCCCCCTCCCGCTCCCCCCTTTCGCGCTCCAGACGCCAAGGCCACCTGGCCTGCCCTGGAGGAGGTGCGGCCACCCCGGGCCAGGGCCGCCTGCGACAGCACGGGAGGAGGAGAAGGAGCAGGAGGAGGAGCAGGAGGAGGAACAGGAGGAGCAGGAGGAGCAGGAGGAGCAAGAGAAGGGCGGCCGCACGTGTCCTGCTGTCCCGCAGGCCGTACAGGAGCGGTCCGATGTGGCTCAGGGTGTTCGTGTTGTCGCGGACGATGCGCTTGCCCCGCTGCTGTGGCTGACGGCCGATTTCGGCCCCCCCCGGGAGGCACATTTAGCGGCGCGCACATGGAGGTGGAGGGAGGGGGAGGGCTCCTTAGAAGCGGGGGTGCTTCTAAGAAGCCCTCCCCACTCTCCTCACCCCCCTCCGCACGTGGCTGACACATGCAGGGAAGATGAAGGTGCGCGCGTGACTGACACATGCAGGGATGATGAAGATGCCCACTTTCCCACGGAGAAAGGGGGCTCCCGTGGCTGACGTCTGGCTTGACGGCCGCAGGGCCGCCCCCCCCCCCCCCGACGCCCGAGGCAGGCGCTCTGTCTTCCTCGTCCTGCGGGCGGCGCCCGGGAAGAGGGGGGCGGAATTGAATAAGTGAACACAAAGTGGCATAAACATAAAAACTCGGAGGTCCGCGCGGACCTTCGAGTTTTTTGGTTGTTTGTGTTACTTTTTGTTTACCTATTGAAGAGTGGGAGCCTCTGAGGAGGCGATGGGTTGACTAGAATGAGCTGGAGGCCTCTACGAAGCCTGACCAAACGCCTCCCAGGCCTTCTAAGATGGGGAGTGAAGGACAGACGCACGCGCCCAACCACGTGCACGAGTACGGCCCCAGAGTCCGGGAGGCTAGCCAAGCGATACATTGAAAACATGAACACGATCAGATCCATCAAGAACACAAACCCCTTTGCTAAGAGCTCAACGTCCCCTTGAGATGAGCCAGGCGAAGGCCATTCGAAGGTGGGGAGTCCAAACACGAAGAACACCACGGTACCCCTCCAAAGTGTGTGCTGTTCTTCACCCTCGTTCTTGCTGTACGAGCCGGTCCTCCTTTCGCTCCTGCGAGAGCCCCCCCCCGCCTTCCAAGCCCCCCCCCTGTCTTCTGTGGGGGCCGCCCCCCCCCCCCGCTTCCACCGCCCCCCCGATCCGCGGCGACGCCGACAGCGAATCCTGTTCAAAATGAACAGGAACTGCTGTTGGGCATCGTACCCATTCTTTCCGTACCCATCCCGTGCGTGCAGATTCTTTGATCAGCAGCTTCCAGCTGGGACCCACCTTCTGCTAGGAGGCAGGCCCTTGGGGCCAGGGCAGGGGGCCGCAGAGGCCCTGGCCCACCCTGACGCACCCGCAGGCCCCCCCCCGGGGCCTGGGGAGGGCCCCGAGAGGCCGAAGGCGGCGAAATGACTCCAGGGCCCGGTGCTGTCAAGACCGTCTCTTGCATGGCGACCCTGCGATCATTTCGGGAGCGGCCAAGAGGGGGGTGTCCAAGACGGGGGGGTGCAAATCATGACCGGCGGCATGTGCGCGGCCCAGCGGGGGGGCCAGGTACGTAATGAAATAAGAAGAAGCGCCATGAAATCTGGGGAAATATCATGGCCCCCGCCATGATCTCCACCCGCACTAGTCATCACCACCCTCTTTGCCGCCCCCGATCATTGGCGACCCGATTTCTGTCGAGCCGGGCGTTTTCGCTCAATTTCGGGTCCCGGGACACTCGCAAATCGATCCGGTCCGAAAAGGTGACGCAGAAAAATGGGGTCAGGGGCTCTGGCCCAGACCCAAGGAAGGAGGGAAGAGGAGGAGGAGAAGCAGGAGGAGGAAGAGAAGTGCCGGGACAGCACCGAGCGTGGAAAGACTCGCCAGCCACCGCAGCAGGGGTCTGGCACGAAAATGGCAGAAAGGACCTTTCGGGAGGCATTGACAGCATATGTGGCTTCCGCGGGCCGGGGGCCCAATCGAAGCCGTTGGATGCTCTGGGGCCCCCAAGTTCGTTCTCTCTCTCTCTCTCTCTTTCTCGCGAGCCTCACCCTGGAGCGCCACGGGAAATTCGCTCGTAGGGGACCCCGCGGCGGTTTTGTATTGTTTGTTGTTGTTGTTGCTGTTGTTGTTGTTGTTGTTGTTGTTGTTGTTGTTGTTGTTGTTGTTGTTGTTGGTGTTGTCGTTGTCGTTGTTGTTGTTGTTGTTGTTGTTGTTGATGTTGTTGTTGTTGTTGTTGTTGGTGTGTGTGTGCGTGTGTGTGTGTGTATGTGTGTGTCCGTCCGTTGCGGTTGTTGGGCCCAGGTGTGCGACAAGACATTCTCAGGGCACCGTGCGGCCATCCTGCCGGGAGTGGGCTAGATGTGCTCCAAAAGTTCCGGAGAGTAGGACCCAGCAGCTGTGTGCGGCTGTTTCTCGACCAGCCTGCAGCTGTGCGCTCGCTTGCTTTGAGACGTTGCCAGAAGCCGCAGGTGTGGGCTCGGACCGCTGTTCCTTGTGCTTGTTTTTTCGATCGTTCGCTCGCATCTGTGATGGGATGGTACGCTACACATGCTGCGCTGCTACTCTGCAGCGCCACGTTTCAAGGGGCCCAGGGACACACAAATAAATACACACAAATAAAAGGACCCCCCACTTCCATATTTTCCTATATTTTCTGGGAGTCGACGATTGATTGTGTCTGTGTGCTTTTTCCCTCCTGAACGTTACACTACGGGCTCGGCCACACATAGGGCACACATAACATCAAACTCCTTGCCAACAGACGGACGCGCACGCGCGAGAGGCAGCACAGGAGGGGAGGACGGAGGCGCAGACGCGGAGAGGGACGGCGCGGGGGAGGCACGGAGCAGGCCAGGCGGAGGAGGCGGGGGGGAAAAGGAGGGAGAGAAAGCACATCGGCTAGGCGTAAGAGTGACCTCTGGGTGAGAGTGACCTTTGGTGCGCAGCTTGTGGGGGCGCGAGGGAGCCAAACCCAAGGGCGCGGGCCGCTGATGTCGCAGCGCGCTCGGCGATCGGGGGGAGCCCCATTCGGGCCCGCACCAAAGGTCACTCCGGCGAAAGGTCACTCTTACGTGTAGTCGTGCACAGAAGCGGGAGGACCAGGCAGGAGAGCGATCACAACATCGTGCGCGCGGCTCGGCCGACCTCGGCTCCTGCGGCCTGGGGCGGGGCGGCCCCCGCTCGCGGCCGAGTGCCGGCGTGACGCCCCCAGGGGGTCTTTTCTTTTGCTGCTCCCCTTCGTGGTAGTCACAGATCTCGCAGAGCATCTGCTCGTACCGGTACGAAAAAGCGCCGCTGTCGAGTTTTTTGCACTTGCACTCACGCAAAGCGCACCCATCCTGGCGCACTCCAGGTTTCTCTGTCATCCAGAGGGCGTTCTCGAGATGGTGAAGCGTCACCCTTCGCAGCCCATGCACTATACGCTTCCTGCCCTTCTATGCTGGCCACTCCCAACGACTGAACGGACCGCCGACTCTTGTTTTCTCGTGGTTTTCCCGACGCGCGTGCGTCCTGAGAGCTGTCCCTCCGGGACCCCGTTGATGTGGAGGTAGTTCGTGGCTTGCCGGACGTTGAGGACGAGGAATCGTTCAGCCACACGAAGAGTCAGATCTTCACCATCGGGCGAGTGGCGCGCGCTGCTGGGTTGCTCTGCCCGGCGCCCGCGCAGCCAAGTGGGTGGCTGCACCTTCCAGCAGGGCTGGACCTAAACGCCCGGGCGCGCCAGACTAATTAGTTGTAGTTAGTTGCTCCGCGCGCTCGCCGGGGCGCGCTGCCTTGCCTCCTCGGTCCTCCTCTTCCCCTGCTCCTCTGATTCTTCCGGCTTCTCTGCGCTCTGCTGTCACCCGTTCTTGCCGCTGGGCTCCTCATGGATGGTAAGAAAAAGGGTGTTTCGTTCTCGTCTTGCTTGTCGTTGTTCGTCGCTTTGCCTCCGCTTCGCCTCGACTGCCAAACCAAAAACGAGCAGCGAAACGGCCCACGAGATGGCCATCACACCGTTTGGGTCCAGCCCTGCCTTCCACCAGAGCCATCGCGGCCAGCATTGAAGGGAAACTGGGACACACAAATAAATACACACAAATGAAAATATTCCCCATATTTTCCTATATTTTCTGGGTTTTTGTCTTCCCCACCACTTCCCATATTTTCCCATATTTTCCTGGGGATCGACGATTAATTGTGTCTGTGTGTTTTTTCCCCTCCTGAAGCATGTCCGGGTGGCGCTCGAGGTGCCTGCGCCAGTTCGTGCAGGGCTCGACGCGGAGAAAGCTCCACGGCTTGCTCCGGAGACCCCCCATGCACGGCACGGCCCCCCGGCCCGGCCCCACAGCCCGACTCGCCGTGCGGCGTGGGGCGGGGGGGCCGTGACAAAGCGGAGCTGTGCGGCGCCAAGCGCGGTCAGCCCCTCCTTGTTCATATGCCACCGTGGACAGAAGTAGGTTGTCAGGCTCTTGGGAAGCTTGTTTTTGCACTGCTCAGCCACCGACGGCGCCTGGCTACGAGCTTGAATGTGACACCCCTTGTATAGCTTTCGCAAAGCCACATCCCGGCATCTCAAAGTGTGCCCCGAACATGGCAAAGCGTGCCCGAGAAGCAGCACATCATATTCAAACTTCCACTCCGCACCTTCGATCGTCACTTTGGACTCCCCCAGGCTCGGCTGCGACACTGGGAGTACTTCCCGGCTCGAAGGTTTGATCTTGAGCCCTTCGATACTCAGCGCCTTCTCCACATGCGCCAACTGCCGGATAGACTGGTCCGCGTGCGTTGGCCCCGAAAGCAATCTGATTATCTGACCGTGCCGTGGGAAGGAAGAAGATTCAAGGCTAAGCCTCCCAAGCATAGCCGGCCAGCTCGCCAGGGCAATGAACGAAAGCAAATTCCCCTGGACAGCGCGCTATCAAACCAGCAGAAAGGGCAACAATCCAAAGCCCACGCTCTCTCTTCAACGGGCCAATGAATTCGCCCTCGACCGAAAGCTTTAGAGCAGGCCGGCTGTGAAGTCGAAGCAGCATCGTCGCATCTGCATCGTCAACTTTACGCTGGGGGGGTGGTCTTCAAAATGCGTGTCTCGCCCTAGCGCCAGGCACGCTCGTCGTAAGCTTGTGCAACAACTGCAAGGGTGGAGGGGTGGAGGTTTTCCACATGCGACTCTCGCCTTAGCGCCGCGCGCAATCGTCTTCAAAATCAGCAGCGGCTTCAAGGATGGAGGGGGGGATGGTTTTCAACATGCGGCTCCCGCCTTAGCGCCGCGCACCTTCGTCGTAAACATCCGGCAGCAGCTGCGAGGATGGAAGGGAGTAGCTTTTCAAATGTGGCTCTCGACTTAGCGCCGCACATTCGTCTTCAACTTCTGCAGCCGTTCCGAGGAAGGAGGGCGGTTCCTTTGCAGAAGGCGGCTCTCGCCTAAGCGCTGCGCGCAGTCGCCTTGAAAAGTGTTCAACGGCTTCAGATATGGAAATGGTTTTCAAAATTGTTGCTGTCGCCGTATCGCCGAGCATATTCGTGTCAACAGTATGCAACATATTCCAAGATAGAGGAGGACCATTTTCAAAGTGGGGCTTTTGCCTTAGCGCGATGAGCCTTAGTTTCGAACGCTTGCAAGACTTACGTGCTAAGATGAAGGGCGGTGGCTCTTCAAATGGGTTGTTGCATCGGCGCTGCGCACATTCGTTGCAACGAGTGCAACACTTCGGATGAATCACGCATCGTTTCCACAATGGTGCAAGCGCCTAGGCGCCGCACATGCTCGTCTCAAAACCTTGCAGCGACTAGAGAGCTGGAGAACGGTTCCTTTTCAACCTGGGGCTCTCGCTCATGAAATCTTCCAAACCAAGCCAGGAACTTCAACACATGTAGCACAGCTCAGACCGATGATGGGCCTGTTTTCCACCACCACCACCATAAGTTGTAGGAGGGAAGGAAGTGGAGGATGAGGAGGAGGAAGAAGAAGAGGGGGAGGAGGACCCCCTCCCCCCTCCAACTTCTGGTGGTGGTGGAAAACAAGCCCATCAACCGAGGGTGAAGATGTAACTCTCGCTTGAGACTCCCTTGGAATTCGCGACGCTCGTTCGCAAGCCATGTCGTACGACACATCGGCTCAGCAGGGGAAGAATGCCTGCCGTGCAAGAGAAGCGGCTATCGTATATCACACCTGGGCTACTATGGGGTCAATGGAAAGGCCATGTTGTTAAACAACTGCTTTCCAGATTGGCTGTCTATGCGCTGCAAAGCGAGGGTACCTGAACAATGTACTCAAAGCTTCGTCAGAGAGAAGGGAGGGAGGCGGGAGGGGAGGGGGCGGAAGGGGCGGGAGGGGCGGGAGGGGACGAGGACAAGAGGTCATCGCTAGCTTGGCCTGCTCCCAGACGAGTTGCGCCCATGTCAGACGAGGTCGTTCCCGCGCTCGAATGCCAACCGGTCGCGAAGGCACCGAATTCGCGACGGGAAATGTACTAATGTGTGCACTATTTGCGCGGATAGGGTCGGCCAATTCTCGACAATTGGATCTCGCCAGACACCTCGTTGAAATGTATGATGTGTGATCACACTTTTCCGCATTCCTCATGGCGCGCCTGAAGAGCAACTTTTTTCAAAACAGGCCCCCCGCTAAAATGGCAGGCCCATGTTGTGCGGTGTTTCAGGGGGGCGCGCTTCGCGCATCGAAAATGGAGGCTTGTACGGCCTTGTGAGGAGGCGGCGTGGGACGGGAGGGTACATTGCAGCATCGCTGCTGCATCTAGGGCGCAAACAAACCTACCTCGCTTTTGACCACCCTCGCTTCCAAGAGATACCAAGCGACGCCAAACTACGGCCTGCGCTGGTCAGGCCGCTTCACGAGGAGGCGCGTGGTATGGCTTGGTTTTGCCTGGAAGCGAAAGCGGGGTAGGCAATTCACGCTCTGAGCATCGTGGGTTTACATCGGCCCTCCTCCCTCCTCCGCCTCCTCCCTCCCCCAACTGCCGGACGCTGCCGGAGGTGGCCCTGACCCGAAATGCCCCCCAGCTTCCCGCGCCTTCTGGGAAACAGCGCCTTCCTCAAGCAGCGCGTTGGACGATGCCACTGTCTCCATCGGGGGCTCCTCCGCGATACTTGCCTGCGAGTGTCTGCTGCTGGCCGACTGGTGCCCACGCCTTCCTCGCGCTGATGCCCCCGAGGCCCCCCTCGGCCCCGTGAGGGGTGCCCCTGGAGGCCATCCGGCCCTCGGGCTTGGGCCACGCCTGGCAGCGCCCGCCAGCCCGGCACACACAATAGGGCCGGGCCCGGCCTGCTGGCGGCCCGCAGGCCCGAGGGTCTCCGGCCGCAGCCGCCCGGGCTGGACCCACTCCTGCGGCGGCCCGGGCCGCCGCCGCCGCCGCTGAGCCGCGCCCCCCTCGACCCCGCCATCCGCCCGCTGCCGCTGCCGCTGCCGCTGCCGCTGCCGCCGCGGTGCGCCGCGGTCCGCCCGCTGCCGCCGCCGCCGCCGCCGCCGCAAGCCGCGCCGGCGGACTTCGGGCTCTGTGGGGCCCCCTGGCCAGGCCCCAGGGAACGTAAAAAACACGGCTGTGAGGATGAAGCGCCAGCCCCCGGCAAGGGGTCCAGGCCCCTGGGGGGTCCTGGCGCTGACGCCGACGCTGCCCGCAAGAGTGTCTACGGGAGGGGACTTGGCGGGGCGGGGCCGGAGCGCCTCAAGGCAGTCAAGTCAGATGCGGCTGGGGGAAGTGGGGCTGTCCGGCACCCTGGGCGAACTGGGCTGCGAAAGAAACAGGACGTCGGAGGTACGGGTCTGCCGCGGTCACCCACTGCCGCTGCCTCTACTCGGGCGCGCCGAAGGCCCAGCATACCCAAACTGAGAACAAGCATGAGAAGAATAACCATGATACAAATAATGTGTGCCAGCGTGGACCCAAAACGATGTGTGGTGTGAGATATTTTCTTGCAGGATACGCGGTGCACGTTATGTGGTGTAGCCTACGCGGTGAAAACAGTGTGGTGCAACCACGACGGACCCCCCAAGCACGTTGGGCAGCAGCGGGCTGCGACGCGGCGAACGAAATCTCGACGGACCCTCCAAGTGCACGGCAACGAGGCGGCAACGGGCGGACAAAACATCAGCGGACCTCTTATCGGGCGATAGCGAGGCGGCCACGAGGCCACAGCGGGCGGCGGCGCGAAGAAACCTCCACGGACCCCCGAGAGGGCGGAAACAGGGCCACTTCACGGGCGGCGACGCGGCGAAGCCTCGACGGACTCCCCAATTGGGCAGCAACGAGGCGGCAACGGGCGGCGACGCGGCGAAACCTCGTCGACGGACCCCTCAACGAAGCCTCGACGGACCCCCCGAGCGGGCGGCCACGACCCAGCAACGGGAGACGACGCGGCGAAGCCTCCACGGACCCGTGAGAGGGTGGCAACGAGGCAGCAACGCGGCGGCAACAGGGCGAAACCTCGACGGACCCCCCAAGAGGGCGGCAATGAGGCCGCAACGGGCGGGACCGTGGTGAAGCCTCGACGGACCCCCACAAGTCGGCGGCCACGAGGCGGCAACGGGCGGCGACGCGGCGAAACCTCGACAGCCCCCCCCCCAAAGTGGCAACGAGGCTGCAACGAAGCAGCAACTGGCGGCGACGCGCTAAAACCCCGACGGACCCATCCACGTGGGCGGCAACGAGGCGGCAAGGGGCGGCGACGCGGCGGAACCTAGACGGACCCTTCCACTCCACGCAGGCACTGTCTGGGGAATAAGAACAAGCGTGGTAATAACAATAAGAAGAATTCGAAAAAGGACGCACACACCCTGACAGACCGCCCCCATGGCCAATTCCTGAGAACGGACCCTGCCTGACAGTCCTCGCCTCCATTTTGTTGTTATCCACCCCTGACGGTGCCCGGGGCCCGAACGACTGGGCGACAAAACCCAGAGTGAAAAAATGGTAACGCCAAGATCTCATCAGGGCCACGGGGTCAGAGCCGAGAACGGTGGTTCAGAGATGGGATCCTGAGGGATGGGGTCCCAAAGACGAGGTGCCTCGAAAAATGTAACCCTCGAAAAATGTAACCCACCCTCGGATCCCTGTGTATCCTGGCGGCGCGCAAGAGGGGGTAGCGGGAGGGGGGAAGGCTTCGTAGGAGGCTGCTTCTTAGACGGCGCCGGCCCCACGTCTACAGACAAGGCCCGCGCCTTCTAAGAATCGGGGGCGCGCAAACATGGATCGGGGAGGTGCCCTCCCCGAAATGCGGCGGGTGCCGCCTCGCTCGGCGGTGGAAACCTGCGATTTCCCACAGAAACGGGACCCGTCGGGCTAATCCACGCCCCCTTGATTCATGTTGCGATCGCCTGAGGGAAGCAAGGCCGCTTCTGAGAAGCCTTCCCCCCTCCCCCCCACCCCCCCTCTGCGCGTGGCCGTCCCTCAGAATCCCGTCTTGGAGCCACCGAGAGAGGCCCGGACCGCAAGGCCGTGGACAGGGCGACAGCGGCTGCCGCGAGCGCGAGCGCGACTTGGGGCGGCGCTCCTCGGCCGCCCGCCCGCGCGGCGCCGAGGGCTCGCGCCAGTTGGTGCCGTTGGGGTGCAGCGTGGCGGAGAGGTGCGCCTCGGAGGGGGAGCTGGGTTTTGAGTCCCAAGAATCAGTTTCTGAATTCAAAGACTGTTTTTTGGAATATCGGGGACCTGCTGACCCGGGTCAGTCCAGACCCGGGTCAGCCAGGCCCTGCAGGATCCCGCAAGATTCTGCAGGATCCTGCACCCAAACCCAGGTCAATGCACCCCTGGCCCTGCAGGATCCTGCAAGATCGGGCGCCCAGGCTGACCCCCGTTTGCAGTGACCCCGGTCTCGTAGGCCCCGAGAATAAGCCAGTCTTTCAGCACTGGCGCGCCTGCGGGAGGCACGCCAGGTCTGCGCAGCAGGCCTGTGGCAACCAGAGCGCCAATGGGGGTTCGAAGTCACCGCACGGTGCTGGGGCTCGGGCCACCCTGCAAAATCGTCCGGGGCACCCAACCATCCACCCACCGCGGCCACCCACCCTGCGAAACCCGCCCGGGACCCCCCACCATGCCATCACGCCCCCCACCACGCCTGACACCGGCAGCCTCCAGAAGCCTCTGGGCACATGTTCATCATGAGCCAGGCAGGCGACGACGGGCGCCCAGGCGGGAGGCCAGGGCCGGCGGGGCGGGCGGGCAGGCAGAGGGGCCAGGCGGGGACAGCAGGCAGGGAAGGGAGCAGGAGGAACGGAGAGGAGGAAAGGGCCAGGTCTGCGAAGCAGGAACGTGGCAACCAGAGCGCCCGTGGGGATCCGAGAGCACCGCACGGTGCTGGGGCTCGGGCCAGTCTCCGAGGACGTCTGCGGGCGACGGGGGCACACGCAAGAGTGACCCTGGGTAAGAGTGACCTTTGGTGCGCGGCTTTTTGGGGGCCGCGGGGGGGCCAAACCTGGGCGCGCAAGCAGCTGCTCCTGCCTCGCTTTCCAGCCCCCTGGGGGGCCCATCCGTGCCCGCACCAAAGGCCGCTCCGGCGAAGGGTCACTCTTACGCCTCGTCGAGACGGGGGCACCCGAGGCCCCAGACAACCGCGCGGCGGCGGGCCGCGCGCGGAGGCCTCCCGGGCTCTCGAGGCCACCGCGCGGTCTCCGAGGACGGGGGCACCCGAGGCCCCAGAGAGCCGTGCGGCGGAAGGGGCCGCGCGCGGAGGCCTCCCGGGCTCTCTCGAGGCCGCCGCGCGGAGTCTGCCTCGACTCACGGGCCCGGGACCCCCGAGCTCGCGGGGGGCGGGCTCGGAAGCCGGGCAAGGGCTGCTGGATCCGTGGCTGCTAAAGTTAAGTCGGACCTGTCCCCCTGCAGGGGGGTTTTCGGCGAGAAATTAAAAATCCTCCAAAAATACCCCGAGAAGGTAGAAAAATACTCAAAAAGTACTCCCCAGACTATTTTTGGACTATCGTTTATATTTCGCCGAAAATCCCCCATGTAGGGGGACAGGCCCGACTTAATGCTAAAATCGACCTCCGTGAAGTTGTCTTCGTCCTTCCGGGAAGAAGCCCGTTGACTGTTTCGCGTGCCGCGCCTCGTTCCAGGAAGGTGTCTTTTCCTTCCGGGAGGGCCGTTTTAGCAGCGTTCGAGACGGGCTCGGGGGGGACACCTCGAGCCCGACTCGGCGATGCATCGCCGATGGATCGGCAACAGGCCCCCGATGGCGAATCCGCACGCTTCTGGGCTTGGAGGGCCACCAGCGCCCTAGCGGCGCTGAATCACCGATTGGGGGTCGATGCGTCCCCCCCAAGAGATCCCGACCCCTTCCCTGGGGGTGGCTTTGCGTCCCGAATCCATTATTTATGCCCCCCTGGCTCGATGACGGGCCCTGGAGGCCGAAATCCAGGAAAAAACGCCGGACTGAAAACATCACATCCTCGGATCTCTGGGCCTATCGTTGCCCCTGAGAACAGGCGGCGGCGGCGACGACGGCGGCGGCAACGAGCCCGAACGCCTCGGGCGACAACGGCGGCGGCGACGACGGCGACGACGACGACGACGGTGACGCTGACGATAACGACGACGACGACGACGACGACGACGACGACGACGACGACGACGACGACGACGACGACGACGGCGGCGGCGGCGGCGACGGCGGCGGCGGCGACGACGATGGCGGCGGCGGCGGGCCCCCGGCGACGACGACGACGGCGGCGGCGAAGGCCCCTCGCGCTGCCCCTGAGCCTGGACCCTTGCCATCGCTCGGACGTCCATTCCCCGTGCATCGTTCGGCTTCGCGAGTGCTTTCTTTTGCCAGGTGATCCAGGATGCCCCTCGATGGCCCTCGCCGAGGAACCAAGCACACGTCCGAGATATGCTAAGAGACCTCCTCGCGCCGCGAGGAAGTCACGCCGCGAGGCTTTGTCTAATGCTCCGCGCGCGGGGCCCGCGCGGGGAGGTCCTCACAGGGCCCCGCAGAGAAAGCGCCAGTCGCCCCGTAGAGAAAACGCCGATGTCGGGGTGGAGGGCCAGCCCCGGGAAGGAGTAGTCGGGAACTTTCACCCAGCAGCGTCTAGAGGGCCCGAAAAAGTACGGCCAAAACGTAGATTGCAAGAAGAGTCCGAACCGAACTGAACCGGCGGCTCCTGCAACCGAGCCGCCCGAACCAGAGCCCGAACCGGACCGGCTGAAACCGGACCGGGCGGTTCGAACCGAACCGGCCGGTCGAAACCGGCCCGAACGGCAAGCCCGAACCGGGTGGAACCGAACCGGGACCGGGCCCCGGGGGCCCTCCCCACCGGTGCCGGCCCCCCCCCCCCGGTCCCCCCCCCCCCGGTGCGGCCCCCCCCCCCGGTGCCGGCACCCCCCCCCCCGGTGCCGGCCCCCCCCCCCCCCCCCCCCGGTGCCGGCCCCCCCCCCGGTGCCCACCCCCCCCCCGGTGCCCGCACCCCCCCCCGGTGCCGGCACCCCCCACCCCGGTGCCGGCACCCCCCCCGGTGCGGCACCCCCCCGGTGCCGGCACCCCCCTCGGGGGTGCAGCAGGGCGCGGGGGGGGGAGGCGAGGACCCCCTCCTCCCTCCTCCTCCTCCTCCTCCTCCTCCTCCTCCTCCTCCTCCTCCTCCCTCCTCCTCCAGGCGGCAAAGCAGCTCCAGGCGGCCGAACCCCGCCCTCCTTTCCGGGCCCCCGGAGGCCCGCGTTTTCCGGCCCCGGGGCCGCGGAGACGAGGGGAAGAGCGGCATGAGGGAAGGGGCCGAGAGGTCTGGGGGCGCCCGACGACGACGACGACGGCGGCGACGACGACGACGACGGCGGCGGCGACGACGACAACGACGACGACGACGACGACGACGACGACGACGACGACGACGACGGCGACGACGACTGTTTCCACCGCGGCGCCCCAACAGAACTTGCCACGATTTCGAACTCACTTTTTTCAGAAAGTCAACGTGTTCTATAACACACATCGCGACCCCATATCACAAGCGATGGCGCGAGTAGGGTCGTAGTGAAAATCACGGGAGAAGCGGGCGCAGCAGGGGTTGGCGGAGAGAGGGGGGGGAGCGACCCTGACCGCCACGAGGGGGGCCCGAAGAGGTCTGATAACATTCTGGCGCGCTCCCTGCAGGAACGGGCGATTTGCACACCCCCGGGGGTCAACGCCCGAAACGACGAATTTAACGCACCTTGACACAGCAGCCGCGAACACAAATATTGGATTGTGACCCATATAATCATCGAATCGAACCTGCGTGTGGCTGGACCTGCAATTTATCCTAATTGGTTTCGCTGAGCGGCTGAATATATGGAGTTTGTTTTATTTAGTGTGTCCACGCTATATGCAAAGAACGCTCGCAAAACAGAAGACGACGAGGAGGGCGATCGCCCGCCAGGAGCGCCCCAACCACGGGAACTACCTGCACATGCTCCGCGTCGGCGGGGACACACGTTGCAGTTACCCCCGCCCTCCTCCCACCCCCATCCGCCGCAGGGGAAGAAAACGGGAGCATAATGAACGAGAGTGAAGAGGATGGGAGGAAGGCGCGGAAAAGGAGCGGAGGGAGCGAATGACAGGAGACTGGGAGACAAGCGAGGGACGGTGGGAAGGCGTATCTGGGCTCTCTCGGGCTCTCTTGAAGCTCTCTTGGGCTCTCTAGATCTGTATGAGGGGCCTCGGCGAGGCCCCAGGGGGGGCCCTTCGAAGCCTTCTTCAGTACCGCCTGGGGCTCGCCTCACTACAGCTGCCTGCGTGTTGGCGCGGTCGGAGTCGAAGTTCGTTGTTTCAAGCGCTATCTACGCATGTATCGAAATCTGGCTTGCTTGTATTACACCACATATCAGAAATACGCAATGCAAAAAGTGCCAGCACTGTTTGATGAAACTATTTCGCGCGATCGCTATGCTCGCGTACAGGCAGTGGAACTTCGCATTTCCTCGGAATCGCGTCGCGATTGCGAAGCGCAGACGCATATCACCAGGAAGCTGCCGCACGATTGCGGCGCACAAGGCCAAATAAGCAAGGCCCAAGAGGGCTCTAAGAGGGCCCTGAAGGGCCTCCAAAAGCAGTGAAAGTGAAGACACGCGAGCGCCCTTTCGCGTGACATAAATTACATTCCTCTTGGGGGCCGGTTGGTATTTTCCCGGGGCTCTTTTTGGCCTTTCTGGGGCCGTTAGGAACGCCTGTGGGGGTCCAAGAGAACCCCCGGAGGCCCCCAATGGAAGTGAAAGTTAAATCACGCGAAAGGGCGTTCGCGTGACTTCACTTTCACTGCTTTTGGGTGCCATTCGAGGCCCTCTTGGGCCTCTCTTGGGGCCTCTGGGGCCCTCTTAGAGCTCTCTTGGGGCCATCTTATGGCCATCCTGAAGCTCTCCTGGGGCACTCCTGGCGCCCTCTTGGGGCCCCCGCCGTAGAGTATCTCAAACGTCCGTTTAAAATCCTCTACCGCGGGGGGACTCTAGGAGCGTCTAAAGCCTCCAAGGGCGTGTCTTGGGGCCTCTGGGGCCCTCCCGGAGCCCTCTCGGGATCCTCTTAGGCCTTCTTGGAGTCTTCTTGGAGCTACCCCACGGCACTATATGCATGGACTGACCGCTCCATGACAAGATAAGGCCCTGGGGTTGGACCGCTCCGGCAGCGAGGCCGGACATTTCAGGCGAAAAATCTCAGGCCTCAAAGCAGGGTACTTGAAGCTAAACTTTTCCAGCCTCAAGGCCGGAAAGGCACGGCCTTTCATCAACATCATTACTCCGATTTTCAACCTCCGCCCCGACGGTTCTGGCTACGATTTTGAACACCCGCCCCTACGATTTTCAAACTACCCCACGACGATTTTGGCTACGATTTTCAGGATCCGCCCCTACGATTCTGAATGCGGGGTCCGCGAGCCGCCAGCACGATTTCGAAATGAGACCCTACGCCTAGAGAGAACGATTTGCGTTAGAATCTGGCGCCCGATCCGAAACGATTTCAAATACAATTCTGGCAAACAAAAATTTCGTGGAGGTGTCTCAGGCAAGTCGCCCCAAAAAATCGTATTGCAAAATCGTGTGCAAAATCGTGGTTGGCTTTTATGCTTCTCAGGGGAAGGCCCAGGGGACTCTGAAACACCACCATCAACACATGCTCATCATCATCCTCATTCCGCCAGCCGTTCCTCCGAACAGTTCCACCCATATCATGCTGTCGGTGACAGCTCCAAAAACGAATGCGCCGCTAAACCACAACCGCCATTCAACGCACCAAGCGACCGTGGCCGTCGTCGCCGCCGTAATGTTCGTCATCGTCAGAACGCCCGTCGCTCTTGTCGTTGGAATGCTCGCCGCCGTCGTCACAACGCTCGCCATCGCCCTCGTGGCGGTCGCCGCCTTGGTCGCCGTAGCACTCGTCGCCGTCGTCGTCGTAACGCCCGTCGGCGTCGTCGTCGCAACGTTCGTTGCTGTCGTCGCCGAAACGCTCATCGTCGTCGTCGTGAAACTCAACGGAGCCGTCATCGCAACGCTCCGCGTCGCCGCGGTCGTCGGCACGCTCGCCATCGTCTCGGCAATGCTCGTCGCTGCCGTCGCCGTCGTAACGCTCGTCTTCGTCGGAGTAAAATTCGTCACCGTCGCCGTCGCAGCGATCGTCACCGCCGCCGCCGCAGTGTTCGTCAATATCGTCGTCACCGTCGTCGCCGTTGCGATCGCAACGCTCGTACCCGTCCTCGCCGAGACACTCGTCGCCGTCGTGGTCGTCGTACTGGTCGTCGTCGTCGTTGCAACGCTCGTCGGCGTCGTCGTACCAACGTTCGTCGTCGGATAGCCCGCTCCCCGGGGACTGAGCGCGAAGGCAGATCCCCCTCAGTGTAGAAACCAGAAATGCCCGTCACACTGCTTAATTACAGGGGCACTCTTTAAAAATCGTTGCTGGAGACGCGCGGAGACGGACGACGAAGCACCTGGAGGCCCGGGCCACGGAGAGGTTCACGGGGGATCCTAGCGATGGGCAAAGTGAGAAGGACCATGACGACGCTCTGCACACATGACGAACAGTTGCGATATAATTGCGATTTTCCGCCAGCCGTTCCTGCTCCCCCTCCCTCGCCCTGCACAAGCCCAAAGGAACATTTGTAAAAACCTAGAAACGCTTTCTCTGTTTCAAAACACACAAGAAAATCGCATCGCAACTACGGATTATGGGGAACCTACCAATCCCACATCCTCCGCCGCCTGCGCGCATCCAGAAACCATGTTTGAAACTCTGAAAGCAGTTCCGGGTCAACAACAAATGATGAAATTGCGCAACTATGGTGTTTTACCGAGTTCCCTCTTCTCCGCTCTCCTAGACGCCCTCTGGCCGCAGCGACAAATATTCCAAAACATGTGAGCATACCTGCATTTCGCAAAACACGATTGACAGACTCGCGAACGCCCCCGGTTAAAAAAAAACTTACAACAATTATTATACATACAAACGTTCGTCGGTTCCCCATGTGTCTTTGTACACCGCGCTGGCATGGTCAAACCTTCAAACGCTCAAACTACAAATACGATCAATCGTTCACGCTTCAAACTTACACTGTTCGAAATGGCAAACTGCTGTGGCGTGTTTTCGCGGTTGAAGCAGTTTTGCCATGCTTGGCAATTTAGAAGACACTGGAAGTTTGAACACATGACATATGTGTCTCTCTGGAATAAGAGCACGGTCAGTTTGACCTATTGGACCAAGCACATACTGTACATCCAAGAGTTTGAGAACTTCAGACAATTGCAACATGTCAAGCATCAAAACCTCAAGTGTTCACCCTCGGACCCATGTATACATGAAAGAACCTCCTCTTTGTGAACCTATGAAATGTCAAACCTCAAAAAACAACGAAGCTACATGCGCATCACCCTCATAGGGCATGGGGGGGGGCCTGGCCCCTCCCGTTGGCCCTCAAGTCCCTGCAACATGCATGGGGCAGGGGGCCCGACCTGGGCGCCTGCCGATGATCTCGACGAATAGTCGACACGAACGCGTAGACGGCCGTGTCTTGCGGGACGCCGAATGTGCGACGTTTAGGTGAACGCGCTTCTCACGAATGCAAGCAATCCTTCTCGCGCCAACGATTCGACTTCAAAATCGTCTGTTGGGCGCCGGGGGCATGAACGACTGCAGCGATGCACCTCGCCAGGCACCTCTCGTAAACCTCCTCATCCTCCTCCTCCTCCTCCTCCTCCTCCTCCTCCTCCTCCTCCTCCTCACTCCTCCTCCTCCTTCTCCTCCTCCGGCCCAAAACCGGCCCCCCCAAAACCGGACCGTCCCGCGACCGCCGAACCGAACCGGCATAACCGACCCGGACTGGCAAAACCGGACCGACCAAAACCGGACCGGCGCCGAAATCGAACTGCAACCGAACCGGTCCGCCGCCGAACCGGCCCGAACCGGACACTTCCTGAGATTGGGGACGGGCGGTATGCTTAGCAATAAGAGGACCCCCAACCCTTTGGGAGGGGGCCCAACTTGGGAGGGCCAAACAAATTAGGAATAGGGGGTCTCTTCTGCAGATGTATCGAACTAAACCGCCCGAATGTTTTACCCCTAATGCGAAGACGGGGACCTCAGTGAGGCTACGTCTTCCTCGGGGGTTATTTTACCCTTGATGATGGTAAGGATGAAATACCCTTGGAGGCCGAAATTGGGATTTGCTGGGCGGCGGGCGCCCAGTGAAAACGACAAGGACAGGCCGCAGAGGCAAGGACACAAGAGCACCCTAGATGTAGGCGAGCGTCCTTCCTAGGCGCGTTGACAATAGGGTCGGACCTAGCCTAGGACAGAAGAGCATCCTATGAGATCCTCCGCCGACCAATACACACAGAACATCCAAAGGTAACCTCCACAAGAAAATCCAACAAGATCGGAGAACATTAGGGTTATCACCCTCCCGGAACCGACCTCGATCGTGTACCTCAGTCTGGCCGTAGTAGTGCAACAAAAATCGCCCAGAAGAGTTTAGTAGGGGCAACGGGAAGCCCGAGGACGCAGACGAAGACTTCCCTAGAATTCGCTCAGAATTCATGCTCTCGTCCCAATGCTGGCCGAATTGTTGGTCCAGACGACCACGATCGTAGTCGTCGTCGCCGCCGCCGCCGCCACCATGGTCTGGTCCTCGTCGTCGCCATCGCCGTCGTCGTTGTCGTCGGTTGCGGGCGGCGGGAGGGCGCTCATGGGGGGGGTGAAACATCCCCGACTTTCACTCTTGAGAGGGGGAGGGTTGAACCTCCCCAGGCCCGACTTTTGACTTCTGGAGGGGGGGTTCAACGCACACACACACACACACACATACACACACACGAACACACTTCTCTGGCGGTCGCGGCCTCGCGCGAAGAGACGAGGCGGAGCAAGTCGAAGAACGGAGAGAGCGGGCGCGCGCGGCCCGGCCCTCAGGCGCGATCGCTTCGGAACGCCGCACGTGCCACCCTGGGGAGCTGACGCCACAGCCATCTCGGCGAGGATAGCGGAGAGGAAGAAAACACTGCCCGCCGCGGGAGAATCCCACGCGGTGGTGGCAACGCGAAACTGTGGGCGGCAGCGCGTAGCCGGCACACACACACACACACACGTTAATTATGATTTCTCTTTTCATAGCGTGGTTCTTCAGAAGGCGTTCCTTCGAACGCAAGAACCGAATCGAATCGGGCCGGCAATGGTCGGCATCGAATCGGATCGATCGGATCGAAAAAGACCATGTGAAAGGGGAGAGACATTGAGCACTGTCCGCATTCCTATAGGCCTGCCACCAAGTCTTCTTAGAACCCAAATATGCTCGAAGACTGGTGCAAAACAGCATCAGCCAAACATGTTCTAAGAACCTCAAGTGCAAATTACGAAAGGTTCTCATAACATTCTTTGGTGGGCCTACTAGCAAGCCAGGACGCTTCGCCACTGCTCGAAAACAGTCAACCCTCTCCTCCTCCCCCCCCCCTCCTCGTCCTGCCCATCCCCGATCTTGCCCCTCCCCGCTCTCCCTGTAAGCCGTACGCTGATGGCACGAGTGCCACGATCGGGGGCGCTGACGCTGCCCTCCCCCTCCCCCACCCTTGCCCCTCCTCCCCCCCCCCCCTTCCTTGAGAGCGGGGGACTCTGGAGTCCCTCGGGGTCGAGGGCGCGCGCGCGAGGCCTTCTCACAAACTGCGCGCGTGCGTCTGTGAATGATCTGCGTGCTTTGCGTATTATCTGCGTTCTCTTTGGCGTGTTTTTCTTCCTCCTCCTTCTCCTCCTCCTCCTCCTCCTCCTCCTCCTCCTCCTCCTCCTCCTCCCCTCCTCCCCCACCTCTTCCTCCTCCTCCCCGAAAGAACCCATGCGTTGTTGTTGTTTGCGTGCTCCAACCCCCCCCAAAAAAGGGCGATGTTGTTGGGAGGGTGGCGGTGGTAACGGGGGGAGAATCCGCTGTGGTGCTTTCGGGTGAAGTCCCTTTGTGCGGATTCCGGATACCTCTCGTTGGGGTGCGTTCCAAATCATTCCTTGTGACAAGCGTTCCAACATAATCCCCTATGTGGCATTTTCCAAAGGACTCCTGTTGCGAGGATGTCCGCTAGACTCCCCGTTGTGCCGCTTCCTAAAGGATTCTCACCGTGCCTGTTTCCAATAAGATGCCGCTGTGGTGTTTTCAAAATGATTCCTTTCTGTGACCTTGTCCCATAGAATATGTCCGTGGTGCTTCCCAACGGATTCCGATTGTCAGGATTTCCTATTTAATCTCGTTGTGGTGCTTTCCACCGGGTTCCTTGTGTGATGCTTCCCTGTGGGATCTCCTTGTGGTGCTTTCCAAAATATGATGCTTTCCGATAGAATCCCTCTGCGGCGCGTCCCAACATATTCCTGCTGTGAAGATTTCCCGTGTAATCCTCTTGTGGCGCGTTCCACAAGATCCTTGTTGCGTGGCTTTCCAATAGAATGTGTGTGGTGCCTTCCGGGGGAGTCCTGCCGCGAGGAATTCCCATAGAACCCCTTCTGCGGCGCTATGCAAAGGATTCCTGCCGCAAGGCGTCCCAATTGAATCCCTCTGTGATTCTTTGCGATGGATTCTCCACTGTGCGGCTTTCAAGTGAGAGCCCTGCTTGGCGCTTTCAAACAAGCTTTCCGATGTGAGGCTTTCCGACATAATCTCTCTGCTGCGCTTCCCAAAAGATCTCACTGTGACGGTTCCCATAAAATGCCGTTGTGGTTCGTTCCAAAGGAGTCCCGTTGCGAGGCTTTCCAACATAATCTCTGCGTGGTGCTTCCCAACGGATTCCGATTACGAGGCTTTCCAATGGAAACTTGTCGTGTTACTTTCCAAACGATTTCTTGAAACAGGATCTCCTTGAGGCGCTTCCTAAAAGATTCCTGTTGTGATGCTGTTCGATAGGAAACCGTTTGCGGCGCGCCCAAAAGGATTCCCACTATAAGGGTTTCAGGACGAATCATTGTGCAGTCCTTTTTTAGGGTCTTTAATGTGAGGCCTTCCTGTAGAATCGCTGTGATGCTTTCCAACACAGTCCTGTCGTGAGGCTTTCCAATATAATCCCTCTGCGGCGCTCTCCAAAGGATTCCTGTTGTGACGGGTCCCGGTTGAATCCCCCTGTGGTATTTTCCGATGGGTTCCTTTTTGTGCGGCTCTCCAATAGGAGCCCTCAGTTGTGTTTTCAAAGGGATGTACTGGCGCGATGCTCTCCAATGGAATCCCTGATTTCAAGTTCAATGGAATCCCTGTGCGGTGAATCCCAAATGATTCCCTGTGGCACGTTCCACACGAAGACCGTCGTGGCGTTTTCCGAAAAGGATTCCTCTTGTAATGCTTTCCAGTAGGAACCCTTCGTGCTGCTTTCCAAAGGATCCCCCTTTGTGGGCTTCCCGTATAATCCCTGTGTGGCGTGTTCCAAAGGATTCCCGTTGCGAGGCGCTCCGATCGAATATGTGTCGGTGCGTTGTTCAACGGATCTCTATTGCGAGGCCGTCTGATAAATCCTGGTAGGTTCCTTTTCCACAGGGTTCCAGTTGTTTGTTCCCAGAGAATCCTTCTGGGGCGCTTTTCCAACCGATAACAACTATGACTGCCTCTACCAGAGTGCGCGTTGTTAGACAGCGCTTTCCAAAGGGAGCCCTGTTGTGAACCCATACGATAGAACTCCTGTGTAGCACTTCGCACAGCGTTGCAAGTCTGAGGCGTGTCCTCTTGTGATGCTTCCCAAAAGAAACCCTCAACATGTGCATTATAAACGGGTTCGTTTACTACGGTTTCCAATCGAATCCTTGTGCGTAATGGTTCCGAGCAGATTCCTGTTGCGAGGTCATAGACACCATGCGCGATGACTTTCGAAGGATTCCTGCTGCGGGCGCCCCAATACAACCTTGCTGTGTGCTGTCCAAAGAAGCTCTGGTGTGAAGCCTTCCGTTGCAGTATTTCAGACCCCTTTCCACCAGATTCCAGTTGTAAGGTTTCCCCCCAGTCCCTCGGGAGAGCTTTCCAAAGAAATGCAGATATGCCTGTGCCTAACAGGAGGTGTTTGTAGCTCTTTCCAAAGGATGACTGCTGTGAGGCCATCCAATGGAGTCCATGTGTAGCACTTCGCACAGAGTGCGAGGCTGTTCAATACAATCCCATTGTGGCGCTTTCCTCGTTGTGACGCTTTCCAAATGGTTCCTCTTGTGATGCTTTCCAATAGAAACCCTCAGCAGTGCTTTCCAAACGGCTCCGACTATGCGGCTTTCCAATGGAATCCCTTCTTAATGATTTCCAGCGGACTCCTTCCTGTTGCGCGGGCATAGGATATTTTTGCTTTGCTTGCCAAAGGGATGTGCTTGTGATGCATAGAATGTGTATAAATGAGAGAGAGAGAACCAAAAAAAAAAAGGAAGAAAGAGAAATATGAAATATAAGGGTAATGATGAAGCTAAGGCTGAACGCTAGTAAAAACTCATCTCGAACACCGAGATACTCCACAATCCCCCCCGCCTCGAATCCTCGACCTCCTGCCCCTCCTCCTCCTCCTCCTCCTCATCCTCCTCTTCCTACTCCTCCACCTCCTTCTCCTCCTTCTCCTCCTCCTCCTCCTCCTCCTCCCCGTCCCCTTTCTCCTCCCCCTCCTTCTCCTTCCCGTCCCATTCCTCCTCCTCCTCCTCCTCCTCCTCCACCTCCCAAACCCATCCCCTCCTCCTCGTCCTCCTCCTCCTCTCCTCCTCCTCCTCCTCCTCCTCCCTCTCCTCTCCTCTCCTCCTCCCCTCCCTCCTCCTCCTCCTCCTCCTCCTCCCTCCTCCTCCTCTCTCCTCCTCTCCTCCTCCTCCTCCTCCTCCTCCTCCTCCTCCTTCTTCACCTCCCTCCTCCTCTCTCCTGCTCCTTCTCCCTCTCCTGCTCCTCCTCCTCCTCCTCCTCCTCCTCCTCCTCCTCCTCCTTATGTTCCTCCTCTCCTTCCGCCCTCCCCCTCTACCTCCTCCTCCGGCCCCTTCCATCCCTCTCCCTTAGAAACAACTCCTCCCTGCCGCACCCCGAAGCGCGTCGGCAAGGTCGGCCGGGCGTTTCGCATGAGACTTCCCACCACTTATGCTCCTGAAACTGAAGAGGTGAAACCGTTTCTCGGATGGAGGGCGGGCCGCTTTCAAAATGCGGCTCCCGCCTTAGCGCCGCGCACAGACGTTCTCCACTCGTGCAAAGAGATTCACGGATCGCCATTAGAATTGCAAGAGTTTGGCGAATGGAAAGCAGTTCATTTTCGACATGTCGCTCTCGCTTCAGCGCTGCGCGCATTCGTCTGAAACAACTGCAAGTGTGTTCCGGATGGAGGGCGATTACTTTTCAATGTATAGCTCTCGCCTTAGCGCCGCGCAAATACGTTTTCAGAGTTTACAACAATCTCCAAGACTCTCGTGGGTAACGTTCCAGACATGGTGTTATGACACGATGTCGGACTGTCATCTTCCAGCGTGACACTTCTCTCAATGAAAATTTAACACTACAGGGACCCATGAAGAGGGAGCTTGGTGGGAGGGCTGATTACAATATCGCTAATGGGTGTTAGGTTTATACTGGTCCTCTTCCTCCTCCACCCCTTGAGAAGGGATAGATCGTCCCGGCATTCCTATGTGCCTACCTTGAAATGCTCTTAGAACCCAGCGAAAGTGATCTACAACATGAGAAACAGTGCTCTTAGAACTGACGCCCGATGACTTAAAACAAGACTATCTCAGCCAGAAGCGTACGAAATTGGAGTACCATGTGGGACCTGTAGAACAGGAACATACCGTAGACGGGTCTACCCCTTCTCCGACCTTGCACCGCGCCGTACGCAACGGCCCCAATGTCCATAGACGTATCCACCCCGAAGGTGCCTATGGACGTCAAGGCACCCAATCTGTCAATGGACGCTTTGGTCGGGGATCTTCTGACCCGGGTCTATCCAGACCAGGGTCAGCAGGAAACCAAAAACTGCAATGCAAGAACAAAAAACTGCAACGCAGGTCTTCGCAAACCCGGGTCAGCCAATAGGCGCGGCCGCCTCGCGGCCACGAGCGGTTCGCTAACCCGGGTCAGCCAGAGGGGTCTTCGCAGGATACTACAGGACCCGGCGCCCTGGCTGACCCCCGTCTGCACTGACCCCCGTCTCGAGGCTCCCGATTTGGGATAGGACATTTGACACGGGCCCCAGATGTTGGCCTTACAGAGGGAAACGTGTCGCGCAGGCCACAGCAAGCTCGTAGAACACTCTCCTGTGGGGCTACAGGCAAGCCGGGACGCTTCGCTGCTGCCCGACTCTCCTGCCCCTACTACTTCACTCCCACTGAGGCGGACCCTAGTGTCTATGTCGTGCATTAAGAGAGCGCGCGGGCCTGGTAGTGGAGCTGCTTCAGAAGAACTCTCCTGCCCCTCCGCTTCCTCCTGCTCCGTTTCCTCCTCCCCCTGGCCGCACGGGGCGGGCGCCTCGTACGGGACTTTCAGGCTCGCGTAGAGCTGGCGCGCGCGCGGCGCGGCGCGCCCGCGGACAGGGCATACGCCGTGGCCTCCCACGACGAAATGACGGCTTCCGAGCGGTGCTCAAAGAGCTCTCGGCGGGCCTCGAAAGCTTTCGAGGGTGGTCACAAGGCTCGCGAAGGACTTGACAAGGCTGCCTCTACCCCCTTCCTCGTACTCGTCGTCGTCGTCCTCGTCGTCGTCCTTCTCGTCGTCGTCGTTCTTCTCGTCGTCGTCGTCCTCGTGGTCGTCGTCGTCGTCTCGCCGTCGTCGTCCTCGTCGTCGTCTTCGTCGTTGTCGTCCTCGTGGTCGTAGTCGTCCCCGTCGTCGTCGCCGTCGTTCTCGTGTTAAGTCGGGCGTGTCCCCCTACAGGCGGATTTTGGTCGACAAGTAGCTCGTACTCAAACATACAAAAAATAGCCACTAATCCTAGAAACATCGCCCACATACTACTTTGAACTGTTTTTGAATATTCCTCCTGTGGAGGGACAGGCCCGGCTAAATCCTCGTGGTCGTCCTCGTCGTCGACGGCGTCGTCGCCGTCGCCGTCGTCCTCGTCCTCGTCCTCAACCTCGTCGTCGTCGTCGGCGTCCTCGTGGTCGACGTCGTCGTCGCCATCGTCGTCGTCGTCCTCGTGGTCGTCGTCCTCGTGGTCGTGGTCGTCGTCGCAGTTCTCGTCGTCGTCGTTGTCGTCGTCCTCGTGGTCGCCGTCGTCGTCGTCGTCGTCGTCGTCGTCGTCCTTGTGGTCGTCTCCGTCGCCGTCGCTGTCGTCGTCGTCGTCGTCGTCGTCGTTGTCGCCGCCGTCGTCGTCGTCGCTGTCGTCCCCGTGGTCGTCGTCGTCGTCGCCGTGGGCGTCGTCGGCGTCGTCTTCGTCGTCGCCGTTGTCGTCGTCGTCGTCAATCAAGGTCGCCCTCGTCGTCGTCGCCGTCGTCGTCACCGTCGTCGTCATCGTCGCCGTCGTCGACGTCGTCGACGTCGTCGTCGTCGCCGTCGTCGTCGTCGTCATCGTCGGCATCGTCGTCGTGGTCGTCGAAGTCGTCGTCGTCGCCATGGCCGTCGTTGTCGCCGTCTCCGTCGTCGTCCTCGTCGTCGTCGTCGGTGTCGTCGTCGTCGTCGGCGTCGCCGTCGTCGTCGTCGTCGTCGCCGTCGTCGTCGCCGTCGTGGTCAACGTCGTCCTCGTGGTCGTCGTCGTCGTCGCCTTCGTCGTCGTCGTCGTCCTCGTGGTCGCCGTCGTCGTCGCCATCGTCGTCGTCGTCCTCGTGGTCGTCGCCGTCATCGTCATCGTGGATCGTCGTCGTCGTCGCCGTTGTCGACGTCGTCTTCCTCGTGGTCGTCGTCGTCGTCCTCGTGGTCATCGTCGTCGTCCTCGTCGTCGTCGTCGTCGCCGTCGTCGTCATCGTCGTCGCCGTGGGCGATGTCGTCGTCACCATCGTCGTCGCCGTCGTCGTCCTCGTCGTCGCCGTCGTCGTCGTATTGGTCGCCGTCCTCGTCGTCGTCGTCGTCGCCGCCGCCGTCGTCGTCGCCGTAGTCGTCCTCGTACTAGTGGTCGTCGTTGTCGTCCTCGTCCTCGTGATCTTCGTCGGTGTCGTCGTTGCCGCCGTCGTCGTCGTCGTCCTCGTCGTCGTCGACGTCCTCGTGTTCGTCGTCGCCGTCGCCGTCGTCGTCGTCTTCGTGGTGGTCGTCGCCGTCGTCGTCGTCGCCGTCGTCGTCGTCGTCGTCGTCGTCTTTGTCCTCGTCGTCGTTGTCGTCATCGTCGTCGTCGTCCTCATGGTCCTCGTCGTCGTCGTCGCCGTCGTCGTCGTCGTCTCGTCGTCGTCGTCGTCGTCGTCGTCATCGTCGTCGCCGTCGTCGTCGCCGCCGTCGTCGTCGTCGTCGTCATCGTCGCCGTCGTCGCCGTCGTCGTCATCGTCGTCGTTGTCGTCGTCCGCGTGGTCGTCGTCATCGTCGTCCTCGAGGGTCGTCGTCGTCGTCGCCGTCGTCGTCGTTCTCGTGGTTGTCGTCGTCGTTGCCTGTCGTCTCTGCCACGACGCATGGAGACTGCTGCGCCGCAAGAGCCCTGCCGGCCACGGGGGGGGGACTGGGGGCCTGGGACCGAGTCAAAATCTAGGGAAAAAGGAGGAAAATGGGCAGGAGGAGGAGGGGGTGGAGGAGGGGGTGGAGGAGGGGGAGGAGGGGGAGGATGAGCAGGAGGAGGAGGAGGAGGAGGAGGAGGAGGACGAGGAAACGGAGGAGGAGGAGGAGCAGGAGGAGGAGGAGGAGGAGGAGGATGAGGAGGAGGAGGAGGACGAGGCGCCCCTCTTGTCCTCAGGGGCTGCCACCCTCTGTGGACCTCCTCGGCCCGACCCCGCTCACACCCTATTGCCCCCGCCCTCCTCGTGGCCGTCCACCCCGTCTTGGGCCCCTTTCCTGTCGCGGTTCCCAAGCCGCAACGACCACGAAACCGAGGACGAGGGCGAGGACTGTTACCACAACTGGTTCCCAGACATCTTTCTGCTCCCTGATTGCCCGCTTTGATTCACTGTGTGTGTGTGTGTGTGTCTGTCTGTCTATTCGTCCTTTTTCCCGTCAGCTCTCATGGGCAAGATTTCTGAAGGGGCTGGTGGGGATACGCGAAGCGTGAAGAATTGTCACCATACGTTGAACGCGGATGACTGCGAGTCGGCGCGCAAGGAAAAACGTCCAGCTTGCTGAGTGGCTCAGGCGACTTCCTGAAATCGCGTAGTAGGCGCCGCGCGAGCGAGGTGAGAAAACCAAGCCGGCAAGTGCGACGGGATCGGGGGCGTGGAGGGCCAGCCGACACAGCCGGAGTCAAGAAATTACCTTATTTTCCCCAGGTAACGGCCGTTACCCAGGGGGGGGGGCGGGAGGGTAACTACAACGACGGCCACAGCGTGCATCCGCCAAGGTGCGTCCACGCCACTGGCGCATCAATCGCCCGTGCACACGACAATGCCAATGCCTGCGTGCAACACAACGGCACATGGGTAAAAATCACAATGCCTCCGTACACCACAACAATCGCGTGCTCTGCAGCACCGCGTCGTTGCCGCACACCGCAGTGCCTGTGTTAACGGCAGCAACAGCTGCTTGTAATTGGTTATGATACGACGATTGGAAAAACAATGGAAAATGGAGCGCCTGTGGACTCCAGAAACCCCTTATTCTTATATAGAATTTGAAAAAGAATCGCTATGGAAAGCGGAGCACCTTGAATTTGAAAAAGAATCCCATAGAAATTACGGCGCCTCTGGACCCCACTGAACACGAAGGTTTTCCATACACGTTTTGAAAAAATCACTTTGGAAATTGGAGCGCCTGAAGGTTCTACACCCGTGCACCACAATGCCCGCCTGTGTACACCACAGCAGCCGCGTGCAACACAGCGTCGGTGTACACCACAAGGCCTGCGTGCACCACAGCGCTTGCGTACACCACATCGCCTGTGTACACCGCAACAACCGTGTGCAACGCAGCGCCGATATGCACCACGCTGCCAGCGTGAACCACAACGCCTGCGCACACCACAGCGCCCGCGGGAAAAGGCGCGGGGCCGCCCAATCATCATCTTCTCCAAGGCGCTGGGTCGACACTCGACACGTGCATTAAGGACGGATGGTAAGGACGCAAGACCCTCGGAAGCCGAAGGTGGATGTCTGTTGCAAACACTGGCCAATGAAAACGGCAAAATACAGGCCGCAGAGGCACGGACACAAGGATACCATGGAGAAGGCGCACAGCCTTATTTGGTGCGTTGACTATATCGCACTGCAACCAACCGAGCACCGGCCAGAATAAAAAGAGAGAGCCACCGCATTTTGCACGTGTGGAAGAGTGGTCGAACCAGCCTGCGGCAGCTGGGCCATGGACGATGACGACGAAGACGCCGACGCCGACGCCGACGTCCACTGCAGCTGCGCCAGCTGCATTGGACGACAACGACGAAGACGACGACGACGACGACGACGACGACGACGACGGCGACGGCGACGGCGACGGCGACGGCGACGGCGACAGCTACGACGACGACGACGACGACTGCAAGCGCCACAACACGCTTGTGTGCACCACTGCGTGCCGTTCAGACCACGCCATGCCTGTGAGCACAGCACCATACCTGCGGGGGGTCCGCTCCCAGCTTGGGGGGGGGGGCCATGCCCCCCTTCCCCCGCGGCACGATCGCTAGCATTACCCAAGGGGGGGGGAAGGTTGGCCTGGGTAGCTAGCGTTACGTTACGCCGGAAAGGAACCAAAAAACACTCACGAGGAGAGCAAAAAGGGACGCAGAAACGGCAGGCGACGGCAGGTGCAACCGGGTCCCGAAAAGGAAAACCAGCCGACAGGGGCCCGCCGGAGCGGGGGTGGGGGGCTGGGGGATCGCGAAGAGAAGTGGGTAGAAGAAGAACAAATACAGCATAAACATTAAATTTTGGCGCGCCGCGCGGATTTCTTGGATGCTGGACCCCCCTCCATGACGCGCGGAGCGCGCCAGGGGCGGCGCCGGAGGCGCCGCCGGGGGGGCCCCAGCGCCAAAAGTTATGCTGATGGCATTTTTTCGTTTCTTCCTCCTCCTCTTCGAGTGGAGCGAGGGGGTGGCCACTGCGAGCCCGCGGCCGCCGCACCCAGCACGCCCGCGCGAGAACGGCGCAGCGGCCACATGATTCAACCTGCTTCGGGGTCTGCGCAGGCCCGCCGAGCCTGAACCGCAGCACGAGCGACGATCTCTCGCTGGCCAGGGCTCTTGCCGCCGAGCGGCCTCGCAGTCCGAAGGGCTGGAGGAGCAGCGGGAAGCTCCATGCGGCCAGGGGGGGGGCTGATGAGCGTCGGGCACAGCGCTTGCCTGCGCCAGCTCTGGCACTCCCTCGGAATTCCGCCCCGGAGCACCGAGGACGTCCTAGCGCGGGTGGACGGAAAGAGACGCACAGCAGAAGCGAATAACACTGGCATGGCTGGGAGGGGTGCTCGCCTCCTGGGAGTTCCTTGAGGCAGAAGGAAGGAGCATCAGAGCGCCGGATCCCTGAACAGTGTCTGATTGTACTGCCACGCGCGCGCCCTGAGTTCGCGGAGCACCGAGACGACACGGATGAACACGCGCACGCACTGGAAGACGAGCTCCACGAAAAACAGGGCTGACAATAGCAACCTCCCAGAACAAAACGCATGCGAAATATCACTGCGCAAACAAGAAACATATACCACCGCCCGTGAGCCACACATTAAAAAGTAAACAAATACCAACCACCTCGACTAGCAAGACGAAACTGTGAAAAGCACTGACCACAGGTGGCCCCGACCCCAACACACGAAGACCACCACGCGAACGAACGTGGGCAAACTGAAATGGTACTGGACGGGGACTGGACATGCCGGCATGCGCTTCATACCGTATGGGCAGCCCTCGAGCGCAATGCGTAAAACCATACCCAGCAAGGAAAAAGTCGTGTACTCAACGAGTTCGCCCAATCTCGCCATCCGACTGCTGCTGCAAAGGCACAGCTACGGCAGGAATCGGAATCCCAAAAGCACCACGTGAAAGCACTGGACCCGGGCCGGGGGCCATCGCAAAGCCAAAATGGTCACGGACTGGAACAGGAAGAAAGAGGAGACAGGAAGATAAGAAATGAGGAATACTGATACGTAGGAATGATGACGATGAGGAGGAGGCAAAAATAGGAGTGGGAATGGGGATCGGGTAGGGCGGACCAGGTCCGCCTGCCGACACATCGGCGGCACGGAGGCTTAATCGCCTACGAGTGGCCACGACACCGTGGCCTGGGCCTCACGCTTAGCGCGCCTGCGTTCCCTGGCCCATTCAACCGCAGAATCGGGCGAAACAAAACCATGCAGGCGCGCAACTTGAGCCAGGCCCAGGACGGGGACAGACACCCCGCACTGGTGGAACCTGGCGGGGCCCCAGGTGCCATCGGCCGCGGGATCCACAGGGGGCCCGCCAGCGGGCCCCGACGCGACGGACTAGCCGCCGAGGACCCAACACCCAAGCTGGACCCCATCAGCTCCCAGCTTCCCCCTGCAGCCACTCGATATCAGCCTCCTCTTCCCCCTCCCCCTCCCCCCCGCCGGGCACCTTGTAAATTATGCGACCGCCGACGCGCCGCCATTCCCGCTAAGCGGCGATAGCTGGCTGGCATTGTCTTCTTTCGCCCACGCGCTCCGGCGTATGGCACGAGTGAGTGAGCGAGCAGGCCTCTCAACGCAGACGGCCGAGGAGGAGCGGGGGCCGAGGGGTGGAGGAGCCGACGCAGGCGGGACCTCTGGGTCTTGAGCCCTGGGCGCCGAGGTCCCAGGCAGGTCCCAGCAAGGCCCGTTGCCAGGGGAAGCTCTCTGGGCCGGTGAGGCCCCACAGGACCTGCAGAAGAACGAACACATGCTGTCAGGGCCCCCCACCTCGCATTTCACCACCGAGTGCTTACCAGCCTGGAACATATCCCTATCCCTATGCTGGGCATTTCCTCATCACGATGCCAATCTTAGGGATTCCCTCATTATTTGAGGGCGCATCCCTAAGATTGTCCCCGCCTTTTGGCGTGTCAATCTTAGGGATAGGGATAAATTCGAGGCTGGTAAAGCGCCCCTGAAACAGCCACGGCCTACCAAGCACGACCCGCACATCCACCCCACCTCCTCAGAAGGCTCGGGCTCGGCTCCAGCGGCGGTGGGGCGGGGGACGCTGACTTCCAGCCTAGAGAGCGGGTGGGGAGAAATGCGGAAGAATACGACTGACAAAAAGAGATGGAGAAGAGTCAGGAGGCGAAGGAGAATATGGATTAGAAGGAGAGAGGAAGAGAATAACAACAGCGGAGAGGAGTGAATACTATCACGAGGGGGAAGAGGAGGTATGAGGAGCACTGAGCAGTGAGGGAGATCAGCAGGGAGGAGAGAGGATCATGATGCAGGAAAGAGGAGGACCAAGAGGAGAGAGGAGTTATAGGAAGGCACAAGAAGAAAGAGTAAGGAGGACAATGAATGAACCAGATGAGGATCGCCTATACGATCAATGATGCGTACCACTGGTCCAGCTGAATTCTACCACACTTTGGGGCGAGGACTGATCACTAAACACACGAGCGACTGTTCGGCCTGCTAATCCCATCACCAATGTATATTGATACACGTAGCCACAACCTATGTGCACACACATCGCGGACATACAAGCATAGAAAGCACATACTCGAACCTACAATTGAGGCCAACAATGTACTTCTCTACTGGCTGATCATCCTCCTCTTCCTCCTCTCAATCCCCCCCTAACCCCAACTCCCTCATCATTCCCCTCTTTGTTTCACCTCCTCCTCCTCCTGCGCACTCCTCCCTTCCTAATCGCTTGCGCCGATTTCTCCTCCTGCTCAGTGCGGCTGAACGGAGACTACACGAGCTCCGCATGTACACCAGGCTATGGCCTCTGTTGAAGCGTCCTCTGACCCTTGCTACACTGGATGGCAAAAAGGCCAGCTGAACTCGAAGAGCTGACTCTCAAACTCTCCGAGCACATAGCCTCACATTCTCAGACTGTCGCTGGAGGCTAGAGAGCAGTGCGCCGGATCGCCTGGCGCGACCCGTTCCCCAAGGTTGGAGCAAACCTCGCGCGAAAACAAGGCAAGGCTGTGCGGGGCAGGACTCGTCGTTTCAGTACACGCCACGCACTTCACTGAACACGCATGTCTACTAGCGCGTGGGGAACAACACCAAACAACTTAACACCGTCAATGACTCCAGACCACCGTCATAAGCCAAACGTGGAAAACAATATGTTGGTCGTCATGCGGGAGCTTCTTCTCGATGGCAATTCTATGCCATTCTTCATGCTCGCGTTACTCACACTGCGCTGCGAATGACCGCTCCTGGAACCGCAAGCCCGCTCAGCAGAACTTCAAGAGTATGATACGATGACTCCCCGATGCGCATCTACGAATCCAGCGAACGTAGTGTCTGCCGGCCTCGGCCGAGGCGACTGCGCCAGGAAGTGCCCGCTCACTCCCGCTACGCCGCTGCTCTCCCTGGCGTACCAGTTGGACGAATGAGATTGGAGACGCAAAACCAATGAACAAACTCACCCAGACCCCTGACGAGAGGACATCGTGATCTGAAGCCCCGAGGGTATCGACCCCATCTGGCCCCAAAAAGAAATTCCGCCGAAGGTCCCAATGGCACGGTCCGCATGCGGCCCCCGCCCCCAACCCCAATTTCGGCATGCCCCTCACGAGCTTCGCGGCCCCATGGTGAAATCCACCGAAGACCATACTCACAGCCGCGGTGCTCGCGACTGCACACGAATGGGTCTCTCGCCAAGTTCACTCCCAACCATCCTGCGGTGCTGGGTCACCCCTTGGAAGCCGCAGCGCACGGCGTCCCCTCCCTGCCCCGTCGGTCCTACTGCCCCTGCTCCCTCCTGCCTCTGCCCTGGCGTACCCTCGCCACGCTTTGCAAGCCCCACGGGAGCTCCACGAAAGACCAACACGAAAAAATCTGCATGAAGTCGTGGGCTCCTTTCGCACGCCCCTTCCACGCCGCTCAGGCCCCACAGGAGCTGCACAGAAGGCAAGCATGAAGCAATCCGATTGCAGTCGTGGGTGAATGTCGCTCGCTCCTGCCACGATTTTCAGGCCCCAAGGGAGCTCCACGAAAGGCTGATATGACACAGTCGCCATGCAAGCGTGGGTTACTTTCGCTCGCCCGTCCCAGGCTTTGAAGCTCAGACCGAACTGAAACAACCCGCATGCAAGCGTGGGCTCATTACGATCGCCCCTGCCGCGCTTTTCAAGCCCCATGGGAGCTCCTCAGAAGGCCGAGCTAGAAAACGCGTATGCAGTCGTGGGCTGAGCTCATCATGTCGTTCGCCATGACCACGTTCAGTTCGCTCACCACTAAGACGCGTCCAGGCCCCTTAACTAGTGAGCTCCACCACAGGCCCACATAGCAAGTTTCGACTACCAGACCATGCAATCGCCCTGGCCACCTTGGTCAGGCCCTGCTGTGCCCAAATCGTCACACCCCTCACACATGTCGTGGCCCCAGAAGGAGCTGCCGATCCTTCGGCCGAGCTTCCTTACCGTATTCACAGCTGCATAAAGTTGGGTCATTCGCCATGCTGGTTTTCAAAAATGGCTTTGGCCTGCCGAGGGCGTCCGTGGAGCCCTCTTGCGCAGTGTTGGGTCCTCTTGGACGCCTCTTGGCGCTGTCTTGGGCGCTCGTGGGGGCCTCCGGAGCCGTCGGGAGGCCGTCGCGGGCCGTCCTGGAGCGCCCTCGAGAGCCCCAGGATGGCTCCCAGGGGTCTCTTGGAAGCACGGGATGGCGGTACCGAGGACGTGCTGCAGATATTCATGAAGTGCAGGTCGGAGCCGTGGGGGGAGGGGGGCGCACCATGTGTGTATGTGTATATATATATATGTATTATATGTACATATATAAAACAAATATATATATATATATATATATATATATATATATATGTATGCACACACGCTCATGCGTGCCTCTACCTATATAATCGACCTATATACTCAAACATGTAATACAACATGCTAATAATATTACTAATGCTCGTATTCTTATTATTCGGCGACTACCACTACGATTACCACTACTACAACTGGTACTACTACTACTACTACTACTACTACTACTACTACTACTACTGTTGCTGCTGATGCTGCTGCTACTAGTACTACTACTACTACGGCTACTACAGCTACTACGACTACTACGACTACTACGACTACTGCTACTACTACTACTACTACTACTGGCACTACTACTACTACTACTACTACTACTACTACTACTACTACTACTACTACGACTACTACTACTACTACTGCTCCTGCTGCTGCTGCTACTACTTCTACGTCTACACTTCTTCTTCTACTACTACTACTACTACTACTAACACTACCACTCCTACTACTTCGACTACTTCTACTACTACTACTACTACTACTACTACTACTACTACTACGACTACTACTACTACTACTACTACTACTACGACTACTGCTGCTACTACTACTATACACATATATGCTCGTTATCCTACTCCTCCTCCTACTACTACTACCACTACAACTAGTACGACCACTACAACTACTACGACGACGACTACGACTACGGCCACGACTACGACTACGACCACGACGCCTACTACTACTACTACTACTACTACTACTGCTACTGCTACTGCTACTGCTACTACTACTACTACTACTACTACTACTACTACTACTACTAATACTACTACTACTACTACTACTACTACTAC
>CAUYUJ010006991.1:85534-193403 GCA_963575745.1 Prorocentrum cordatum
CGACGACGACGACGACGACGACGACGACGACGTCGCGACGACGACGACGACGACGACGACGACGACGACGACGACGACGACGACGACGACGACGACGACGACGACGACGACGACGACGACGACGACGACGACGACGACGACGACGACGACTACTACTACTACTACTACTACTACTACTACTACTACCACTACTACTACTACTACTACTACTACTGCTACTTCTGCTACTGCACCTGCCACTACCACTACTACGGGGGCTCATCTGAAGATATCTTCGGATCCCTGAGGACATCCCTAGGGCACCACTTCAATTACCTTGCGTTTATGTTCCGTTCGCGATTCGTACATATTTCGTGTACGTAACGCATCAGCATCGCAAGCATCACTATCATCAACCTCGACATCGATGCCGACTCAACGCAGTCATCACGTCGAAACTTCATAAGAGCATAGCGCACGGGAGTGGTCCTTGTCCCGGCTCGCCCAAACTCGGGATCAAAGTGAACCTAGATAAATCCGAAATCGGTGCCGCTGCCGGCGGGATTGGCCCCAACTGGCCAGGACTTGCCCCGACTGGCCGGGATATGCCCCTATACCGAGGGGAGGGTCCCTGGGCTCCCCTCGTCACCCCTGGGGGGGGATCCAGAAGGGCTCAAATACTATGAAACACCTTCAAGAACGCCCAAGATAGTCTCAAGACGGCTGGCCGACCAAAAACCAAAGTGGACCCCCCACAGAGGGCCTCAAGAGGGAAAACACATGGACTTGCCACTACTTGTTGCAAGATTTTCGAATTCTCGGCTCTCTGGCGTCTGCGCGCTCAAGACGGCCCAAGAGGCTCCCCAGACTGGCCAGCCCAAGAGACCCTCAAACTGCCCCGGAAACGGCCAAAACGGGCCCCCAGACGGCCCAAGAGGCCCCTAAGACGGCAAACAAAAATGGAAAGTGGCCCCAAGAGAGGCCCAAGAGGGGGAACCCGCATAGGCCCTGGGAGCCCTTTCCTGGAAAATGGCCGCCAGGTCCCCCCACCCGCTCCAACAAGCAAAAAAATACTCCGACGGTAGGACCCCACATGAGAATCTGTTTAGCTTACCCTTTGCCATTTCCCCCTCCTCCTGGCGGACACCCTCTCTTCTCGCCCCCTGCACTGCCTTCTCTTCGCCCTTCTATTTCTCTTCCTCCTCCTCTTTCTCCTCTTCTCCTCCTCCTCCTCCTCCTCCTCCTCCTCCTCCTCCTCCTCCTCCTCCTCCTCCTCTCGCGCCACCTCCTCCTCGTCGTCGGCCTCCCCCATGCCCCTTCCCTCCTCATCCCCCTGCCTTTTCTCCATGTGCGCCTCCCCTTCCCCCTCGCCGGGGCAAGCAAATCAATTTTCCTCAGCGCCGTCGCCGCCTCGGCCAGCGCGCGCGCGCCTGCCGACGGCTAGATCGCGAAGCCGTCGGGACAAACCTTCGGGCTGGGCCGTTGAGACAACCAGGTTTCCGATGACCCGCTCGGATTAATAACATGAAGCGCGGGCCCCATAGGGAGGGGGCTTCCGCCTAAGACTTCCTCGCAATTCACTCACAGACGAGGCTCCCGCTCGAGACTTCCTCCATATTCAGGTCTCAAGAGCCCAAAAGTGACGACAGTTGCACGTTGCGGATGACCTGCTCGTATTCGAATATGAAGTGCGGGCCCTATAAGGAGGGGGCTCCCGCCTGAGACTTCCTCACAATTCACTCACAGACGAGGCTCCCGTCTGATACTTCCTCCATATTCAGGCCTCAAGAGCCCAAAAGTGACGACAGTTACACGTTGCGGATGACCCGCTCGGATTCGAACATGAAGTGCGGGCCCCATAGGGAGGGGGCTCCCGCCTGAGACTTCCTCGCAATTCACTCACAGACGAGGCTCCCGCTCGAGACTTCCTCCATATTCAAGCCTCAAGAGCCCAAAAGTGACGACGGTTACACGTTGCGGATGACCCGCTCGGATTCTAACATGAAGTGCTGGCCCCATAAAGAGGGGGCTCCCGCCTGAGACTTCCTCACAATTAACTCACAGACGAGGCTCCAGGTCGAGACTTCCTCCATATTCAGGCCTCAAGAGCCCAAACGTGACGACAGTTGCACGTTGCGGATGACCCGCTCGGATTCGAACATGAAACTGCGGGCCCCATAGGGAGGGGGCTCCCGCCTGAGACTTCCTCACAATTCACTCACAGACGAGGCTCCCGCCTGATACTTCGTCCATATTCAAGCCTTCAGAGTCCAAAAGTGACGACAGTTACACGTTTCAGAAGACCCGCTCGGATTCGAACATGAAGTGCGGGCCCCATAAGGAGGGGGCTCCCGCCTGAGACTTCCTCACAATTCACTCACAGACGAGGCTCCCGCTCGAGATTTCCTCCATATTCAGGCCTCAAGAGTCCAAAAGTGACGACAGTTGCACGTTGCGGATGACCCGCTCGGATTCGAACATGAAGAGCGGGCCACATAGGGGGGGGCTCCCGCCTGAGACTTCCTCACAATTCACTCACAAACGAGGCTCCCGCCTGATACTTCCTCCATATTCAGGCCTCAAGAGCCCAAAAGTGACGACGGTTACACGTTTCGGATGACCCGCTCGGATTCGAACATGAAGTGCGGGCCCCATAGGGAGGGGGCTCCCGCCTGAGACTTCCTCGCAATTCACTCACAGACGAGGCTCCCGCTCGAGACTTCCTCCATATTCATGTCTCAAGAGCCCAAAAGTGACGACAGTTACACGTTGCGGATGACCCGCTCGGATTCGAACATGAAGTGCGGGCCCCATAGGGAGGGGGCTCCCGCCTGAGACTTCCTCACAATTCACTCACAGACGAGGCTCCCGCCTGATACCTCCATATTCAGGCCTCAAGTCAGCGAGTAGTGATGATGATGATGATGATGATGATGATGATGATGATGATGATGATGTTGATGATGATGATGATGATGATGATGATGATGATGATGATGATTATGATGATGATGATCGTTCGATGCCGATGATGGTGAGTGATCGTGGGATGGTGATGGTGATGCTGATGGTGATGATGATGATGATGATGATGATGATGAGTGGGGAGTGATGGTGATGGTGATGATGATGCGGAGGAGGAAGCAAAGAGGAGCAGAGAATAGGGAGGAGGAGGAGGAGAGATCCTGCGCGGAGGGTGTGCAGAGAAAACAAGAACCCCACTTAGGATGTGGGGAAAAACCCAACGGGCCCCCCAAAATCCCTGGGAGCCTCGACAAAGCTCCAAGGGGCCGCCACCTGGGCCGCCAGCAGGCCCCGAAGAGGCCCCATACGCTCCAGAGGCTTCAAACATGATCAAGTAAGACCCCCAAAGGCTCCCGAGAATCCCCAAACACACACCCCAGCTGCGTGAAGGGGGGCCCAAACAGAGCCGGGACAATACTACAAACCGCCCCGTTGCCCTCGATATTCTCCTTATGTTTCTCCTTCCTCTCACCGTCGTCGTTATCTATTTCAAAGTGCTCCTCCTTCTCCCCCATTCTCCGAATCCGAAAGATGGGAAGGTTAGATCGACTATCCGTGGCGTCATTCCGGGAGCATCTCGCTTCACGTGCGACGTGCAACATATTTCAGTGCTCCCTCCCGAGAAGCGGAGGATAAGTGCATGAGCACCATGCGGGAATATCCGGAAACTTCCGCCGGAGTCGTCTTCTTCAGGATTCCCGGAGGCCCGAGAATACAGCGCTCCAAAACGTCGGGATCGCTTCGCCTCGCCATCGCTCGGACGCCCATTCCCTGGTGAGCGTATTTTGTTCGGCGTTCCGACATTGGGCGTCTGGCTCCAGACTTCTGCTTAGTGCGACTGTTTGCAAAGAGTGTTGCCTCTGGGGGGGACTCCACCGGCTCGAAACATGCTCCAAATTAGCCTGGCGAAGAACCCAATCATTCGTAGTTCTGAATACCGCAATTATGGGTATCTTATTCGGTGGAGCTCCCTATGGGGCCACGAAGCGCTGCACTGGGTGGGGGAGACGCATGCGGACTTTGCCACTGGGGCCTCCATAGGAGCTTCCTATGGGCCACGAAGCGTTGTGCTGGGTGGGGGAGACGCACTCGGACTTTGCCACTGGGGCCTTCGGTGGAGCTCCCTATGGGCCGCGAAACGGTGTGCTGGATGGGGGAAACGCATGTGGACTTTGCCAGTGGGGCCTCCAGTGGATCTCTCTATGGAGCCACGGATCGGTGGGGCTCCCTATGGGGCCACGACGCGCTGTACTGGGTGTGCGGGACGCATGCGGACGGTCCCATTGGGACCTTCGGTGGGGCTCCCTATGGGGCCACGGTGTACTGGGTGTGCGTGACGCATGGTGGTGGTACCACTGGGACCTTCGGTGGGGCTCCTTATGGGGCCACGAAACGCTGTACTGGGTGGGGGCGACGCATGCGGGCGGTCCCACTGGGACCTTCGGTGGGGCTCCCTATGGGGCCACGAAGCGCTGTACTTGGTGTGCGGGACACGCATGCGGGCGGTCCCACTGAGACCTTCGGTGGAGCTCCCTATGGGGCCACGAAGCGCTGTACTGGGTGGTGCGTGACGCATGCGGGCTGTCCAATTGGGGTCTTCGGTGGAGTTCCCTCTGGGGCCACGAAACGTTGTGTACTGTCTGGTGCGTGACGCAAGCGGGCGGTCCCATTGGGGCCTTCGGTGGAGCTCCCTTTGGGGACACGAAACGTGTGAGGGGTGTGCTGAAACGGGTGATGATGATGATTGTGATGAAGGAGGGATGGGGGGGGAGGAGGGAGGAGGAGAGGAGTGAGGACGCAGGGCGCTGTCTCTTCAAAACGAGGACCCAACACCACAGGATGGTTGGGAAAAACAGCCAAGATCTATTCCATAGGACGGGGGAAGAGGGGTTTGGTGGGCCCGCGCCGATCGGCAAGACCAGGATAATACAAAACGATCACCATTCCCTGTGCTGTCTCGGGTTCGTGCATGTCTTTCTCGCACCATGATCCCAGGTGCTCCTCGCCGGTCCTCGCCGAGGGAAAAGGAGCACGCGTGCGAGCGATGCCGAGAACGTGCAACCTGGACTCCTTCCCCTTGGCCAGCTTTTTAGGGGCCGGGGGCCCGGCAGAGGACCCCAGGGGGCAGATCAAATCAGCGAGAGCAAACATTCCGTCGTCATTCATTCCTGTCCGCAGCGCGAGGTCTGAGAAAGGGGCCGTCGCCGACGAGGCCGATGCGATAGGCGATGGGCGATATGCGATAGGCCCCCACCGCCGAGGACGACGACGACGACGACGGCGACGACGACGAGGACGATTCGTCCTCATAGGGTGGCGGCGCGGCGGCCGCACCCGGCGGGGCTGGCCAGGTGCGGCAACGACTGCGTCCGCGGCGGTGGGAACCGGCTCGAGGCCTCCCGGCGCAGCCCCGCAGGTCGCGGTCGCCGCAGCTGTCGCGGTCGCCGTGCTCTCCTCCTCGTCGTCTCCGAGTCCTCTCCCTGCCTCCTCCTCCTCCTGCTGCCGCATCCCCCTTCCTTCGCCGCTCCAGCTCCCTTTCCTCCGCCTCCGCCAGGCGGGTGCATGAAGGGCCCAAGCAGGAAGAAGAGCCTTGCCAGGGTGGCCACGTGCGCTGCTGGCGCCTGAGCCGGTGGAGCCCAAGCAGGACTACCCCTGCGCCAGCAAGGGGCTGAAGAAGTCGGAGTCCGCCGAAGACAGTCTGCTTGAGCTGCAGGCCAGACTGGGAAAGGTCACAGGAGAACCTGGCGCGGCTCGCGGAACAGCTGGCGCCGGCCTGTGCTGCGGTCTCAGCGGCGCGGCGGACGCAAGATGATGTTTTCCGCGCAGGCCTGCGGCTACTCAAGATGAGCTCCTGGCCCAAGCACCCGAGGCTGTGCTGCCCCGTGGCTTGCGGCTTGGCCTGCCGGCTGGCCTTAATTCGGGCTGCTGACGGGCTCGGGCGCCTCCCAAGCTGGCGGAGCCGCTGGTGAGGCCGAGTGGGACTGGGACCCAGCGGCTCGAGAGTAGTTGAAGGGGCCCTGGGACATACAAATAAATATATACAAATAACAAGATTCCCCATATTTTCCTACATTTTCTGGGTTTTTGTCTTCCCTCCCACTTCCCATATTTTCCCATATTGTGTCTGTGTGTTTTTTCCCTCCTGAATAAAGCTGAAGCCTGACGCCCGGGCAGTGGTGGCGGGAGGTCCCCTGTCCGTGTCCCTGGCTGCCGGCTGGCCCCAGCTGGGCTGCTGGCGGGCCGCGGGCCGATTCGCCCTGGTCCTCGGCGCGTTCTGAGTCCGCCGGTCCTGTCCAGCCGTACCCATCCCAGCGTATCCCTCCTCCTCCCCCTCCTCCTCCTTATCTAGGGGGAAGACAAACCTCCCTCGCCTTTGACCACCCTCGCTTCCAAGAGATACCAAACGATGCCAAATCGCAGCCTGTACTGATCAGGCCGCTCGACGAGGAGGCGCGTGGTATGACTTGGTTCTGCCTGGAAGCGAAAGCGGGGGAGGTAATCCACGCTCTGATTATCCCCGATCCCTCTCCTGGCAAATGGTCCTTCCTGAACCTGAGTCGAACATGAGTCGAACCTGAGTCGAATCTGAGTCGAACCTGAGTCGAACCTGAGTCGAACCTGAGTCGAACCTGAGTCGAACAGATCCATCAGGTGGGCCCCAGGAAGGTCCCCAAAACGAGCATCGAAGTATCCCTCCTCCTCCCCCTCCTCCTCCTTATCCCCGATCTCTCTCCTGGCAAATGGTCCTCCCTGTCGCCACCTCCAGACATGCGCGTGATTAGGAAGGGCCCGGCGTCTCTCGCCGGAGAGACGTCCTCGCCACGAGCGGCCCCGAGGCGGAAAAAGTTGCACAGCAGCCTCACGGAGGGAGGGCGGGTGGTCTCCAGCGTGTGGCAGCAGCACCGCACACACTCTCGGGGAGACGTAAGACCCGGGCACGGGGGACTCGGAAATTCCCGACGAGGTCGTCAAAAAAAATGACGAGGCCGAGCCTGCATGTTGACGAGGCCTCCCGCTGCAGACATCCCACGAAACTCCTCCTCGTCAAAATCCGAGGCGCGGTCGTCAAAAAACGATGGCGAACCCGAGTCCTGGCAAACCCGGGTCTTACGCTCCCCCGACACTCGTCTTGAAAGTTTACAGCAGGTTCACGGATAGAGGACTGGCCGATTTCAATAGTTGGCTCTCGCCTAGTGCCGCGCACAGTGGTTTTCAAAGTCTGCAACACTTGGAGGGATGGAGGGCGGGCGGTCTTCCACATGCGGCTCTCGCTGACGCGCCGCGCACATTCGTCTTACACATTCACAACAATTTCACGATGAAGGGCGGGCTGTTTTCAGTATTTAACTCTCGCCACGCGCCGCGCAATTCCCACCAGCCTTCTGGGCGGAGGTGGTTTAGAGAGTCCGTTCTGTTCCACCCCCTTCTTCCCCTTTCGGGGAGGGGTTCATCACTGCTCCTTATTAATATACACCCCCTCCCCCCACCCGGCCGGCGTCCAACCAGGAACCATGCCGACTCCATGAGGGCCCGCCCCCACCATCCCTGTCAAAAAACAATACAAACCGCACTCAGCCTCGACATTTGGAGCATGCGCGGCCAACCCGATGCCCCCCCCCTCCCTATCAAAAACAATGCAAATTACACTTGTGGGCAAAATCTTGAGTCATGTTCGTGAGGCCCGCGGGGGTGCCAGCATTTCCCTGCCGTGCGCAGGGTTACCATCCATGACAGAAAACAATAAAACATGCGCAGGGTTACCATCCCGCGATCACTGTCAAATGGTTTGTGACAAGGACGGCGGGGGTGGTGGCGCGTGGCCTGCTGTACGAAGGCCCACCAGGCACAATGATGGGCACTGGTGTTCGACAAGGATGGCGGGGACCGACATGCTTCCCGATGTGTGCTGTCACGTGCGCGCGTGCCCCGAACATGGCGCACCTGGCGCGGCTGGGGTGTGCGGCGCACATGGCGAACTCGGAGCACGTAGCGCATCTGGCGCACCAGGCGTGCCTGGCACGCTCGGGCCCCAGGGGTGCCTGGCGCGCGTGGCGCCCTTTGCACGCGTGGCGCACATCGCTCAAGCGTCGCGCACCTGGGGTCGGCTTTGGTTCCCAGTCGCTGCCCATCCAAAGACGACCGCTGAACATGCTCAGGAAGGGGGGGCTTAATTGACGCCGCGCTCCTTTTTGAGCCGTGGCCTCAAAGATGGTCTACAGAGACCTCCCAAACCCCCAAAAGAGCCCCAAGAGGGTCCCACGACCCCCCCAAAGAGCCCCAACGGTGCCGCAAGAGGCACCACGAGGACTCCAACAGCGTCCACCGACCTTCAACATAGCCCACAGGAACAACAAATCCACAAACGCCTTCATGGTTGACTTCGTCGTCGTCTTCATCAGCGTCATCGTCGTCGCCGTCGTCGTCGGGCGCGTCCTCTTTATCCTGGTCATCGCAGTCGTCCGCCTCGTCGTCGCTATCCTCATTTCTCCGCACACCACCTTCTCTTCCTCCTGTTCCGCCTCGTCTTCCTCCCACTGCCCCCACAAGAATGTATCCATAAACTGATGACTCGGGGGTGGGCGGGAGAGGAGATAGGCGAGAGCAGGAGGAGACGAGCCCGAACGTCACGACCGTCGGCGTGCGTCGCAACATGTACTCCGAGTTGTTTTCTACACTCGTACCGTTCCAAGAAAATGCCCCGAAGGTTTCCAGAGGGAACGACTCTGCGGAGCCCGACCAGGAATGGTCACCCGTAAACTGCCAAGTCTGCAGTGCGACAACGCCCACGTCGTTCGAATTTCTTGGGACGCTTCCATACGGCGGCCGGACGGGGCTGGCGCGGGCACCCCGACAGGGTCAGGTCGCACCTCCCTGGGAACTGTTTTGGTATACAATTATCCCGGCAGAGCAACCTATCAGCGATGTGTAGGAGCATATCTGGAAGCATTCACCTTAAGATTCAGATGAGAATCCAGTTGTAGAATTCTGCTGTTCTCGCAGTCGTAGTCGCATTCGAGATGACAGTCGCAGTGGCAACGGCAGTTGCAGTCACAGCCTCAGCCTCAGCCTGCCTCAGCCTCAGCCTGCATCAGCCTCAGCCTCAGCCTGCCTCAGCCTCAGCCTCAGCCTGCTTCAGCCTCAGCATCAGTCTGCCTTCAGCCTCGGCCTCAGCCTCAGCCTGCCTCAGCCTCAGCCTGCATCAGCCTCAGCCTCAGCCTCAGCCTGCCTCAGCATCAGCCTGCCTCAGCCTCAGCCTCAGCCTGCCTCAGCCTCAGCCTCAGCCTGCTTCAGCCTCAGCCTCAGTCTGCCTTCAGCCTCGGCCTCAGCCTCAGCCTGCCTCAGCCTCAGCCTGCATCAGCCTCAGCCTCAGCCTCAGCCTGCCTCAGCATCAGCCTGCCTCAGCCTCAGCCTCAGCCTGCTTCAGCCTCAGCCTCAGTCTGCCTTCAGCCTCGGCCTCAGCCTCAGCCTGCCTCAGCCTCAGCCCTCAGCCTCAGCCTCAGCCTCAGCCTCAGCCTGCCTCAGCCTCAGCCTCAGCCTGCCTCAGCCTCAGCCTGCCTCAGCCTCTGCCTCAGCCTGCCTCAGCCTCAGCCTCAGCCTGCTTCAGCCTCAGCCTAAGCCTGCCTTCAGCCTCGGCCTCAGCCTCAGCCTGCCGCAGCCTCAGCCTGCATCAGCCTCAGCCTCAGCCTCAGCCTGCCTCAGCATGAGCCTGCCTCAGCTCAGCCTCAGCCTGCCTCAGCCTCAGCCTCAGCCTGCTTCAGCCTCAGCATCAGTCTGCCTTCAGCCTCGGCCTCAGCCTCCGCCTGCCTCAGCCTCAGCCTGCATGAGCCTCAGCCTCAGCCTCAGCCTGCCTCCCTCAGCCTGCCTCAGCCTCAGCCTCAGCCTGCTTCAGCCTCAGCCTCAATCTGCCTTCAGCCTCGGCCTCAGCCTGCCTCAGCATCAGCCTGCATCAGCCTCAGCCTCAGCCTCAGCCTGCCTCAGCATCAGCCTGCTCAGCCTCAGCCTCAGCATGCCTCTGCCTCAGCCTCAGCCTGCTTCAGCCTCAGCCTCAATCTGCCTTCAGCCTCGGCCTCAGCCTCAGCCTGCCTCAGGCTCAGCCTGCATCAGCCTCAGCCTCAGCCTCAGCCTGCCTCAGCATCAGCCTGCCTCAGCCTCAGCCTCAGCCTGCCTCAGCCAGCCTCAGCCTTCTTCAGCCTCAGCCTCAGTCTGCCTTCAGACTCGGCCTCAGCCTCAGCCTGCCTCAGCCTCAGCCTGCATCAGCCTCAGCCTCAGCCTCAGCCTGCCTCAGCATCAGCCTGCCTCAGCCTCAGCCTCAGCCTGCCTCAGCCTCAGCCTCAGCCTCAGCCTCAGTCCTTCAGCCTCGGCCTCAGCCTCAGCCTCAGCCTCAGCCTCAGCCTGCATCAGCCTCAGCCTCAGCCTCAGCCTGCCTCAGCATCAGCCTGCCTCAGCCTCAGCCTCAGCCTCAGCCTCAGCCCTCAGCCTCAGTCTCAGCCTGCCTCAGCCTGCTCAGCCTCAGCCTCAGCCTGCCTCAGCCTCAGCCTCAGCCTGCCTCTGCCTCAGCCTCAGCCTGCTTCAGCCTCAGCCTCAGTCTGCCTTCAGCCTCGACCTCAGCCTCAGCCTGCCTCAGCCTCAGCCTGCCTCAGCCTCAGCATCAGCCTGCCTCAGCATTCAAAATGTGGCCCGGGAATGGAGTTCTGGGAACTCGAAGAACACGAAGTGGCCTACAGTTGGCTCCGGGCATTCAAAATCATGCCCAGGAATGGAGTTCTGGGAACTCGAAGACCACGAAATGGCCTACAGTTGGCTCCGGGCATTCGAAATGTGGGCCGGGAATGGAGTTCTGGGAACTCGAAGAGCACGAAGTGGCCTACAGGTGGCTCCAGGCATTCAAAATGTGGCCCGGGAATGGAATTCTGGGAACTCGAAGAGCACGAAGTTGCCTACAGTTGGCTCCGTGCATTCAGAATGTGGCCCGGGAATGGAGTCCTGGGACCTCGAAGACCACGAAGTGTGCAACTGTTTGCTTAAAACGACTTCCGCGGATTCTCCCCGGATCCTGCCCGGACCCCCCTGGGGAGTCATGATGTTTCTTTTGAGACCATTAGAAACCTATCAGTCTTCGCTGTTAGGTAAAAACCATCCTCCAGGAGGGTAGTTTGTATACCAATACAAAGGCCAGGGGGGCCTGCGACACACTCTCCCGCAACCCTGCTCGATGACCGCTCGGGGTCCCGTGGCATCCCCTGGCGCCATGGCCAGCGCGATCGTGGCGTTTGCAAGAACATGCGACGCGTGACATGGGCCAGGCAGTCAAGAGGGGGGCAGTTTCGAAGGCGCGTCGGATCTCGGGCCCGCCCAAACCCGTGAGATGTTAGGTATAGTATATCAAACATTCTGGCGGAGCATGTGCTGTTTTGGGGCGGGTTTGTGAGGATACTTGTTGGTACTCGGGCGCGCGAAACGGGTCGAACGCCGGGCGAGCAGGGGCAGGCGGTGCCACCCGCTCCGGGAAACACAGAGCGGCCAAAATGGCGCGCAGGCAACGCAGAGCCGCACCTGGAACACGTAGGTGCCGAGCGGGAAGCCGAAGCAAGTGAACCCACTGGCGACGATGGATGAAAGCCCAAGCGCCACATTCACCCAGGAAGGCGGTGACGCAAGTAGGAAAAGCCTATCGCTGTTGGGGATACGTTTTGTTCGCGAGCGCAAGCGGAGAAGCCGCGCGCCGTCAGGAATTGCTAACTAGCAACGACCTAAATTACAGCACTGCTGGGGATACGCGAGGAGTGAACAATTCGCTTTGCAAGTACTCAACCATTTCACGGATTGAGGGCGGGCCGTTTTCAAAGTGTCGCTCTCGCCACAGCGCCACGCACATGCGCCTTAAAAGTGTGCAGCAGCTTCGCTTATGGATGGCGGATCGTGTTCAAAACGTGGCTCTCACCCAAAAGCCACGCACATTCGTCGCAAGCGTTTACAGCGCTATGGCGAATTGAAGGCGGGCGCACTTCTAAATGTAGGCTTTCGCTTTAGCGCCGCGCAGTTTCGCTTCAATAGCTTACGTCAGTTTCAAGGGTGGAGTGCGGCTCCCTTTTAAAATGTGGGCCTCGCCATATGTTTCCCCAGTTTGTACATGCTCAAGGGTTCGCATGGTCGAAGTCCCAGAGATGGTGCCTGTGGTACGATGTAGGGCTGTCAAGGCGCAAGGAGTCGCGTTGGTTAGCAGTGCTGGTCGAGGGCAGAACATCCACCCCGATCATAATCACCCCAACACGCGACGCCGTTGATTAACCAAAGAAGGCATCAAACAGGGCAAGGCTGTTTAGTAAACGTCCAGGGTCGTTTAGTAAACGCCAATTGTCCAGTCTGGGTGGTTTGTTCCTCCCTTGAATTGAAGTCCCAGGAATGGCGTTCTGGCACAATTCAGGACTCTCTGGACGCAAGGGTCGCGTTGATCCGCGGCGTTAAAGTCTCGGGAACGGTGCTGTGGCACAATTGCGGACTCCGAGACGGTCGTCTTCCACTGGAACCCTTCCTGCAATGAGAACAAACTCGTGTAGGAACCAGTGAAGGAGGGAATCTGGAGGGAGGATTTATTGCAACATCGCTGACGCGCCTTAGGCTTAGCCTAGTCCTGCTCCGCCTCCTCCTCTTCCTCCTCCTCGGACGGGAGGAGTGTATGGCGGAGGAGCATGAAGCGAAGGAGGAGGCGGAGAGGAAAAATGAGAGAATGAGGGAGAAATTCTCCCTTATCCTCATCATCACGCTTAAACGCCCTCCTCATGCAATGCGACCGTGCGATTAGGACTGCCGTGGCCAGTACCCGAAGCCATCGGTGCCGCCGCAAGCCTTCGCAAGTGGAGGCGGACAAACTCCAAGGAGTCAGGAGGCAGGAAGGGGGGAACGAAAACATGGCGAGGACGCACTCGGGTGGAGATGAGGGTGGCCCGTTCCCGTCGCCTCCATCCGCCTCCCTGTGCCCGTTCGCCTTCGCATGCGCCTCCGCCGCCTCCTCCCCGACATATCCAGATTCACGACCTCCTCCTCCTCCTCTTTCGCCTCATCATTCTCCTCCTCCTCCCTCCTCCTCCTCTCCCTCCTCCTCCTGCGCTGGCTTCTCATCCCTCCTCGTCCATTTTCCCAACACCATCCTCCTCCTCCTCCTCCTCCTCCTCCTCCTCCTCCTCTTCCTCCTCCTCCTCCTCCTCCTCATCCTCCTCCTCCTGGAGAAGGGCTACTGAAATCTGCCGACCCTATCGGCATGTGGAAGACGCGGTTCGTCGTCGGTCAATACGCCATTCGTCGTGAACCTCGTCGTCGACGTCACAGCTCACGTCGAGAGCCTCGTCGTCGACGTCACCGCTTCCACATCGCGGTCGCCGCGCTCGCATCTTTCCCTGAGCCCGTCGCCGAACAGACCAACATCTCATTGCGTCAAAGGGAAGACCCTTCTCGTTGATCCCTTCCCCAGGGCGGGATGGTGGTGGTCCCCTGGGGGGGCCGGGGGGGTTGCCACCCAGACACGCCTCCCTCCCGGGAGGTCCCGGGGCCCAGAAAAGCCCCAAGACTGCCGAGAGGCCCCCAGGACACTCCAAAAGGGCCCCGAATCGTCTAACTATCGGTCCAAGACGCCAATAGCCTCGCGACGGCCCAAGATGTTTCCAAGACTGGCCCCCCAAAAGGCCCAAGAGGCCCCCAAGATGCCCCAAGAGCGCCCCAAGAGGCGTCCCAAAAGGGCCCCCCAAAACCCGAATCGTTTTCATGTGGTTTTGGAACGATTTTTTGCGCTTCCGCCATTTCGGCTTTCCCACCCCCCCAGATCGCCCCGATAGGGCCCAATTGGGCCACACGACGGGACGAGAGGGCCTCGAGACAGCCCAAGAGCCGCCGAACACGGCCCAAGAGGGCCCCAAGACGGCCCCACGAGGGGGCCCAGAGAGGGATCGCGAACAGAAAATTTGAGCATTCCGCCCCAAGAGGCCCCCAGGAGGCCCCAAATAGGCCCAAAGACGTAACCAAGAGGCCCAAAAGAGGCCCCAAGAGGCCCCCCAGAGCCCCCAAATAGTCCCCCAAGACACTCCCAATAGGCCCCAAAACTACCCCCGTCGGCGGTGGGCCCATCGTCGCCGCCGCCGCCGCCATCGTCCTCGTCGCCGTCGCCGTCGCAGTCGCAGTCGCCGTCGCCGTCGTCGTCGTCATCGTCGTCGTCGTCGTCGTCGCATTCAGGGTCGGCGGCACCAGCCGTAAGGCCTTCACACTAAGGAGCGCTACACAAAGAACGACGCCCATTTTGTGCGCCAGGCGCAAAAAGCGCCTGGGTGCACGAGGAGGGCTAGAGGAGCAACCACGGAATTACCTAAGGAGCGGCAAACCCCTTGCGAACCACAAAGCGGTCCTTATCTCAGCGTCTTGAATGTCGGTTCACCTCCGCCTCCGACCCCGCTTCGGAAGAAAACTAGCGCCACACAGAAGAAGACAGCAGAAACAAAAGCACTCTCATGACGAGCAGCCCGACAAAAGGAGCCGTTTGGCAAACGCACCCAAGGAAAGACACGAACAGGAAAAGGCCGTTTAGTAAAGGCCGACGGCCGTGTAGTGAACGCCATTTACGGTGCGAGCGCGGCTGCAAGAAACCCTGAAAACCCGCGCGCAAGGTGCATCCCGCAAGAGCCCTCCAATGAGGCCCGAAAGCGATCCCAGAGGGCCCCAGGACGGTCCAAGAGGCCTCAGGCCTCAAAGACGGCCCAAGAGGCCCCCAAGACAGCTCGAAGAGCGCGCCCAGACAGCCAAAGAAATCTGTTCGAGCCCTCGGCCCCAAGAGGCCCCCAGGAGGCCCCAAGAGGCCCCCAAGAGGCCCCAAGAGGCCCCAAGAGGCCACAGGAGGCTCCCAGGAAGCCCCTAAGAGGCCTCCAAGAGGCTCCCGAGGAGGCCCCCCAAGTGGCTGCTAAGAGGCCCCACAACTGCACAACAGAGGCCCCAAGAGCGCACCGAAGAGACCCCGAAAAATACCCCTCAGGCTTCGGACCCACGTCAATGTCCTCCTCGTCGCCGCCGCCGCCGCCGCCGCCGCCGTCGTCGTCGTCGTCGTCGTCGTCGTCGCCGCCGCCGCCGCCGCCGCCGCCGCCGTCGGCGTCGTCGTCGTCGTCGTCGTCGTCGTCGTCGTCGTCGTCGTCGTCGTCGTCGTCGTCCCCCTTCCAGGTCGGCGGCAACGGCCGCAATATCAGAAGACGAAACCAAAACCGGAACATCGAACCGGGATAAAGCGAAGACCTCCAAGATCCGGCGGCTCTAGACGATGTGCAGTAGGAGCTCGACAACAAGAAACCTTCCACAAGAAACCCAACCCTGAGATCCCAGGACCTCCATTGATTTCTGTTCGTGCGGGAGCGTCACGCTTTCCATAACAACACCATCGAAACCCAGAAAACCTGGGGCACCCTGGAGGCAAGCAGGGTGTCTCTTGGCACGGGTTTCCACTGCATCGGGCGCCGCGGCCGTTCCAAAGCGGCCCAAAACGTTCCGAGAACGTCCCAAGATGCTTTGGAAAGAGTTTACACTGGCCTGTGGCCCCCCTTTTCCTGCTGTGCTCGCTCTGGGGACCTTCCCGGAGCCACTCGCTCCACTCGTGCGTCGATGCTGCACCCGTCGCCTTCAGCCGAACTGGAGTCGAACTGGAGCCGAACAAGAGTCGAACGAGTCGAACAGATCAGTCAATCGGGGACGCGCAAACATGGATTAGCGATCCATGGACATGGCGCGCGGTGGCCAAATCCATGATTTGGCGCGCAGTCTCCAAATCCATGGATCGGGGGAGATGCCCTCCCCAAAATGCGGCCGGTGCCGCCTCGTTCGGCGACGGAAATACGCGATTTCCAATGAAAATGGGACCCTTCGCTAATCCACACCCCCTTGATCCATGCTTGCGATCGCCTGCCGTTTGGTTGGCGGCGCGCACAGGGGGGTAGGGGGAGGGGGGGAAGGCTTCTGAGAAGGAAGCTGCTTCTCAGAAGACGCCAACCCCACATCTACAGACAAGACCGCACCGTCTGAGAAACAGGGGTGCTTCCAAGAAGCCCCTCCCCCCCCACTATCCGACGGGGCCAGGACGAGGACGCATCCGTTCCAGAGCGCTCCGGCACGCTCCGAGAAGGCCGCGGCGCCCGAGACATGCTCCAGATCCCCCGGATCCCAGAGATCCGCGACTTGTGCTCGCCCGAATGTTTTGCCCTCGCCCTGGCCTCGTCTCACACCCTGCACCCCTCTGCGCGTGGCCGATATCGGCCGACCCCACCGGGAGGAGGCCATGCGGGCGCGCGGTTTCCCCCGGGGCCGCGTAGGCGACCCGGGGAGGAGGAGGAGGAGGAGGAGGAGGAGGAGGAGGAGGAGGAGGAGGAGGAAGAGGAGGAGGAGGAGGAGGAAGAGGAGGAGGAGGAATAGTCATTTGAACTCTTATTTGGGCGCGGGCTGACGACTAGCCTCAGCTCCCTGCAAAGCCGACGAACGGTGAGGGGACCCCACGGGGACCGAAAGGGACGCGGGACGGAACCCAGGACCCAGAACGGAACCGACCGAGGGACCGACCGAAAAACGAGGACCGAAACCTCGAAGGGCCACAGTCACCAAGCCAGCTGGCAAACTGGCGGCGGGGTAAGCAGGTTCGCATTAAATGCAATAGAGCCAGCATTCTAATCATCTTCACCTCCCCCCCTCCCCCATAAAACTCACCCCCCACCCCCAGCTACAAGCTGCGCTTCCCACGGCACTCTCGCCTGCAGCAATCGGCGCGGCACTCAGGAAGGCGGAAACTGTTAGCGGGGAAGCGGCAGGGAGAGGCAGGCAGAGAAAAATCTAGAAAGACGCCACAAGATGCGTGAACAGCTTCGCAAAGGACAGGGTCGAGACCAGCAGCAGCAGCAGCAGCGGGTCCGTCAGAATCGTGAACGCCTTCGTCAAAAGCTCCATGGCCAGCTTCACGAGGCGTAAGATCGAGACCGGCAGCAGGGAGAGGCAGCGGCAGGTCCGACGAGCCAAGTAGCCGCAATCTCACGGCGGGCAGACCACCATGCCGCACTGGTGGAGCGCCTTGGCCCGACATGGCCATCAGAAGGCACATGTTCAGTAGGACGCTGGGCACAACAGTCAAATTCAAAATGCTCTCGCTGATCAGCACAACGAGGCTCACCTACCTGCACATGCAAGAGGCTCGTGTACAACTTCTTGAGGCGGTAGTACGCCCTGAAGATAACATTCGGAGCCAGCAGCAAAAGCAGCACGCCCATCAGCGCGACAATGCAGTTCTTCATCAACACGATGAGGCTCAGCTGCGCGCTCAGAAGGCTCATCTGCAAGATCACGAAGAGGGAGATCGCATTGATGATCATCACCACGAGGCTCAGCTTCGCCACAAGGCTCGCCCGCAACATGCGTCCAGGGCTTCGCCTCACACATCAAGGCGCCCAACAGGTCGTCCACGTTCTTCCTCTCGGAGCCGTGCTGGCCGAGGTGCAACGCGGCGCGAAACTGCTCGAGAGTGACCAGGCCGATGCCGATCGGCATCCTGGGCAGGACAGGCATGTCACGCAGTGGCGCGTGCCGAGCCCAGTTGCTGTCAGCGCAGGCTGTGGCCGCAGACGCCGTGAGCTCGGGCGAAGCGGCCCCAGAAGCTCAGCAGCTGCAAAGGCGTCGCCCATCTTGGGATGGTGTCCGCCGATGGCGTCGCTCCAGTCCCAAGGTGGGCGGTCAGTCCAGCGCGGAGCAGGACCATGCGCCGCTGCAGCGCCTGAGCCCGTGGTATTCCAAATTCACGACGGTACTCACGCCGACGGCGACGCGCGAGCGTCCTCGCACTCGCGGCAGCCCAGCGGCGCCCCGTACTCTTGCTGAAGACGGCATCGTCCTCCATGGCCGTTTGCGCGCCTGCGCCTGAGGCGCGTTGGCGAGGGCCTCCCGAAGAGCGGTTCACTTAAGCCAAAATGGCTGCGGAAAAGGAGGAGGAGGAGGAGGAGGAGGAGGAGGAGGAGGAGGGGGGGGACGGGGAGGAGGAGGAGGGGGAGGAGGAAATGGAGGAGATGGAGGAGGTGGAGGAGGAGGATGAGGTTGAAGAGGGAGGAGGAGGAGGAGGGGGAGGAGGAGGAGGAGGAGGAGGAGGAGGAAGAGAAGGAGGAGGCGGAGGAGGAGGAGGAGGAGTACGAGGGGGAGGAGGAGAAGGAAGAGGAGGAGGAGGAGGAGGAGGTGGAGGACGGGTCGCCTGAGCCCTTCGGAGAAACCCTCCGCCTGACCCCCCTCTGCGCGTGGCCGATCTCGGCCGACCCCACCGGGAGGAGGCCGCGCGGAAGGCCCGCCGCGGCCCCTCCGAGAAGTCGTGCTGGTGCCGGCCGCCCGGGCCTGCGGGGATGCCCGGCGGGCGGCGCTGGCGCGTAGGGCCGCGGCGGCGGCGGGCGGGGGGCTGCCTACCAGGCCACCCCAACCCGACCCGAAGACCCGAACTTCGGGTTGGTTGGGGGGGGTGCGGGCTCCATCTGTGTTTTCTAAAAAATGTTCCCCGACCCCCCTCCTCTGGACACGGGGGGCAAACTGAGGCCTTCGGGTTGGGTCGGGGTGGCTTGGTGGGCGGCCAGTCCGCGTCGGAGCGGGAGCGAGGGCAATAGTCGACCAGGACTGGACGCGGAAGCAAAACAATCACAACGATCACAACGACAACGATTGCGGTCACAACGATCATAGCGATCACAACGATAACCACAACGATCACAACGATAACGATCAGGACTGAACGCAGAAACGTCAGTGATGAACGTTGTCTTATTCGGCGTTTCGGCATTGGGCGGAAGGGGGGGGGGCAGGGGGGGGTCTGGCTCCGGACCTCTGCTTCATGCGAATGTTTGCAACAGTGCGTCCTACGGGGGGCGACTCCACGTGCTTGAAACAGGCGCCCAAAACAGCCTACATTTGCCACATGGGTGAGGGGGTGCGAGGGCCCGCGCCGACTGGCAAAGCAATGAACAAAAAAACGACCACGCGTCGACGTTGGCCATCGCCCACATCAATCTCAGCGCCCATCCGCGGATACCCTGCGAAGCGGCGAGAGCCGGCGACATCTTGGTCACGGTCATCGTGCCTTCTCTCTCGAGGCACGTGCGTTGGGGCGGGCCGCACCGGCACAGAGTCGAACTCGAACCAGACTGGCCGCGCGCGGGTGCACGGTTGCGCCGTGCGAGGAGGAAGAGGAGGGAGAAGAGAGGAGGCAGGAGGGAGGAGGTGGAGGAGAGAGGAGAGAGGAGGAGGAGGAGGAGGAAGAGGAGGAGGAGGAGAACATCGGGCCGCGTCGGGTCGTCGGAATGTTGGGATCGAATCGGATCCGGGCGGCGAAGGAGACATCCAATCGGATCGATCGCCTCGGGATGGACCCTGGGAGGGAGGGAGAGGATAAAATCTACCTTCCTCCCCCCTTTTCAATCCCCACCCTCTTCCTCCTCCCTCCTTTTCCTTCCCCCTCCTTTTCCTCCTCTCGCTTCCCTCCGTCCTCCCCTCCCTCCTCCTCCCCTCCTCCTCCTCCTCCTCCTCCTCCTCCTCCTCCTCCTCCTCCTCCTCCTCCTCATCGTCCTCGTCCTCGTCCTCTTCATCCTCCTCCTCCTCCTCCTCCTCCTCCTCCTCCCCCTCCTCCTCCTCCTGGGAGTGGGCGTGGGCTTGGGCCGACGGAGACATTCCCTGTCGGTGCGTTTTTGGACGTTCGGCCGCCGCGACCCGACCCCTGCACCCGCGCCCAGCTCCGTGCCGGCCGCCGCGCGATAGGCAGGAGCGCCTCGGAGCCATCGAGCCTTCCCAAGTGAGGACGTGGAGGGTGGCAGTGAAGAGTACGAGGAGCAGGTCACCAGCGTGGCATGGTAGACAGCGGCGTCTACGGCAGCGAGATCGACATACCCCCCCCTGAACGCGTCTTCTCGCCGTCCGCGAGGCGCGCTCGTCGGCTGAGTCTTGGCCTCGGCATGCTCGCGAACTCGCCAGCTGGATAGATCGGCGCGCTCAGGCGCCGACGGCTGGAATGTGGATTTCGAAGCATCACAGGCAAACCTCGACAATCGTGCTAATGTGAGCTGGGGTCGCGCCCGACCAATGCGCGAGCTCACTAGAAACAAAAACAATGGACGCCAGGAGGTCGAAAGGACAGAGATTGTCTCGCTGGTTCAAACCCCGCGGAGATTTGCGGCGCCAGCAGGTCCCCCAGCCCCTGCGCGGCGCAATCTTTGGACGGCGCCCGCGTTAAACAACTCTTCGCCGGGCGATGCTGGGCTGGAGGTGCCCGGCTGCATTTTTCAGACGGTTGAATATATAGGACTCCGTTATAAGGCCCTGCGATGGATGCTCTTCCCGCTACCTGAAAAGCCCAACAGACAGGGGGAGGTTCTTCTTTGTCGCATGATATGTTCTGGCAGTCGACGGTGATCCTGGCGGCGCCAGCATCGGCAATGTCGGCGTTGCAGGCGGTTTCGGCGGCCAGAGTGACGGCGGCGATGGTAAGTTAGCAAAGAGGTGGCGGGTGGCGTCAATGGCAATGATATTACATTGCGCAATGCGCATCGAGATCCCGCGATGAATTTGCATTCCTGCGATTAGTTAGCAATCCACCCCCCTTGTTCTGCCGCGAGGCATGCGCGCGCGCTGGCAGCTCGCGGCGCAATCTTCTCCCCGCGTCGCAGCGGTCGTTGATGCGCGCTGCGACCAGCTTCAGGCGCCTGCGGCAGTCGCCAGGCGCCCCCTCCCAAGGGCGCCGCGGCAATGTTTATGCGAGGCGGCCCCAGGTCCCAGCAGCGGCGGCCCCGCGGAACATTCACCGCATGTTGCCCGGATCGATGAGCGCGTCGTCTCCGCAGAACGACGTCACGTCCGCCGCTGCCAAGGCTTCCTTGCAATGGTGACATTGCTGTTCACCGCCCCGAAGGAACCGCCGCCGCGGTCCGCGAACACCGCCTTCGGCGCGCGGGCCCCACGGAAGGAAGGCCCGCGCGCGGCCGACCATCGCGTCGGCGCCGCCTGGCGTCTCCCCAGGGAAATCGCCCGGCAGCGCCTCGATGAAACCTGCAATCTGCAATCGTGGGTACCGGCCAGACTCTTTGGGCGTCGGACCTGTTCCATTCCTGCACTTAGGCTTTTCGCCTTCCGCAGGTTCGCCGATTTGCTCATGGCCACCTTGCTCATCCACGCCCCCCCAGCCTTCCTGGCCATCGCGGGCGACCTGGCCTTTTTCTGCGTCTACGGGGGCATGCCGCGGCAGAGGGCGCACCGCGCGACGTCGTCGAACCAAGGGCCCGCGCTCGCGCGCCCGCATGCGCGCGGCGAAATCCACATTTGAGCACGGGCTCCCGCGACCCGGTCTGCCTCGCAGGCATGAGTCGACATGGCGCCAAAACAGTGGCAGTCTGAACCAGACGAAGGGTCATAAAGGGGCAGAAGATCGCAGCGAGCAGTAAAAACATGTTGTGGTATGATCACAATCAAACCGAGGTGCTTGGGCACTCCCTGGAACCTGCGACTCTCCGATGCAGGGTCTGATTCCGATGCGGACCGCGATAGTCCTGCCATATTTTGCTGGAAGTCGCCCGGGCCATCGCAGTAGCACGTCTGCGAGAGAACCAGGTAGACAGGGTGCTTGTCGACGGGCTGCCCCGCATCCACGGTCAGCCTCGCTGTCGGGCACGCAGCCGCGATGGGCGCGTGCGTCGGCTCCTCTCCCCGTCTTCAGCCTCTTTGCGGCCGCAGCGATCGCCCTCGCAGGTGCGTCGGGCCTGGGGCGGCCTGCGCGCTGGTCTTCCCAGGGGGCCACTCAGGGTCGTCGTCGCCCATCCTCTGGAACAGCTGCCCCACGTCCGGGGCGCTGGGCGAGCCGCCTTCTCGCCGAGCGACTCCGGCAGAGGAGCGGCGACGCGCAGGCGGGGCCCAGCATGGCACGTCTTGCCATCGGCGCGCAGGGCCTCCCGGAGCGCACAAGCCATCGCCTGCTCCCGCGCGCGGTGCCCGTCATTCGCCGACATCCGGGCGCTCTGCAAGGCCTCCTGGGAAGGCGCCATGCATCTTCCGATCGAACCTCCGTGGCGCCGCGGTCGCCGGGGCGCCAAAACCGAAATGGTCGCAGGAGCGGCGGCGAAAGCGGCTGCAACTCACGCGGCTGCGGGCAAAAGTCGCTGCACAATATGAAACTAATGGTGGGGGGCCACAGCCCCGCCCAGAAGCCGGCGGCTCTCGCCCCATAAGGCCCATGCGGAGATCTAGAATTGAGGTGGCGTCGCCCTCGTCGCCCCGTCGTCGCAATGATCATCGCCAGGGCCGCCATCGCCATCATCATCATCATCATCATCATCATCATCATCATCATCATCATCACCATCGCCATCGTCATCGTCGCCGTCATCGTCGCCGCATTCCTCGACGTCGTTCTCGTCGGCAGCATGACCTTCGTCGCAATCATCGTCGTCAACGCCGCAGTCATCGGCGCCACGGCGACTGTCGTCACCGCCAATGCCGCCCCTGCGGCAATCGCGCCACGCGCCGCCGAGCTAGCTTCCCAGCCGTGGAACCCGCGGATTTGCGATGGCCGACCCAGACAGCCACCTCACCCGCGGAATTGAACAGCTGTGCGACAACTGCATTGCAACGCAGCTCCCGGGTGACATCGTTCCCAGCGCCGACGCACGTCGAATGCAGACGCATCCCCTTGTCCGCTTCAGAGAAAAAGGACCTTCCGACGCCATCCGCGGCCCCCCCCCCCCCCGCTAACTCCCACGCGGAACGAGATGCCGGATCCTTCATTGCGCGACATGATGTATGTGCGTGTCTGTGCGCGTCTGCGTGTCTGCGCCTGCGAGCGCGTCCGCGCGGGCGCCAATCCTTCTGTCGCGCGTGCGTCTGCGTATGCGAATTATTGTTCCGCCCTTCTTCAGGCGCGCTTCAACCGCGGTGGGGGCCCTCAAATGAAGCTCGATGCTGGCCTTTTTCCTCTTCCCCCTTTGCGGGGGGCGCTTGCCCCGCCCGGGGCGGCGGCCTCGGCGCCGGGACTCGCATCCCATGCTGGCCCCGAGATCTCCGCGGCAGCGCAGCTGGCCTCGACCTACGCCCGACCCGCGGCAGTCAGGCCATCCAGCCTCCAGCGGTTCGTCGCAATGGTGATGGGGATCCGCCAGAGGAACGCGCGGCGAGCGCGCTGCGCGCCCGCGCTCTTGCCCAACTCTGCGCCATCGATGTACAGGTGCAACAGTGTCTTGTTCCTGATTCTGAAATCCACGCCTTCCATCTCGCCCAACAACGCAGCCCTCGAATGCAGACGCGGCTCGCCAACGTTCGTCGCGTCGGCCACCAGGTCTGCCCCGCGCAGAACAATGGCCTCGCCAGCCTCGATTTCCCGGCGCGGAACGGCACATGGAGGACAAGGAACTTATACCTGTTATCGACCACACCAAAGTGCATCCTCCAAGATTCAATGGCGGGGCACAAAGGCTTCGCGGGCTTCGATCTGGCCCGGATCGCCGCCAGCGCCATTGACTGCTCCTCCTTGCGTGCGAACCTTGTCTCCGTCGCCGCGACGACCTCCAGGCAAGCCGCCCGTCGGTCGCGGCAATCGCGCGATTTCGCTGAAAGCGGGCGAAACGCGTCGTGGACCAGCTCATGCATCCGCCAGAGACCGACTATACCCGATTACCCACCGCGCTCTGGGCCCCCGCGACCCCTCCCGGGGGAAATAATTGGTCTCTGCGCATACAGCGCCGGATTTCCACGCGCATGGAAGTGCCCGCGCTTGGTGGCGCGAAGCCAATCCGACGGATCACGGCCGTCAGAGCTGGCGTCTACGCGGGGGCGCGCGCCCGCGCAGACCCACTCGTTCGTCGCGGGGTGGTCGACGCCGCTGCTGCGGCCGCGCCAGAAGAAGCACGGGCGGCAAAGGGCGCGACCTGGGATCTGCGCGCGCGCGGGCAATTCGCGCGCGCAACTCCAGTGCGCGGCGTCGAACTCCCGCGCCCCCCCCTTCGCGAATGCGATCAACTCGCCCCGCCGCCGCGGGGGCGGCGCGAGGGCGAAGCAGTTGCGCGTCATCGCGAAGGCTCGCGCGCGGAGCCGGATTTTTTCAGCGCCCTTGTAGGGGCTCTGCTGCAACGCGTGGTGCCCCCCGATCTCGGCATCTCCGCGGCCCCCGCCCCCCGCCGCGCCGCCCGGCGACTCGGCCGCGCGCGGCGCCAGCTCGAGGCGCTCCTTCCCGGCGCACAAGGGCGGCCGCCAACCTGCCCCACCGCCCCGCGCCCGCCCGGCCCGCAGCCCACCCGGGCGGCCAAGTTGCCCGGCGGACCCCTCGCCGCAGACTTGCTCATGCTGCGCTTCCCGCTCGGCGCGGGCGCCCCGCCAGGCCGCCTGCTGCGGACCGAGCTCGCCAGCCGGGGCGTTCATTGAGCGGCCGACTCCATCCCTGGCCTTGCGCTTCTCCTCGGCGGAAAACGCGCCGGGCCCAGGGCGCCGGGGCTCGCCGCGGCCGCGACCGCTGGAGCCGCAAGACTTCGGGACATGCCCAAACCGCCCACGCGCGCGAAATCCCTGCGGATGGCAAAACAAATCGAAAGCGGCCCCCCCCCCTTCTCTGAAGGGCGGGCCGAGGCGCGCGCTTTGGCGCGTCGCCCCCGCCGGGCTGCTGGAGAGACTCGCCGACCTAAGATCGACTTCAACGGGCGCCGCCCGAGATTGCGCCGGGCTTTTGGGGCGGGGCTGTCAGGGGGAGGCCCCGCGCGGAAGCGGGCCGTTGATGCGGGGGCCGCGCCGAGGTGGGGGCTGTCGACGGGTTTCACGCCGGACGGTTCGGAATGCTGCGAGAGCCTTCGACTCGCCACCCTTCGCGGCGGTCTCTCGCGCCGGCCCGATCGTTGTCGAGGTCGCTTCGGGTGTCCGGCGAAAGCCGCGCGCCCTCGCGCTAAGCGCGGACCGCGGCCCGGCCCCAATGAATGTCAAGAGCGGTCTTCCCGCTGGACCTTGTTTTAACGATGTCTGCGTTGCAATGCACACCCTCAAAATGTCAGCGCAACCCAGTCTGCGATCTTGCCCCGCGCGTCGACGACGGCACGGCGGCCGATTCGATGATGGCGTCGGGGTCGACTCCCGAGGTGGCGCTCAGGGTTGGACGCAAGTTGGGCGCCCGTGCTGGTCGCTCGGGCCCCGCGTCGCCTCGCTCGGCGTCGAGACCCGAACTGCGAACGCGGTGAGGAGGCATGAGCGCCTTAAGCTCCACCGTCGCGCCCTTCCATTGGAAAAGATCCAACTCGGCAAGATCTACACGGCGGGGGGGTAAAATTGCTAGGAGTTTTGGGGGCGCGGCCACGGGGCCTCGGACGGCGCGCGCAAGCGCGCGAAACATTGCGACGCCCCACCGGGCGCCGTGTCACGGTGCGGCGTCGGCCACGGCCAAGACCACTCTGCCCGGCGACCCCTCGTGGCGCGGAATTGTCGCACCTGCCTTAGCTAAGCGCGCTGCTACGTGGGGCGCTGCTACGGCGCCAGCCGCGGCGGACTTCGCGCTGCCCGAGCTGGAAAGCACGCGGGGGGGCCGCGGCTGGAAGGACTGCAGGGGTGGGAGTGGGGGCAGACCCGAAAGCCTCTAAGTGAAACGTTCCTGCCCCTCCTCCAGCTTCGCGCGGGGGGATTTAGACTGAGGGTTGTGCTGTTACACGATGGAATTTGTCCAACGGCTCGTGCCCCAAAAGTTTTCAAACTGATTCCGCTTCCCATCGGATCTGCCGCTGCGATGGCCCAGGAGGTGCGCGCGGGCCGAAAAGGGGCAGACGTGTCCAACAGTTCCCCTTCGGAGGCGAAGGAGGACGAGGAGGAGTCCGACGCGGGCTTGTGAGTGGGAGCATACTGTCTCATCGTGGCCCGAGCCGTCGGACCAGCGCGCGCCGAGCTTATGTGATCAGGGCGGAAGCCCTTGAAGTGGGCCTCGTTCGGCACTGCAGGCCCGCGGGCTTCAGGGGATGGATCTTTCGCGCCGCATCGGATTAAGGAGCTCTCGATCGAAGGGTGCTGTCTCATGGATACTCATGAGGCCAAGGGGAGAGACGGTAGCTTCAGCGCGTTGCCCAGCATGGCCGAGTTTGCCACAGGCGAGCCATGCGGCCGAGCAGCTGCAGTTGGCGTGTTGTTATCCATCTTCGTTCCAGAATGCGGCGACGCATGCTGTAGCGATTGTATGAACGCGGTACCGTCATGGGCTGGCCAATACGCAGGTCGGAGACCTCCCCAGACCTTTGCGTCTCTGCCTGTCATGCAGGTACGATGCGCCTACACAAGTTGCTGTGTCGCTGCGCCCGTCCGCGGACGGATCGCGAGCGCATCGGTGCAGGTAACACCGATCGAGGTTTACACCCCAAGCTCGACCTTCTTTCTTGTTGTGCGGAGCCCGAAGTTACTCTAACTATCGCCGATGCGTGCGCACATGTCACTGCGTCTCGGCAGCGGAAGGCGCCCGCGTTAGCACAACAGCTTACAGGCCTCGAGGCCCTCCGAGCCAGGATAGCGGCGAAAAAACAGCAGGCGAGGGGCTAGCAGTGGTAACAAAACGTTCGGGCTTTCTCTTCCTCATCCTCCTTTTCCTCTTCCTCCTCCTCCTCCTCCTCCTCTCCCTTTCTGCTCCGCCTTCTCCTCCTCCGCCTCCTCCTTCTCCTCTTTTTCCTCCCTTTTGTCATGTTCCTCCTTCCTTCATTCCCGTCCTCCCCCTCAAGGGCTTCCATGTCCTTTCCCCATCCCTCCCCACCTCCACCTCCCGCCTCCCCCCCTCCCCTTTCTTCCTCCTCCCTCTCCTCCTCCTCTCGTCCTCCTCCTCCTCCTCATCATCTTCCTCTTCCTCCTCCTCCTCATCCTCACTATCCTCTTCCTCCTCCTTCTCCTCTTCTTCTTCTCGTATGATGATCCTTCTTCGTTGTATAATAGAAAATATGGCTAATATTCAAATTATTAGTTTGTTTATGATTGTGCTTCTTCATATTATTCTTATTATTCTCACTATCAAGACCATGATTATTATGATTCGTCTTCGTTCTCCTCTTCTGGATAATACTCTTATTATCTCTCGTCCTCCTCCTCCTCCTCCTCCCCCTCCTCCCCCGCCCTCCTCCTCGACGACGACGGCGGCGACGGCGCCAGCGAGAGGACGGCGCGGGGGCAGAGGCGGGCGCGGACCCCGGTGGGAGTTCACGAACGAGAGCCGCGACAGCGTGTCGGCGGCCATTGCTCGCGGGCTGCCAGGGGCGCCCTTTGCCGAGGGTGCCCCCCCATCCTCCACCTCCCTCTCCTCTCCTCCTGCTCCCCTCCTCCTCCCCCTCCTCCTCCTCGTCCTCCTCCTCCTCGTCATTCTGCTCCTCCTCGTCCTCCTGCTCCTCCTCCTCCTCCTTCTCCTCTGCCTCCCTCCGCTGCAACTCCTCCTGCTGCTCCCCGTCCTGCCCCCCGTGGCAATCGAGGGCCCCCTGGGCCCTTCTGCGCCTCGTCAGTGCGAGGCGGGGAGGTGTCCGTATTCACCATCGGGGGCGGAGGATGCGGACACATGTTGGCCCCAGGGGGCCCGAATGGATCCAGTTCCACCGCATGCCGAGGTCCTCGAACATCGATCCCCCAGGCGGCGTTATGGTTGAACCCCCGCCTCAGAGCAGGAAAAGGGGCGCAATTGGACACAGAAGGAACGGCATGAACAGAAACCGTCGGAGGTCCACCCTCATTTCTTGGATCGGCGCTGGACCACGCTACCCGACCCGCGGAGCGACGCCCGCCCGCACGGCGTCAGAGGCGTCGCCAAGGGTCCGGCGCCGACCAGAGGAATCCGCACACGCCTCCGAGAATTCGTGCTCGCACCGTCATCTGTTCTCCGAGCTGCGGGGGCCGCAGGGGCCATCCTGGAACTCTAACTCCCGGGGGTGCCATCGAGGCGCGGCCACTAAGCGGGTGGGGATCCGGAGCACGAGCCCCCTCGCCGAGGGCCAGGGGCCCCGTGGAGATGACAAGAACGGAGCACACCCTCCAAGGTGGGGTCCCCAACGGCGAAGAGCACAACAACGCCGCTTCAGATGTATGTGTGTGTACATATATATATATATATATATACATGTATATGTATATATATATATAATATATATATATATATATATATATATATACACATGTGTCTATTCGCGAGAGCGGGCGTGAACGGGGGAGGGGGGGGAATTCGCCCCCCCCCGATCACATCATGCACGGCGAGGGGGCGCCGGAAATGTCAGGACAGCCTCGAGGAATCCGCAGCACATCTCTTCAAACGTGGGCACCATAGCGCGACGTGATCTGGGGTGGGAGGGGGGAGAGGGCCGTTCACGGCCGTTATCGCCCAGACTGTTCATCCTCCTTTTCCTCCTCCTCCTCCTCCTCCCCTCCTCCTTTTCCTCTTCCTCCTCCTCCTCCTCCTTTTCTTCCTCCTCCTCCTGCTCTACATCCTCCTCCTCTTCCTCCTCCTCCTTCGTTGATCTAGGTTGTACTTCGTGTTAACTGCGCCCTGGGCCAAAGGGCGCGCCTGGGCAGCCCACAGCTCGTCCGCCCGCGGGGGGGCGGCGGCCGCCCCCGCGTCGCGCAAACGGCGCTCCGCTGTCATCGCGGGAAAGGGGGCGGAGGGAGGAGGAGGAGGAGGAGGGAGGAGGAGGAAGGAAGGAAGGAAGGAGGAGGAGGAGGAAAAGGAGGAGGAACCGGGCGCCGTCGCGCGTCACGAAAGTCGGGCGAACAAGAGGGCTTGGTCAAGGGAGGGATCAGCGAACCGGCCCCGCATCAATCCATGCGGTCCCTCCTACGCTCTCGTCCCTTTCTCCTCCTCCGATCCACTCTCTCCTCTCCCTCTCCGCCCTGATCCCTCACCCCCTCCTGCACATATACATATATATATATATATATATATATATACACATATAACGGCGCACCGGGTCCGGGGGCCCGGGGCCGGGACCTCGATCACAAATGTGGGCTCCGGGGGGCCCGGAGGCTCGTCGGGGCTTGCCGGAGGCCTCCCCGGTCAGACAAGGGCCCCAGGAGCGCCCAAGACGGGACCTCCAAGAGGGCTCGGAGATGCTGAAGATGGCCTCCAGACGTGGGCTCCCGGGGGGCCCGGAGGCTCGTCGGGGCTTGCCGGAGGCCCTCCCCGGTCCCAAGACGGCCCAAGACAAGAGGCCCCAGGAGCCCAGACGTCCAAGGACGCCCCCAAGAGGCCCCAAGAAGCCTCCAACATGCGTCCCAAGAGGGCCCCTAGACGCAAAAATTGGCCCATTCCCTTCGTAAAACGTACATTTTCAACAAAGTTGTCTTTTGGGCTTTCCGACGTTACAGGACGGCCCAAGAGGCGCCCAAGACCGCCCCAAGACGGCCCAAGAAGCTTCCAAGAGGGCCCCAGGACAGCCCAAGAGGGCCCCAAGACGGCCCAAGAGGCGCCCAAGATGGCCCAAGAGGGCCCCAAGACGGGCCCAAGAGGGGGCCCAGAGGGGGACCACGAACCGCAAGCTCGAGCCTTCCGCCCCAAGAGGCCGCCAGGAGGCCCCCAGGAGGCCCCTCAAGAGGCCCCAGGAGACCCCAGACGTCCAAGGACGCCCCCACGACGCTTCGCGTCACCAATTTCTTCTCACAACGATTCCTGGGTCTGTGACTCGACAGAACCTAAGCGCGCGCGAAGCGCGCGCGCGTGGTTCTAGTATCTATATATATATATATGTACATACATACATACATACATACATACATACATACATACATACATACATACATACATACATACATACATACATACATACATACATACTTACATACATACATACATACATAGATACATACATACATACATACATACATACATACGTACGTACGTACGTACGTACGTACGTACGTACGTACGTACATACATACATACATACATACATACATACATACATACATACACACATATATACACGTACTAGTACCATGCACGCGCTTCGCGCGCGCTTAGGTTTTGGTCGACTCCGAACCTGTAGCTCACTATACTATTAGACAGTAGCATATGAGACAACAACACTACATATGTTGGCAATGTTTCGAAATGCGGGGCGGGGCTTCTGATTCACATGCTCGACCGCCTACTCCATAACGCCAAACGCAGCGGCCCCTCCAGACGAACCGGCCCCGACACGCCAAAAGCATGCCGTCGCAATCTAAGCTCCCTCTGGCCTGCGGGCCGCAGCCCCTGACCCAGATCGAGGGGCCCTCCGAGCCCGCGTGCACCGCCAATACGCGGAACGGACTGTCGGCTGGAGGAGCAGGAGGAAGCAACAAGGTGAAACACCAGTTCTGGCAACACTATTCTCAACCCTCCTGCTGTGGATTTTCGTTTTGAATAAGGCGCTCTGGTCTCCAGTCCTTCCGCCTCCCTCCTCCTCTTCCTCTCTCTCTCTCTCTCTCTCCCTTTGATACTACACAACCAGGATACTTTACAAACCTGGGCCTCACATGTCCTCGTACGGCACGTGTGGAACACAGGGAGGGCCCCCCCTGCGAAACCTATTGTGCTGCCAGATGGCACGGGAGCCCCACCCCGCTCCGCAACCGCGGATGGTTCTGAGGGATTCCATGATCTACGCCACGACAATCACTACAATTGGATATAGGGAATCAGCCTCTGTTGTCACTGATACACTTACTCGGCTGCCATGTTACTCATAGTACCTCGGGCTGGCACGAACATCCACAACCAGCAGTATGGCAACCACGGGCCCCCTCGAGCTTCCAATGGGACCCCATCCGAGCTCTTCTGGCGGCCCCACCTGTGACAACAGTGGTCTCGATCAGTGCATTCACCAGGACCAGGACCTCACTACCATCAGCAAGGCTCCCACGAGGCCCTTGGGCATCCGACTCCCTGGGCTCTATCAGAAGTTCCACGGCCGTTGTTCCCACCCAAGGGGCATCCATCAGACTCTCTTGGGCAAGCCTGAAGACGGGGTCTTCAAACCCAGCTAGTAAAAACCCACCTGCCACGGATGTGTCGGGGACTTGCAGAGTATGTGTGTGAATCAGTCGCTGCATTTTTTGTGACCAGGTGCTGGGGAAGAGACAGGCTGTGACGACAGAGAGCGACTCTCCTCAGATGACGACTTCTTTGCAAGACTATGTTTTCTATGAACGCGATGTGGATCACAATGCCTCAGAGGCGTCATATTTTGAACCCCCACACAAATAACAACATAATCGAACGTGCCGATCTTGATACCGCCAGATGTGTGAACCCTTTTCTCCGAGGACGGACCTCTTGTGATCCTACTCCTGCTGCGACGCCCACTATTGAAGGCACCCTGCGTTCTTCCCATAGCCCCCTGGAAGCCTCCGACGAGAAAGACTCTTGGGCGGTACCGGGGATTGTCCAGAGATGTCCCGGCAGTGGGGGTCGGAGCCCGGAGGGAGTACATGCACACACACACACACACATATATATATATATATATATATATATATATATATACGTAAATATACATATCTATATTGATATATATATATATATAGCAGACCTGGGGACTGCTCCACTGAAATAGTGGACCAAAGTCCACGCATATCAATCTGCATTCCGAAATGCCTTCGAGAAAAAATGTTGTGTATGGGGGGCGGAGGCCGTATGAATCGGGTTCCCAGAAGGCCTTTTGGGAGCATGGGTTTGGGGCGTCTTGGGGGGCCTGTTGGGGCGTGCCGTCGTCGTCGTCGTCGTCGTCGTCGTCGTCGTCGTCGTCGTCGTCGTCGTCGTCGTCGTGTTGCTAATTACGACCCATTCCCGAACCTGATCTTGGGGGTGGCCTAACCTGGCGCAGCCCCGATTGGCAACAGACCCGACACGTTCCGTCCAAACTGAACGCCAGGTTCGCGCTCGCCCAGCACGAAGGGACGGCAGCTGCGGTCGCCAGTTGTCTCGCGCCGAGTCCGTACGTTTTACTACGGGGACGGGCTGATGTTTGCCTCTTGAAGGCCCTCTTGGGGCCCTCTTCGGCCATCTTGAAGCCATCTCGGGACCTCTTGGGCCTCGCTGAGGCTGTCCTGGGGCCCTCACTCTAGGGCGTCCTCGGAACCCGGAAATCATGTTCCCGGAGAGGCTTCCGGGAACATGATTTCGAACGGGGCCCACTTAGGCCTCCCTGAAGCCGTCTTGGGGGCCTCCTGGGCCGGCTTCGGGGCCTCTTGGGTCGTCTCGGGGGGTTCGGTGAGCCCCACAGGCCGACCCTTTTGGGCCGTCTGGGGCCCTCTTGGGTCTCTCTTGGGCTGTCTTGGGGCTCATCGGGGGCGTCTGGGGCACTGCGAATACGACGAAGCCAGCAAATATGCTGAAAATGTACGTTTTACAAAAAAGAACTGGGCCGATGTTTGCTTCTTGAAGGCCCTCTCGGGGCCCTCTTCGGCCATCTTCAAGCCATCTCGGGCCCTCTGGGGCCTCGCTGAGGCTGTCTTGTGGGCCTCTTGGGCGTCCTCGGAACCCAGAAATCATGTTCCCGGAGAGGCTTCCAGGAACATGATTTCGAACGGGGCCCTCTTGAGCCTCCCTGAGGCCGTCTTGGGGGCCTCCTGGGCCGGCTTCGGGGCCTCTTGGGTCGTCTCGGGGGGTTCGGTGAGCCCCACAGGCCGACCCTTTTGGGCCGTCTGGGGCCCTCTTGGGTCTCTCTTGGGCTGTCTTGGGGCTCCGCGGGGGCGTCTGGGGCACTGTGAAGACGAAGCCAGCGAGTATGCCGAACATGTACGTTTTACAAGGGAGATGTGCCGATGTTTGCCTCTTGAAGGCCTTCTTGGGGCCCTCAGGGGCCCTCTTGGGGCTCTCTTGGGGCCCTTAGGGGATCACTTGGGGCCTCTTGTGGCCTCTTCGGAGGCTTCTTGAGACTGAGGGCCCGAATTTTCGGCGAGGGGGCGGAATCATGTTCCCGGACCGCCTTCCGGGAACATGACGGGGACGACCTCCTGAGGGCCTCCAGTGGGCCTCTTGGGGGCCTCTCGGAGGCCTGTTGGGCTCTCCTGGACGCGTCTTGGGGCGCGCTCAGGGCTATTGTTGGGCATCTTGGGGGCCTTTTGGGGGCCTCCGGGGAGGCTCTTGGGGGCCCGTTTGGGGCCTCTTGGGGCCTCGCGGGGCCCTCTTGGGGCCCGTTGGGCTCGCTTAGGCAGTCTTGAAGCCCTGTCGGGGCTCTCCTGGAACCGTCTTGAGCGGCTCCTGGGCCATCTTGGGGCTCCCCTGGGCCGTCTTTGGATGATTTTGATGGTCTCTTGGGCCGTCTTGGGGCGGTCTTGGGGGCCTCTTCGGCCGTCTTGGAGCGGTTTTGGGAGACTCTTGGACGGTCTTGGAGCGTCGGAACCCCGAAAAAGCGAGATGGCCAAAAACCTAAAACAAAAAAAAACAAAAAAAACAAAAAACAACTATACAAATCAACGTTTTTGGCTTGTCGGCGCTCTCTTGGGAGGCCTCTTGGGGTGCCTTCGGGGCCTCATGGAGCTCTCTTGGAACGTCTTCGGGCCTTCCTGGCCATTCCTGAGGCTATCTATGCGCGTCTTGGAGCGTTCGCGGGCCGTCTTGGGCGGTCTCGAACTGTTCCTGGCGGTCCCAGGAGCCCTCCGGGACGCTTCGAACGCTCCCAGGGGCGCCCTGCACCCCCCATGGAGATTACAGGCAGCGCTCCGGGCCGCCCCCGGGCCCTACTCCGATATATGTATATATATGCATACATACATACATACATACATACATACATACATACATACATACATACATACATACATACATACATGCATGCATGCGTACATACATGCATACATACATACATACATACATACATACATACATACATACATACATACACATACACACATACATACATACATACATACATACATACATACATACATACATACATACATACATACATACATACATACATATGTATATGTATACATACATACATGTGTGTGTAAAAAATCATAGCTATATTGAAACATATGCATGTATATAGACATGCATATACATAAAGGTGTATGTATGCATAAGAATATGTATGTTTGTTAATATGTTCGTACGTATGGATTATGTAGGCTTGCGTGCTCCAAGCGACGGCGAACCGCCCCCTGGAGAGGCCAGGGCGCCCGGGCCCCGCCTCCCCAGGGACGGCGCGGGCGGCTCCGCCCGACAGGGGCTCGGTCGGCCGCTGCCTCCCCGCCGACGCGTCCTTGTCCTCTCCTCCGCCCGCCCCGTCCCCTTTCCACCGCGTTCACTGGCTGGGCGAAGGCCTCGCGACCACCCGTGAACCCCGTCAGTCCTGCCTGGCACCACCAGGGCAGGGCGGGGCGGGTGCTGTCCATGGGCAGCCCTGGCACAGGACCCGACCCACGACTCCACCAAGCGCGGCCTCCTCAGCGCTCCCGCCCTGTCCGTCAGGGGGGGGATCTTGAGCCCCCCCCCCCTAAGCATGCTTAATTGAGGGGGGGGGGGGGGCGCTCAGGGGTCGGGGAACTCGACGACGGGTGGGACCGCGAGAGAACAGAACGGACCACATGCTGCCGACGACGACGGCGACGCCGACGACGGCAGCCACTACAGCGAGAAAGCGACAACCACGAGGAGGACGAGGATGGCGGCGACCACGAAGGCGATCCCAAGGATCACGAAGCAAGCGCCCTGACGTGGTCGGATTTCCCAGGGTACTCCTGGGAGGCAGGTTCAAAGCCTGGTGGGGGCTTTTGGAGGGCAGGATGAATGCTTGTTGGGGGCTATGGTTGGTGCCGCGAGGGTTTTTTGTTGGCCTGTCGGGGGTCTGAGGCTTGTTGGGGACACTGGGGGGTCCTGAGCCTCCTGAGGCATTTTATTATTTCTCTGGAGCCTGTCTTGGGCGTGTCCCGGGGCCCTCGTGGGCTGTCTGTGGCAGCTAGTGGGCAGTCTGAACAGCCTCTTGGACCGTTTTCGGTCAGTCTTGGGGGCCTCTTGGGCAATCTTGGAGCGGTCTTGGGGACCTCTTCGACCGTTTTCGAGTGCTGGAACCTCGAAGCCGCGAGAAGGCCAGCAACTTTGTAAAAAACTGATTGAACATCCGTGATTTGGGTATCTGGGGGCTCATTCGGAAGGCAGTCTGGAGGGTTGTATGGGGGATCTGAGGGAGCAGCTTGGAGGCCCTTCGGGAGCTGTTTTTGGAAGCTCTGGGGGCTCCTTTTTGGGTATCCCAAGCGTTTGTGGCTTGTTGGGAGCCTCGGCAGGGTCCTGGAGGCGTCTCGGGAGCTTCTTGAGGCCTCCTGCCCCCCCTCTTGGGCCCATTTTGGGCATGTGTTGGGGCGCTGGTGGGCCGTCTTGGGCGGCTCATGGACAATATCGAGGCGTTCTTGGGCTGTCTTGGCGCTCTCTTGGAGGCAATGTTGGCCGTCTTGGGGCGGTCTTAAGAATGTCGTCAGCCTTCTTGGAGCGTTGGAGCTCGAACGCGCGATGAAGTATGAAAAAACAATTAGCCTGGCGAAAGACCCAACCATATGAGGTTGTGAATAACGCAATTGTGAATACCATCTTCGCCCGCGCTCCCTATGTGGCCACAGCTTCCCGCCGGAGCCCGACATGTTCAGGAACAGGTTGGTGGCCGTCTTCGCGGGCGCCGACGACGACAAGGACGGCGTCCCTCTGACCGAGGAGCAGAAACAGGAGAGGGCTTTGAGAGCCATGAAGGAGGAGGTGGCGTTGCACGTCGACAAGGCGGAGTACGACGCCAAGGCGCGGTTGTTGAAGCAGCACAACTATCGGGCCACGATCCCCGTGAGGGGTGTGCTTAAATGGCCCTGGGCCGCCATGCTAACCCTGCCACTGGCGCCTTCTGTGGAGCTCCTGTGAACCCACGATCCTCGTTAGGGGTGTGCCGAAATGGCCCGAGGCCGCCATGCGAACCCTGCCACTGGGGCCTTCGGTGGAGCTCCCTATGGGGCCACGATCTTCGTGAGGGGTGTGCCGAAATGGCCCGAGGCCGCCATGCGAACCCTGCCGCTGGCGCCTTCGGTGGAGCTCCCTAGGGGGCCACGATCCTCGTGAATGGTGTGCCGAAATGGCCGGAAGCCGCCATGCGAACCCTGCCACTAGCGCCTTCGGTTGGGGCTCCCTATGGGGTCACGATCCTCGTGAGGGATTTGCCGAAATGGCCCGAGGCCGCCATGCGAACCCTGCCACTGGGGCCTTCGGTGGAGCTCTCTATGGGGCCACGATCCTCGTGAGGGTGTGCCGAAATGGCCCGAGACCGCCATGCGAACCCTGCCACTGGGGGCTTCGGTGGAGCTCCCTATGGGGTCACGATCCTCGCGAGGGGTGTGTCGAAATGACCCGGGGCCGCCATGCGAACCCTGCCACAAGGGGCCTTCGGTGGAGCTCCCTATGGGGCCACGATCCTCGTTACGGGTGTGCCGAAATGGCCCGAGGTCGCTATGCGAACCCTGCCACTGGGGGCCTTTGGTAAAGCTCCCTATGTGGCCACGATCCTCGCGAGGGGTGTGTCGAAATGATCCGGGGCCGCCATGCGAACCCTGCCACTGGGGGCTTTCGGTGGAGCTCCCTGTGGGGCCACGATCCTCGATAGGGGTTTATCGAAACGGACCGAGGTCGCCATGCGAACCCTGCCACAGGCGCCTTCGGTAAAGCTCTCTCTGTGGCCACGATCCTCGTGAGGGGTGTGCCAAAATAGCCCGAGGCCGCCATGCGAACCCTGCCGCTGGCGCCTTCGGTGGAGCTCCCTATGGGGCAACGATCCTCGTGAGGGGTGTGCCGAAATAGCCCTAGGCCGCCATGCGAACCCTGCCACTGGGACCTTCGGTGGAGCTCCCTATAGGGGCCCACGATCCTCGTGAGGGGTGTGCCGAGATGGCCCGAGGCCGCCATGCGAACCCTGCCACTGGAGCCTTCGGTGGAGCTCCCTATGGGGCCACGATCCTCGTGAGGGGTGCGCCGAAATGGCCCGAGGCCGCCATGCTGACCCTGCCACTGGGGGCCGTCGGTGGAGCTCCCTATGGGGACACGAAACGCTGTAATGGGTGGGTGAAACCCAGGGAGGAGGGAGGAGGAGGAGGAGGAAGAGGAGGAGGAGGAGGAGGAGAAGGAGGAGGAGAGGAGGACGAGGAGGAGAGGAGGAGGAGGAGGAGGAGGGGAGGGGAGGAGAGGAAAAAAGAAAAGAGGAGAGGAGAGGAGACGCGCGGCACCGTTTCTTCAAAACGAGGACCCAACACCACAGGATGGTTGGGAATGAAAATCAACGATGTGTGCCTCTCGGGGTTCTCTCGGGGGACCTCTCCCCCTCCCCTCCTCCCTCCCCTCCCCCTCCTCCTCTTCCTCCTCCTCCTCCTAAATTACCCTCCCCCTCCTCCTCCTCCTCCTCCTCCCCCTCCTCCTCCTCCTCCCTCCTCCTCCTCCCTCCTCCTCCTCCTCCTCCTCCTCCTCCTCCTCCTCCTCCTCCTCCTCCTCCTCCTCCTCCTCCTCCTCCTCCCCATCCTCCTCCTCCTCCCCGCCCGCACCCTCGGCACGAATCGAAGCCGAGACCGACTTTCTGGCTGGGGGATCGGTTCCACTTTCTGGCGGTTGCCTGAAGCGGCCATGATGACCCCAGATCTCCCGGGGAGGCGCAGACGGCTTCCAGAGCACTCCCCACGAGGCCCAGAGGGCCCCGCAGGCCCTCAAAACGGCGAGAAAGGCCGGGTACATCTCGGGACAGGAAATCGTCTGGCAACACCCGTACTTCGGTCCCAGACATGCGACGTGTGGATGTTTTCAATACGGGGTCCCTGGAAGTCCTGACCCCTCCCCCAGGACCAGTTTTCATCCCGAGTCGTTTCGTCGACGGTCCCGAGGCCCGATAATGCTCCGAGGAGGCCGCAAATCGCGAAAAACCTTCCGTCCCGACTTGTTTCACGACGCGAGCATGTCCTGTGTCTCACCACCCCCAACCTCTGATGCTCATGCTGCTCTCCGTCCTCGACTTTCAGCGCTCGCGAGAAAGCGCCGCCGAGGCAGAGAAGGCCCGCCAAGCCCTCAGCTCTCGCTGGCCTCGGCCTCCTCCTCTGGCGCCCCCTCGGGTGCTTCCCCGGGCTCCTCGTCAGGCGCGCCCTCCTCGACAGGGGGGGCACTCCCTCCTCGTCCTCCTCCTCCTCCTCCTCGCCCTCGTCCCCTCGTTCTCCTCCTCCACTTCCTCCTCCTCCTCCTCCTCCTCCTCCTCCTCCTCCTCCTCCTCCTCCTCGTCTTCCTCCTCCTCCTCCTCCTCCTTCTCCTCCTCCTCCTCCTCGCCCTCCTCCTCGTCAGGCGCGCCCTCCTCGCCAAGCTGGTTGGTACGAACATCGAGTGCTGCTAAAGGTGTCCCTGGCCCAAGGCGTCCCCAAGTTTTCCAGGGAGCCTCAGGCCAAGATCGTTTCAAGCGACATCCGAGAGCAAGTTTGGCTCAACCTGTGTGGCACGAGCAAGTCTAGGCCGTCCGCCCAGGCGCTGTGCACGCTCGGGCTGCGGACCGGGCACCGCCATGCGGCTGACGACGCAGAGGAGCAACACTGGCATGATTCTTCATGCTGCGCACATTTCGCTGTGTCCCTGCGTTCCTGGGGACCCAGACTTCCTCGCGTCGTGAAAAACATCTCGGCGGAAAGGGGTGAAGCACTGTCGGCCTCTGAAGGCCGGCACTGGGCCTCAAATTTGTTAAAAAACGGGCCACTGCGTCCCGGGTCAATGCAAATCTGGGCCAACCAAGCCTTGCAGGATCCTGCAAAATCCTGCAGGACCCTGCACGCAAATCCGGGTCAGTGCACCCCGCCCTGCAAGATCCTGTCAGATCCGGCGCTCTGGCTGACGTCCCCTTTGTGGGGAAACAAACAAGGAACCGATACCGCTACTCCCTGGACATCCCCCGGGGTGCGCTCAGCGAATCCAGCGTTGGCGACGAGGGCACCCCAGGAAACCCCAAAAAGGGAGAACGGGGCAAGGGTAGCGGCATGGGTACCAATTTTCTCCTCTGACTGTCCGTGGACCCCCGTCCCCCAAAGTTCGGCCCCCCTTGGCATTGACCATTGACCCCCGCCTCTTGGACCCCAGCGTCGTGGGGAATTGAGCCGAAACCTTCAGCAGTCCTGGCGGCGTCCTGCCAGGAGGCAGCGGCAGGGCGCGCGCCCGGGCTGCAACACGCTCTCACATTCGGAGAGATCTGCCTCGGTACTCTTGATCAGCAATGAAAGCACCTCGAATAATTGGGGAGGAGACCGAAGGTGGGAGGGCCAAAACGATCAGGGGTAGGGGGTCTTTGTGTCGCAGATGTACATCAAATAGGTTAAGGATACTACAAAAAAACTGGAGCGAAGTTGGGGCACACACTCACTATATTTAGGTTAAGGGTTGTACCTAGATCACTGATCTCCTGTGCATTGTTCCCCGGGGCTTCGAGAAATTGGCCTATCATTTTTAAAGTAGAAAAAGAAAAACACTACTCATGATGTGCCAAACCCCATCGGACTGAGCATGCCCACTGTGGAAGAACACCTCTGGTCCGGGGACGCACGATGGCAAGGCGTCCTAACGGCTAATGCTGCGCCAACAACGTGCCTATGAATGACAACGCGCTGTTCCAGCACATCGTTTGGACAAGCCCTTCACGACCCCCCCCGCCTTCGGAGGCGCGCTGTGCTGCAGGAGAGCCTTCCGCAGTGTTGTTTGTCCCGCGGCCCCGTTCGGATCCACGGGCAGGCAAACGTGCAAAAGCGTGCAACCCCCCGCCCCCGCGACCACAGCACTGAGTGGAGCGCAGGACGGCGGAGCCCACAGTGAAATTTTGTGGCGTTCGCATTCTTCAGCGAAGACGCCAAGACGGTCTCGTATCTGCGCGCGGCAGCCTGGCCGAAGCTGACTTCAATCTGCAAAGCTCCTGCGACAGATAGATGTGGAGAGGCTTCGGCGGATAACCAGAAATTAGCCTACCATCTTTGAAACAGGCAACACTATGCATGATGTGCCAACCCCCTCGGGCTGAGCATGCCCACTTTGGAAGGACACCTTTGGTCCGGGGACGCACGCAGGCAAGGCGTCCTAGTAGCTGCTGCTGCGCCAACAACGTGCATATGAACGACAACACGCTGTTCCGGCACACCGTTTGGACGAAGCCTGAACGACTGTTCGTGATCGGGCGCGGCCTCGTTGAGGCCGCAGTACTGGCAGACGTCCGACACAAAAATTGTGTGACAGGCAAGCTCTGCTCGTCATCCGCTCGCTGGGCCCTGCTGGTCTCCGTGCAGAGCCTATCCCCGCACAGACGCCGAGCACCCACCGCTGTAGATCGATAAGGGCCCAGCTTGAAGGCGCGATCGGAGTGAGGCAGGGAAAAACTACACACGTGAAAACTTACGACGAGGCCAGGACGAGGACAAAAACGGGTGAAGGTAACTCGAGAATCTCTGAAACCCGGCGGCTCCAGGGGGCGTCTCGGGCGCCGCGGCTTCTCAGAGCGTTCCGGAACGCTTTCAGAGCGTTCTGGAACGTTCTTGAACGGAGTTATCCTCGTCCTGACCCCGACCGAAGTCAGGCAGGGGAAAACTGGACGCGTTATCCTTCCTGTGCCTTGCAGGGAGCCCTGGAGCCCCTTCGGGAATCGTGGAGCAACCTCCACACGCGGTGCAGAGGAGGAGAGGCGAGGGGCCTCCTCCCGATCCGCAGGGAATTTCAGCCCTGCGCCCTCGAGACCCACAAGACGGCCGCAAGATACTTGCCATCCCTCGAACGTCCACACCACGTCCATGCATCGGCTTCGGGAATGGACAGACCCCCCTTTAGTAAAACGTGGTTTAGTCAAAACGACCTCAGGCCCAAACCTGGCGGGCGCAAGCCTCGGCGCCCCTCGAGAACCGAAAACGGACAATTCACTAATCGACGTGTCACTGTTGGGGGTTCTGTCCGGCCCCGACGGTTTCGTGAGTGTTTATTTTTGCTCGATGATCCAGGATGCTCATTGGTGGTCGTCGCCGAGACAAAATGCAAAAGTCGGAGCGATGTCAAGAGCAATCCAGATCAACGAGAGAGCTCCAAAGGGGCAATGAAAGCCCCAAAACTGCCCAGAAGGGACACAAGACGGCCCGAAGTTGCCCAAGGGATCCCCAAGATTGCCCCACGGGAGCCCGAGGAGTGGTGGCTTTTGGTATGCATTGGGAGCTCGTGGGACACTCCCCAATCCCGCCGTGTCCACTGTCACTTTTTCTGGCCTTAAAGGTGTATTGTCGACCCATTTGTTTGCACCGAGGCTTGGGCGAGATCAAGAGGTCAATTCATGTTCGTACGCGGGTACTGTCTATTGTATTGATATTGTGGGGCTGTCTGTGGAGGACGCGATCCCCTTTGGGGGTTGCCCGATGACCAGTGGTGCTTGAACGCATCATTGAATGAAGGGCCGCATCGAGCCGATTTCACCTCAGCTGAACTTGTGTCAATCTCTACGGTTTTGGCCGTGTACATCTTGTACCATTCCCTCATCTACGTGGAGATGGTCAGTGTGTGGCTTCATTTTTCAAGACTTCGTCTTATGGTCATACTCATACTCATACTCATACTCCTCCTCGTTCTGCTCATCACCAACATCATCACCGTCACCACCGCCATGATGGTCAGCAACATCATCGTCATCACCATCATCGTCATCATCACACCACCCTCATCACCACAACCACCACCATCATCCGCAGCATCACCGTCCTCCTCCTCCACCTCATCATCATCATCATCATCATCATCATCAGCATCATCATCATCGTCATCATCAGCATATGCATGATCATCACCATCAGCATCATCAGCATCATAATCATCATCGTCGTCATCATATTCATCGTCATCGTCATCGTCATCGTCATCATCATCATCATCATCATCAACATCATCATCATCATCATCATCATCATCATCATCATCATCGCAATCACCATCACAATCATAACCATAATCATCATCGTCACCATCACCGTCATTATCGTCGTCGTCCTAGTCATCCTCCTCGCCCGCAACAACTGCCCTCTTCATGTTATCCTCTCCCTCATCCTTGAATCCACTTGTTCCTCCTCCTGTATCTCCTCCTCATCATCATTACAATATTCGTCTTCATATTGATGTCCAACACCAACACGACGCAACAACACATGTCACATGTCACGGCTTTCCTTGGCCTCGGGGCGAGAGATGTCACACGCTACGGCTTCCTGCCAATCGCCATCCAAAATGCTTGGCTGACACGGGGGCGGGACTTGCCGCCGGCAGCAGGATGAGTATCAAAAGCCGGGGTGGACGAAAAGGGGGAACAGAACTGGGAGGGGGGGGTCGACGCGGCGAACCAGCGGCGCGCAGCCAAGAATGGTTTTCCTGGCCCCTCCTGGCGCGGCGCAAGCACGTCGACAAGGCTGCTACAAACTCCATGCTGCAAATGTTGCCCCCTCCCCACCGCATTTTTTTTCCCGCGTCCCCTTCGACCGCCCGACCCGATCCAAACCCAGGGTTCCCCTTCGTTAACCCCGTTAGACGTCTGAACCCGTTCGGCTGCCGAATAGGCCGCCGAACGAGTTGAGTTTCGACAGGGTCGAGTGGAGTGTCGACAGGGTCGTGGCAGTGGAGTCCGCTCCGCCGTCGAATGGGCTAAGCCCGTTCGGCGGCCGAACGGGCTTAGACGCCATGGGCTCGGAAGAATCCCTGGGGAATAAAGGAAGAAGAAGAAGAAGCATCAGCGTAAGCACAGACTTTCGAATGTCCACGATGACCCAAGAGATCAGCGAAAACCTTCAAACGCAATTGTGGCTGTACTTATTTTGCTCCTCGAAACAAGCCTGTCACCGTCAACCCAAGATCAGAAAACCAATATCCCAAACCAATGGATGTGATGCCAACCATCGAAAGAACAACGCATGTCGTGACCGTCAAAAAGCGGCGGCAAAACCGAGCGCCGACAAACTCGAGTTTTACGCTTCCCCGAAGTTGGCATGAAGTGAACTGGCCTTGAGGAAAGCTCGAGTGCGCCGAAGCGGCACCAGGAAGAGAGGGGTCAGCGCATCATGCTCCGACGCACGTGCGCGGACGGCGGACGAGGGGGGGGCAGATGAAGTACTGAAAAGGAGAAGATGGGTGCTGGCATCGGCAAGATCTCATGGCCTGGACCGAGCCGTGATATCCCCACCAACCAATTCATCACATCGCTCTTCGACGGCCCCGACCAGCAAGTGTTAGGTCGGGCCTGTCCCCCTACAGGGGGATCTTGGACGACAAATTTAAAAAAGTCAAAACAGCGATTCCACAAATACTCAACAAAGTAAAAAAAAAACGTCCCCATGCTATTTTTTACTATTTTTGAATATTCCTCTTGTCGAGGGACAGGCCCGGTCCTTCCTTCAACCTGCCATCGCTCAGTCATCTCTAGAGGAACAAACAAACGGAACACACAACTGCATAAACATACACTTTCCGAGGTCAGCGAGGATTTCTTGGATCCGCGCTGGGCCCCCCTCCCTGGCGCGCGGAGGGGCCCCAGCGCCAATCCAAGAAATCCGCGCGGAGCGTAAACAACTTCTGTTTATGCCGCTTTTTCTTCTTCTAATACATTCCCCGTGCAGCTGTCGGTCTCGTGCGGTGTTGTTCCGCAAGGTGCTCCAGGATGTTGGGCGTCGTGGTGGGGGTGCGATGAATGGGGGGTGAAGAAAGGTGCAGCCTTCGTGCCCAAAAGGGGCCATACAGTAGGATCTCGACCACGAGAACCTGCCGCAAGAAACCCAACCCTGAGACCCTGGGACGCTCATGGATCTTTGGTGTGGGAACGCTACGCTTTCCATCGCAAAACCATCGAAACCCAAGAAACCCAGGGCACCCTGGAGGCAAGCAGTGTGTTTCTTGGGGCCCCCCTGGGTCCCAAGGGGGGGCACGGAAGGTGCACGCTTCCCGTCCTTCCCGTTTGTCGCCCCCCTCGTTCCTGAACGCCCAAGGATGAAGTCGGGTCTGTCCCCCTACAGGCGGTTGCAGGCGGAAACTTTAAAGTAGTCAAAACATAGGCAACAGTAACCAAAAAACGAATCAAATAATCGTCCCCGGACTACTGTTTGACTGTTTTTGAACATTCCTCCTTGGGAGGGACAGGCCCGACTGATGTAACCCAAGGATGCTCCTCGAGGGCCCCCGCCGGAGCGATGCCAGGTCATGGCGACAGCTGGCGGGGCCCCGCAAACTTCTCCAGGGCGAGGGCCCCGCAGGACTCGCCCAGACACCCCGGAGCATGCCCAAACATCCACGTCCTCCTCGATCAAAGGAGCCCAGACACACACACACACACACACACAAATGAGCAGACACGAATCACAGGATTCTTTCTATGTTTTGCTGATTGTTGGATCTTCGTCTTCCCCGCCACTCCCCATAGTTCCCGTGTTTTCGTGGGAATCGACGTCTATCTGTACCTGTGGTGTTTGCTCCTCCTCCTCCTCCTCCTCCTCCTCCTCCTCCTCCTCCTCCTCCTCCTCCTCCTCCTCCTCCTCTCCTCCTCCTCCTCCTCCTCCTCCTCCTCTCCTCCTCCCCCCCCTCCTCCTCCTCCTCCCCCTCCCCTCTCCTCCTCCTCCTCCTCCCTCCTCCTCCTCCCTCCTCCCTCCTCCTCCCTCCTCCTCCTCCTCCTCCTCCTCCTCCTCCTCCTCCTCCTCCTCCTCCTCCTCCTCCTCCTCTCCTCCTCCTCCTCCTCCTCCTCCTCCTCCTCCTCCTCCTCCTCTCCTCCTCCTCCTCCTCCTCCTCCTCCTCCTCCTCCTCCTCCTCCTCCTCCTCCTCCTCCTCCTCCTCCTCCTCCTCCTCCTCCCCCTCCATCCTGGAGCCTTGACCCGCAGGCGGAGCCGACGACCCCCTACGCAGCGCTGACCCCCCTTGGCACTGCCTGGCGGCGGAAGCTGCGCCGGCGGCGCCGGGGTCCTCGGAGCCGCGCTTCTTCCTGTCCTCGCGCCACGCTGGCTCTCTGGGTGGCCACCTGTGAACCCCCCCACACGATTTCTAAGGAGGGGTTGGGGTTTCACTCCGCGCTGGAGCTCGCGAACGAAGTGAACCCCCACCCCGCCCTCAGAATTCGTGGAGTTGGGGGTAGGGTTCGAATGTGGCCACCGACTCTCTCTCTCTCTCTCCCTCTCTCTCTCAGGCCATTCTCAGGCTGACAGGGCCTCGAAGAAGCCCTCTGCCCTCTCAGAAGCCCCCCGCCCTCCGAGGAGGCCGCCCACCTCGCACCACCCTCTCGCGCGCGCCGCCAAACCTTGCTGGCCTCATCATCCGAAGCGTGACTCCGTGGGCTTTAGTATGGGGGAAATGGGAAACGAACGAAACGGGTCTTGAAAACCGGAACCTCCCCCCCAGGACGAGACCTATCCTGAGCCGTTCTCTGACCGTCCCGGGGCCGGGGGGAGATTCCTCGATGGCTCTCGCCAAAACAAACTGCACGCGTCCGAGCGATGCCGAGGTTTCCCTCAGGACCCGTTTCCCCCCTGGCGAGCCTTGGTGGCCCCATCCTCCGAAGCGAGAGCTCCGACGACAGACAGTGCCAGTGGTGGTGGCCTCCTCCGTGCAGGGTCTGCGTGGGGTCTGACAGTGGCCACGTGCGAACCCCACCCCCACCCGCCACGAGTTCCAAGGGGGGGTGGGGGGTAAGGTTCACCTGTGGCCACCAAGCCTGGGACGCGCGCCTCAAGGAGGAGGACACCTGGCGAGGGGGAGGCGTGGGCGAGGGGAGGCGAAGGGCGCAGAAGGGATACGGCTGGGGGGGAAGAGACAGGGTGGACGAGGGACCCGACTGGGCCGGCACACTCGAAGCCAGCAGCAGAGCAGGGTCGAACATGGAGATACAGGCATGGAGTTTTGCGATCGAGCATCAACTGCCAGTCTTTTGCCGACGTGAGCGGCGCGACCCGTTGCACAGACAGGTCGATGCCCGACTCCCGCAGCGAGACTCACCGACGGTGCGTCGTGGGCGAGGGGGGACGAGGTGGGAGGGACGGAGGACGGCATCCCCCTTCCTGTCCGTGCTGACTGTACTTTGCATCGCACTCGGCCTCGACGGGTGAAACTCGCCTGGGGCTCGTCGGCGCGGCGCACCAGCCAGGGCAGGCTTGTGCCAGAGAGTGCTCAGAGTCCTCACGTTTCTGAGCTCGTGCAGACTCGAGAGATCCCCTATTCCGAGTTCACTCCGATCCCAGGGACACCAGAGCGAGAATATGATACATAAGCCTCAACCAAGTGCGTGCACTGGCAAACCCTCCCAACATCGCGATCTTTCGCTTTGTGCTGCCCGGCCTGCTTGTCGATCTCAACTGACACACAAGGCAACGCCACCAAGCGAACTATCGCAGGATCACGGGCCTAGATCACAGGATTTCCCCAAGGCCAACGTTTCGCCCTCAATATCGTTTGCTTGGCGGTCTTCGGGCCCAAAAGGTAGCGCCTGGAGGCCGAATGCGTGAGAAAAACTCCCGTGACCCGATTCCCTCAAGCCCCCCGAGGGATTATCACCTCGGGGCCTAGATCACAGGGATCCCCCTGACGACCAACGTTTCGCCCTCAATATCGTTCTCTTGGCGGTCTTTGGGCCCAACGGGGGGCGCTGGAAAGCCGAAGGCGGCAGAAAACATCTCCAGTAACCAGACTCCCTCAGACCCGGCTTGGCCACGCGCAGAGGGGGGGAGGGGGGGGGACGGGTTCCTAGAAGCACCCTGCGTCTTAAAAGGCGCGAGCCTTTTCTGTAGATGTAAGGCCCGCGCCTCCTAAGAAGTAGCCTCCTCCTGAGAAGCTTTCCCCCCTCCCTCCACCCCCCTCTGCGCGCCGCCGACCCCTTCCTTCAATAGGGAAACGAAAAATGGCATAAACATAAAAACTCGGAGATCCACGCAAATTTCTTGGATCCGCGCTGGACCCCCATCCCTGGCGCGCGGAGCGCGCCAGCGGCGGCGCCGGAGGCGCCGGCGCCGCCAGGGGGTCCCAGCTCCGATCCGAGAGTTCCACGCGGACCTCTGAGTTTTTATGTTTATGCCACTTCTTGTTTCCCTCTTCAAAGCGAGGAATCATCACGTCGGGACCCGCCAGACGGGGACTTCCTGACAAACCAGTGTGCTGGCAAGCGAGAAAACACTGCAGCCGTGGGGTCGAGGCGCTCCTCGTTCCCCGCTTCCCCTCGCGGCGAAACCCTAGCTTGCCACGTCCTGGTTTCCTGGGAGCCCCGCTCACTGGCGGGGGGGGGCAGGCGCCGCCGGATGTGTCCTTCTTTCTCTTCCTGGGTTTCTTCCCCTGCGCCAGCTGGGGGCAGAAGGGCGGGGCGCGCCGCAGTCGTTGAAATCGCGGGTCATGCGTGGCACAACTTCAAATGCTCTGCCCACCTCCTCCTCCTCCCTCTCCTCCTCCTCCTCCTCCTCCTCCTCCTCCTCCCTCCTCCTCCTCCTCCTCCTCCTCCTCCTCCTCCTCCTCCTCCAACTCACATCCCCCCCGCTTCTGTACTATCCTGCCCCCATTCTCCTCCTCAACGTTTCTCCTCCTCATCCTCATCCTCCTCCTCCTCCTCGTGTTCCTGCCTCCCCCCCTCCTCCTCCTCCTCCTCCTCCTCCTCCTCCTCCTCCTCCTCCTCCTCCTCCCATCCTCCTCCTCCTCCTCGTGTTCCCTCCCCCCCCTCCCTCCTCCTCTTCTTCCTCCTCCTCCTCCACCTCCTCATCTCATCATCCCCCCCTCCTCCTTCTCCTCCTCTCCAATCCCCCTCCTCTTCCTCCCCTCCTCCTTCTCATGTTGCTTGTATGCTCGTCCTCCCTCTCTTCATTTCTCTTCCTCTTCCGCCTCCCCCTCCTCTTCCTCTTTTCCCCCTTCCTCCCCTCCTCTCCCCTTCCCCCTCCTCTCTCTCTTCTCCTTCCTCCTCCCTCTCTCCCTTCCCCTTCCCCTCCCTCTTCCTCCTCCCCCCCCCGTCTTCCCCTTCCCCTCTCCGCCGACGCCCCTCCAGGGGGCCGAGGTCACTCCGCGCACGGGCGCTGTGACGCCAACGGTCGCAGGCGACGAGCTCCGAGAATCCTAGCCACGAGGGCTACGAAGCCGATTCGGCTAGAGCAGCGCGTTACAGCGCCTTCCTGCTTCAAACGGATTCCGACTTCAACAATCAATGTGTTTGTGCTGTGTGGCTGTTCTCTCGGAGGGCCTGAGAGCCCCAGTCTACTTTATGAAAGTGCGCCAATGGATTTCCCTGGATACACTAAGGGGGGGGGTCCCCCCCCTCCCTTGACGGGGAGGGGGGGTCTAGAGCCCCCCCTCCCCTCCCCCCCTTGGCGTTGGAAAGGGGGGGGGTTCGGACCCCCCCCCCGTGTAGGGAGTACGGAGTTGGGAGTAGGGAGTGGTGACAGTGAGTAGTGAGTTAGTGCGTAGTGAGTAGTGAGCGAGGAGGGAGTAAGGAGTAGGGAGTAGTGAGTAGTGACTAGTGAGTAGTGTGTACTGAGAAGTGAGCAGTGAGTGGCGAGTAGTGAGTAGTGAGTAGTGAGTAGCGAGTAGCAAATAGTGAGTACTGAGTAGGGAGTAATGAGTAGTGGGTAGTGAGTTAGTGCGTAGTGAGTAGTGGGTGGCGAGTAGTGATTAGTGAGTACTGAGTAGTGGGTGGTGCGTAGTGCGTGATGAGAATAGTGAGTAGTGAGTACTGAGTAGCGAGTAGTGAATAGTGAGTATCGAGTAATACGTAGTGCGTAGTGACTAATCAGTAGTGATGAATAGAGAGTCGTGGGTAGTGGCAGTGGGTAGTGAATAGTGAATAGCGAATAGGGAGTAGCGAGTAGTGAGTCGTGAGAAGCGAGTAGGGCGTAGTGAGTAGTGAGTAGTGAATAGAGAGTAGTCAGTAGTGAGTAGTGGGTAGTGATTAGTGCGTAGCGAGTGGGGAGTAGCGAGTAGTGAGTAGTGAGTAGGGAGTAGTGAGCAGTGAGTAGTAAGAAGTGGGTAGCGAATAGTGGGTAGTGAGTAGCGATTGGTGAATCGTGGGTAGTGGGTAGTGAGTAGTGACTAGTGAGTTGTGCCTAGTAACTAGAGACTATGTCGTGAGTAGCGAGTAGGGAGTAGTAAGTAGTGAGTAGTGAATAGTGAGTAGCGGGAAGTGAGTAGTGAGTATTGAGTAGCGAGTATGGGAGTAGCGAGTAGTGGGTACTGAATACTGTGTAGTCAGTATTGTGTAGGGAGTAGTGAGTAGCGACTAGTGGGTAGTGGATCGTGATTTGTGGGCAATGAGTAGTTAGTAGTGAGTAGTGAGTAGTGGATAGTGGGTAATGAGTAGTGATTAGTGAGTAGTGCTTAAAGCTAGTGAGTAGTGAGTATTGAGCAGTGGGTAGTGAGGAGTGAGTAGCGAGTAGTGAGTAGGGAGGAGGGAGTAGTGAGTAGGGACAGCAAGTAGCGAGTAGTGGGTGGTGGGTGGTGAATAGTGGATAGTGAGTAGTGAGTCGTGAGTAGTGAGTAGGGGGTAGTGGGACGTGAGTAGCGAATAGCGAGTAGTCTGTCTAGTTGTAGGGGTGGCGGGGGTCGGGTTCTGGAGTCAGGGGGCGGCGTGGCGAAAGGGGGGACCCCGCCCCCCCCCCTTTTGAAAGAGGGGAAAGGGGGGGAGAGGGGGGGGGGTCCCCGACGACGGATCGGGGAAGGGGGGGAGGGGGGGGGTCCCCGACGACGGATCGGGGAAGGGGGGGAGGGGTGGGGTCCTACCCCCCCCCCTGGGGAGATCCAGCGGCGCACCCTCCTACTTTATCCGCCGTCCTACGCCATGATGTGTGTACCTGTTTCTTCTGACCGACGGGTAGCTTTGGCCGCGCGCACAAAAGGAGGTATGGGGGAGGGGGCAGGCTTCTTAGAAGGAAGCTGCTTCTCAGGAGGCGCTGGCCCTGCATCCATAGACACGGCCCGCGCCTTCTAAGAAACAGGGGTACTTCTAAAAACCTCCCCCCCATTCCCAATACCCCCCCCCGCCTTGCGCGTGGACGACAACTACTCGGAGAGTGTATATTCGCAGATGGCCAATGCCAATGCCACCTGAGCTAGCGACGGAGCGCGCCGATTGCGCACGGAAGCGGGGCCCGCCGATGATCCACGCGCCCTGATCCATGTCTGCGCTTCCTCGAGCGGTGCCACTGAGACGTGCTTCCCTAAAGAAGCGCGATCCACCATTCGCGAAGTATCTACTCGCAAATGGCCTGGATTCACCGCAGGGGATGCACGATCCATGCAACCATGTTTTTCTCGGACGTTGGCGAGTGGGCACTTTGCGAGCAGTGGAACGCGTTCGGTGATGGGCGGCGTGCTTCGTCTCTAGGCAGGTGAAGCAACAGGAAATTATGATCAAGCGTGTCAGCACGAGGTGCCATAAAACTCTGCTTCAAAACCTCGGCAGCGCAGGTCGCGCCGATCTCTGGGCAGCAAGCGCCAAGTGTGGCCCTCCTGCTTCCGCCAACCGACAACAAAAACACCTGATGCCAGGTGAACACTTCCCGCAACCTGCGGCTGCACCTATTGCACCGTGGAGATGTGGGCGCCTGCTGGCACGTCACCACGTCTGGGCATCGGTCGTCCCAGTCAGGGCAAAACTACAACTGCTGCGTGGACAACCGTGGATCTCAGTTTCTGCCGCTCGAGGTCGGGGGCAGCATCGTCCAGAGACATGAACAATTTGCGCTTGGTTGGCGACGTGGATCCCTGCCCTGACAGGTGCGCTGGAATCACTTGAGCAATTCGTGCCGAAATGGAACCGCGTGGTGCAGGTGAGGAGGTGACTGACCCGGTTGGGCGTTGATTCTTTTTGCCAGAACGCCCAACAAACATCAGGAGACAAGGAAATGGCATACACATGACGACTCGGAGGTCTGCGCGACTTTTCGGATCGGCGCTGCACCCCCCTCCCTGGCGCGTGGAGCCCGCCAAAAGGCACACCCAGCTCTCAAGGGTTCGGTGGACACCCCGCCCCTGGCAGGGACGAGTCGGGGGCGGCCAAGAGGGGGGCGTCCAAGAGGGGCGGGTGCAAATCATGGCCAGCGGCACGTGCGCGGCCCAGGGGGGGGAGGCCGGGGACGCAGTAAAACAAGAGGAGGCGCCATGAAATCTGGGGAGGTATCATGGCCCACGCCATGATCTCCCCCCCCCGTCGCCAACCCCCTCTCTGCCGCCCCCGAACAAAAGGGGGAGGCGCCGCGCGCGCGCCGCGGGCCGGGCGCGCCTCCCCCGCGGCCGCCTCGCCCTCGCCGCCGCCGCCCGCGGGCTCGCGGGCCTCTGCGGCAGAGGGCGCCGGGGGGGGGGGGGGCGGGAGCGGACCTCGCGGCGTCTTCGGCCGCAGGGGCTCCAGATCCTCCAGCGGGCTTGCTCCAGCGCCCAGGCTCCGACCTCCACCCTCAGACATGCTCGCGTCGCGGAGAAAAAATCCAAGCGGGGGGGTTGTCCCGACTTTCGGCCTCCAGGGGCCCTGAGCGGGCCTCGGGGCCTGTGCCCTGGGAGACAGTCGGGACCCCGTGCTGAAAAATCAGGGCGTCGCATGTCTGGGCCCTGCACCTTCTGGCTCCCAGATGCTGGCTCTCGGCCTCCTGCTTCTGGTGTGCAGCGCGGCTTGCACAGTGATGGAGGAGTGCGACCCCACCTCTCTCGGACACCGACGCTGGATGCCGAGCACCCCCCTTTACGTCTTCTCCTCCTTAACCTCGCCACGCCGACTTCGACTACGATCAATCGAGGGTTCCGGCCCACACGCGCTGGCCTTCTTGGCCTCACGCTCGGCGGTCACTGGCTCGCTTCGCGTCGCTTCGCTTCGCGTCGGCGGTGGAGGTGAAGAACTGGTTCTCGAGGACCGAGGTTCGAGGGAGCGGGGAGCGGATCCTGGAGGTTCGAGGTTCGGGGTTCTGACGCAGCCTGGGGTTCGTGGTCCCGGGTTCATCGAGGTTCGAGGCTCGAGGTTCGAGGTCGTCGCTATTAGGAGGCTGTAGTAACCCAAACGGAGCCAGAAGCACTGCCTGTGTGAGCGAAACCGGCGCCCGACTTTTTCCGAACGCGCCGGAGGGTGACCGAAATTCGAGGCTCGCTGTCGGTCACAAATTCGGTCGCACAACGCGTTCGGTCATAATCTCGGACAGGTTTTCGTCACGGATGTTTGTTCGATCATACGCCTTTTCGGAGATACAGTGGGGGCCCCACCACAAGAAACCTTCCACAAGAAACGCAGCCCTGAGACCCCAGGACCTTCCATTGATTTTGGTGTGGGTACGCCACACCTTCCATAGCAAAACCATCGAAGCCCAAGAACCCCAGGGCACCCTGGAGGCGAGCAGGGTGACTCTTGGCATGGGCTTCCACTGTAATCTCAGGCAGGGTTTCGGTCACTGATGTTTGTTCGGTTGCACGCCTTTTCTGGGAGAATAGCTCGGCTGCGAGCGGGGGGGGGGAAGTGGGAAAGAGAAGGCATTTTCAGAAGGCGGCGGGACTTCTCAGAAGCCCTCTGGCCTTCTGATAATGTTTTGATGTATTCGGGAAAAGCTTAGAAAACTTCTCGGAAGGCTGGGGGACTCCCGAGCCTTCCGAGAAGGCCTTCTCCTTCTAGAACTGCGCCACTGGGACCTTGGGTGGAGCTCCGCATGGGGCCACGAAACGTGTGAGGGTGTGCCAAAGTGACAGGGTGACGAGAGGAGAGAGGAGGGGGAAGGAGGGGGAGGAGAAAGAATGAGAGGAGAAGAGGAGGGACGCGAGGACCGTCTCTTCAAAACGAGGACCCAACACCAGAGGATGGTTGAGGAGAAAAACACTCGGAGGAGGAATATCGACCAGTGCTCCACACTACCGTCGGCCCGTACGATAAGGATGCGCGATAAGGATGCCCCACTTCGAAGCTTTGCGAGCGGGGTGCGGCCAACAAAAGTGGCGAAGGATGGGTCGAAGGGGCAGGGATGCAAGGGTACCCTTGGGAAGGTTGCCCATGCTTGTTATGCGGGTTGACGGTAAGCACCTCCACGCCCTGCCTGCCCACCGCCCACCCCCTTTCAGGTCACGAGGCTGGAACCTCCATTCATCAAGCGACGCCCCCAAGTGATGGAGACCCTCCCGCGCTCTAACCGACATCCGTTGAGATCCTCCTCCTCCTCATCCTCCTCCTCCACCTCCTCCTCCTCCTCCTCCTCCTCACCCTCCCTATCGTCCTCCGACTTTTACCTGATTCTCTCGGCACGAAGACCTGTCCACGAGCGCGCTCTGACCAGGATTTGGCAATACAGCCGTCGCGACGAGGACCCCCCAGGGAGCCTCACTGCAACGTCAAAACTTGCCCCATCCTCCTCACGCAGGGGACGCACCGCAGCGCCATAGACTGCCTTAGGCGTAGTGGCATCAGGTCGGGCCTGTCCCCCTACAGGGGGATTTTGGGCGAAAAATAAAGAATACTCAGAAAATACCCCAAAAGATGCCCAACAATAATCAAAACATAGTCCCCAGGCGTTTTTTTTTACTATTTTCGAATATTCCCCCTGTAGAGGGACAGGCCCGACTTGAGCGTAGCAGCATCTGAGGAGGCCCATCGCAGAGGAGAGGCAATCCAGCGCGCCGCAACGGCGTCCTCCAGCAGAACAGGCTTGAAGCCCTGGATAAAAACCACCGCGTCCGACAGCTCCTCCGGGGCCAGCAATCACGCAGGTGGGCTACAAAATGTCCTGAATCAGTCCCGGGGGCAGAACCAAGCTGTGTCCCCAATCCGTAGGCATGTGAGGACACCACGCAACTCGAAGAGCTGCGGCGACGATTGTTCAGGAGCGGTCCCTCCCAGCCCCACACGTAACGCCAGGGCATAACATCACATGCAGATACGTCATATGGTGTACCCTGCCCGTTATTGCACTGAACTGCACAACAAACTCACACCGCAAAACTGCCTGATTCAGTCCTACCAGCCGCCCTGGGCAGAGGGAGTTGAAGGAGATAGGTCGCGAATGGCTGGAGCTTCTTCCCCCCCTCCAGAGAGAAGTGATCCTCCCCTACACCCCACTCTTGAAAGGCTGGAGTGTCCATTATTTCTAGCGTGCGTCCAGTGGCGCCCCCATCTATGAATTCGCGACGCAAACATCGACATTCACACCATTTTGTTGTTTGTTTCTCTCCCGCAAACACCTTGTTCACTAGCTCGCCTGGAGAGCATCCCGAGAAGTGTATGCCCGAGGCGCACCGACAAACCCTGAAGCTCACGCTCCGGCAAACCAATTGCATGACCGAGGCGCACCTTGTATCTTCTTCGTCGTTCCGCTCCCTCTCCTCTCCTACTCCCAGCGTTGTTAGATCACCTCAAGCATACAACGTTTCAAGGTTTGCTGGTGAAGCATCAACACTCACACCATGAAACCTGCCCTACCAAAACGCTCGCTCCTGGGACAGGCCATTTCCGCTCCACCTCCTCTCCTTCTCCCGGCGCGGCTGGATCACCTAAAGCATACAATGCTTCAAGGTTTGTTGATGAAGCATCGACAATCACACCATGCGCTCGCGCACGGAGCTTTTGACAGGTGGGGGAGGGGAAGGAGGAGGCGGAGAAGGAGGAGGAGGTGGAGCGTCCGCAAGAATGTGTGATCCCCTTACAAGGAGGAGCAGGAGGAGGAGGAGGAGGAGGAGGAGGAGGAGGAGAAGGAGGCGGAGGAGGCTTACAAGGAGGGGGAGGAGGAGGAGGAGGAGGAGGAGGAGGAGGAGGAGGAGAAGGAGGAGGCGGAGGAGGCGGAGAGGAGGAAGGAGGAGGAGGAGGAGAAGCCTGCCCTACTAAAGTGCTCACTCCCTGGAGAGCCCCGCCCCGCGGGCCCGACGCGGAGGCTCTGCCGCTTCTTCGGACGCGACCATGCTCTGAGAATTTCCTTGGGGTCCAGGGCTCAGGGTAAAATCAATGTGGGCTTTGGCAACCCGAAAAAATAAATACATCCGCCTCGTGATCCACTTTTTTGCAGATAATCCGAGCCTCGAAAATCAATTGGAACGGCCTTTCAGGCTTCACCCCTTGCCCTCCACCCAATGATAATGCTCGGATGCTTCTTCGGCGTGAGAAAGCGCCAGCGCAGGAAATGGCTGCGGGGGACTCCGGGCCACGCCGCGCTGGCCGCGGCCGCGGCCAGGGGCTCAAATCGAGAGGTGGAAGTGCCCGTCCTGCCCATCCGCGGCCACTCCCGGGGTCCTGCTGCGGCGTCGGCTTCGTCGGCCGCCTGCCCCGGCCGTCACGCGCCTGACGTTGCTGAAGGTCAGCCGCACGGTGGTTCTGCTCGGCTCAGTCTCGGCCGGGCATGAGGCCTGTAGAGGGGGCCCAGGGACACACAAAGAAATACACACAATCCCCATGTTTTCCACATTTTGGGGGTTTTCGTCTTCCCCCCACTTTCCACATTTTTACCTATTCCATATCTTCCTGGGTCGACGATTGCTTGTGTCTGTGTGTTTTTTCTTCTCCTGAGCCTGGTCCAGGAACACCGTGGCCAAGAACGCGAGCCTGTGCTGGCGCAGCTGGGTCGGAAGGAAGAGGAGGGAGCGGGGGAAGATCTCGATGGAGACGTCCCCCTCGGACAGGCTCAGCCACGACGTTTGAATCCACGACACGAACTGCTCGCTCTGATTCCTCTTCACCCATGGCAGGAAGTCCTCGCCCAGTCCGCAGGGGCCGAACACGTGGTGGAAATTGGGGGTGAAGTGCAGCATCTCATCCGCCACCGTGCCGCTGGGCACGGAGTGGGCCCAAGAGACCCCCAAGAGGCCCCGAAGACGCCCCAAGAGCACCCCAAGACGGAGCCCTAGAGGCTCAAAACGGCTCCCCAGAGGCCCCCGAGAGGCTGCCCGCGACAACCCAACGAACATGTGAGCATTTTTTTATTCTGGGTTCCGGCTTTAGGCGCATGGGGGGGAGGGGGGGGGGGTCCGGCTCTCGGCCCGTAGTCAATGCCTCCGATTGAATCATGTGGGGAATCCTGTGGGAGATGCCGATGAGGGAATCCTAGGGGGGACCCCCCATGGAGGAATCGCGCAGCGGCTGCGCGGGGCTGCGCCAAGGCTATGCGTGATTTGGCAAGCCTGTGCCAGAATTGCTAGGGATCACCTATTCATGATTCCACGAGGCCGTCGCTGGCATAACAGGGGAGGGCCCAGCCGGAGGCATGCTTTCTGGCGATCGGGTCCGGCGCCCCTGAGCCAATTCGTTGTGGTTCCAGAAGAGTAGCACGATAAAATGCGCACAGTTGCACACATCAGCGATTCGAGTTTCTACCGGGGGAGGGGGGGGGGGGGGGCGCCGGCCCCTGTAGTTCGTCCGATCGATTGAAGCAGGTGCTAAAATCAGCCCGGAACTTCTCTACGGGGGGGGGGGGAGGGGGGGGAGGGGCGTTCCGCCGAAAGCAAAAAAAAATAAAAGAATGCTCACCATGCTAGAGGCCATTGACCCACTTGATCCGCCGCCCCCTGTTGGCTTGCCACAGGGGTGCCTGGCGTGCTGAAGTTCAAGAGTTTTGGTTCTTTTAGCTCTCCCCCTGGGGCTTCGGCCCAGCGCGCCGGCCACGCCACCCGGAAAGCTCCTGAAATTCCCTTCTCATGGTCCAAATCGCCACTACGACGGCCCGGGTGGGCCAACATGGCCTCCAGGCAGGGGGGCGACGGTGATTCGCCGTGGGCGTCTTCAATAGCCAGCCGAGGCCATGTTGATCCAGACGGCGAGATGCTCACCCTCCGCCTCGGATGCCCGAATGATTTGGATAACTGCGGTCGGGGGCAACCCTAATTTTGAACCCCCGAGGCGCGAATCCGCAGCTACCCCTGACTGGCCCCAATCCCGATGACTCGGCAGGGTTGGACGCCCGACTTGCCCGGGATAACGGGAGAACTGTGCTCGGGCGCAACTCTGGTGTGGAACCCCGAGGCGCGAATCTGTGACTACCCCTGACTGCCCCCAGCCCCAATGATTCGGCAGGATTGGACGCCCGACTTGTCCAGGATGACTGCGGTACAGGGCAACTCCAGTGTGGAAACCCAAATCTGCAGCTATTGGTGGCGCGCGGAGGGGGACAGGGGGAGGGGGGAAGGCTTCTTAGAAGGAGGCTGCTTCTCAAAGGCGCCAGCCTCACATCCATCGACAAGGCCTGCGCGGTATAAGAAGCACACTGCTTCTGAGAAGCCTGTCCCTCCACCCCGCTCTGCGCGTGGCCGAAGCCACCCGTCGGTCGGAGGAAGCAGGTAAAAACATGGAGCAGGAAGGCGGATGGAGTACAGCTTGTGCTCAGGCCCTCCGAACCACCAAACAAAAAACACACACAAACACATTGTTTCTTGAAGTAGGACGGCGCTTGAAGAAGATTGGGATCTGCGAGTTCGAAAATACCCCTGACTGTCGCCAGGTGACCGTTTGTTTTTTTTCTCCGATAACGGTCGTTAACCGGAGAAGGAAGGGGTTTCGGGCGGGAGGGTCACGGAACGGCGGCCGCGGCGTGCACCCGCCAGGGTGGTTCCGCGCCACCGGCGCATCAATCGCCTGTGTGCACCACAGCATGTAGGGGCAGGGGTCCAGGGCCTCCCCCCAGCACGATCGTGAGCGTCACCCCGCAGGGGTGTGGGCGGGGGAGGTTTGGCCCAGGTCACGAGCGTTACAGGTGGCCGGGATTAGTAGGTCGATCCTGCCAGCGTCTCGCGACCCATGCCTCCTACATTCCAGATGGCAACGTGGCACTCGCAAGGGTCTTCTGTCCTCTCGCGTGTCCTCTCCAATCAAGCCCGACTGTACCCCAGGAGAGCCCAGGATCGGATCGATAAATCGGATCGGCATTCGACATGAATCGGATCGGCGGAAATCGGCAGCCGAATCGGGAAAAGTCGAATCGGAGGAAATCGGCAGGCTAGTATGCCTCCAGTAAGAAATCGGAATCCAAATCGGAAGCCCAAGTCGAATCGAATCGGAATCGGAATCCATCGAAGTCGAATCGAATCGAATCGGAGGAATCGAAACGAGCACTGTGGGGAGGACACAGAAAACGCTCACCAGCCCCGAAAGCGCGGGGCTCGGACCGCACGGCAGGCCCGAGGCCTGCTCCAGGCCCAGGGCGCTCGGGTCGCTGCCGCTGCCGCTGCCGCTGCTCTCGGCCTCCTCGGCCTCCTCGGGCGGGCCGAGGGGCGCTGCGGGGGGTGCTGCCTGGGGAGGGGGCCCGGGAAGCCACGCGCACCAATCGGCACAAGCTCCAAGGATTCACCATATCCGTCAAGACTTTCTGCACGTTTGTCTTCCCCTCCTCTTCCCGTATCTTCACGTATGGTTCAGGGGAATCGACGGTAATGAGTGCCTGTGTCTGTCTTTCCCTCCTGGGTGGAGGGGAGGCACGCGCAAGCTGACGCAGGTTCCAGGATTCCTCGTATTTGGAAATGTTTTCTGGAGCGTCGCCTTTTAAGGCGAAGCCAGGTCGAGGATATATGGTATGTCGAAGATCTCTGAGATCCGGCGGTTCAGGAGGATGTCCCGGGCGCCGCGGCCCTCCAAGAGGGTTGTGGAACGCTCTGAGAGCGTTCCCGAACGCTCTGGAACGGATTTATCCTCGTCCTAGCCCCGCCGAGTCTTCCCCATTCACTTCCCCTGTTTTCCCTGAGCTGTCTGGGACTCGACGTTCATTTGTCAGTGTCTGTTTTCCCCTCCTGATGCCTGTGGCCCCGCCGAGTCCTGCCTGGGCCTGCGCTGTCGTTGGCGCCTGGTCTCCAGCGTGCTCCCCAAACTGGGCAAGGGCATCGAATCGCAGACCTCCACGATTCCCACCATGAACGCATGGACCCCGTCCCGGCCAGTGTAGCAGACGGCGATCACGTTCACGTTCACAGAGTTGCCCGTGCTGTCCTTCATCGACACCTGGAAGGTATTGCTCGGGTGTGGACCATCCTCTGGACTGTCTGGCAACACCATCTGCCCCATCTGCCTCGAGAACTTTCTGCGGTCGGACTCCGATGCCAAGAAAGAGCGGATGTCCTCCTGGCAAAGCCTGCGCTGGGGATTCAGGAAAAGCATGTCAGTCAACTCCCGCGAATGCCTCTGCAGCCTGAACTTGTCGTCGAGGTCAACCACCACCTCGCATACACTGGTGAGGACCGACGTAGCAGCCGCCAGCTCGTTCCGAGAGAACTTGGTATCTAGCTCCAGGCGCGCGATGTAGGTCAGCAGCTGGTTCAAGAAGAGAAGCACGAGGACCACGGCACAAAAGTTCTGCAGCCAGTCAGCTAAGGCCGATTGAGAATTATAATCGGCGACCTTCATACTCTCGGCGCGATCCCCAAACAATAGCGTGCAGCAGAACGTGCTGCTAATCATCAGCAACCATATGAAATTAAACCACGGCTTCAGATTGAAAAGACAAAGGAAAACAAACCATATTGAAACGTTCATGCGATAGGCTACCAAATCAGCCCGGATGGCAAACGGTGACATGTAGGCGACCAGGCAAGCCATAAACGCAGAATACCAATAGTCCAAACTCCGGAGAGTTACCACAGAGACGCCCATCCACTGCGATATCCACATGATGATCACGATGACGGCAGTGATGCCAATGGCAATATCTTGAACCGTTGACCCAAATCTTTTCCCGGATCCACCGATCAGTCCGCTGTTGGCCGTGAAGGTGCAGGCCATGCTGACCACGAGAACCTGGACAACAGACGGCAAACGTACATTGAGCAGGGACCGACCGTCCCGGCATTTCTATAGTCCTACCACGATATGTTCTGAGAACCCAGACATGTTCTAAGAACACAAACAATGTTTTTAGAACATAAGCCCGATGAGTTCAAACGAGACAGACTCCGCCAGAAATGTTCTAGGAACATCTCGTGGAAACCACAAAAAAACGTTCTTAGAACATTGCTTGGTGGGGCTACAGGCGAGCCAGGACGCTTCGCCACTGCTTGAAAACGTACAGGTCCACGCGGAGCTCTCGGGCTGGCGCCGGACCCGCCTCCCTGGCGCGCGGAGCGCGGCAGGGGCGGCGCCAGAGGCGCCGCAAGGAGGGCACGGCGCCGACCCGCGAGCTCCGCGCGGACCTCCGAGCATCGCCCGCTCCGCCCCGCCCACTCCACGCAACCAGCGCGGCCGCCGGGCCCCGAGACTCCAGGCGATCCCTGCGAGTGCCGCCTCGCCCGCCCTGCACCCCGCAGCCACCAGGCCCCGAAGATCCCGAGAGTTCAGCGACGGCAGACTGCGGCAAAACTGCTGGGACGGACGAACCGCATAGACCACCCTTCGGGCGATCCCGTGTCTTTGTGTGCGTGGGGGGCGTCGACCTCGTATTTGATGCGTAAAGGACCCGCCAAGCAACCCAGAACCGGAAACGTATCACCACATCCATATCCATGTCCAGGTATACATGTATATACAAGTACATGAATGTGTGTATAAATGCGTATGTGTATACATGCATGCATGCATGCATACATACATACAAACATACACACATGCATGCATACATACATGCATACTTACATACACACATACATGCATACATACATGCATGCATACATGCATGCATACATGCATGCACACATGCATGCATGCATACGTACATGCGTACATACATACATGCATGCACACACATACATGCATGCATGCATGCATACATACATACATACATGCATGCATGCATGCATACACACATACATACATTCATGCATACATACATGCATGCATGCGTGCATGTATGCCTGCATACATACATGCCTACATACATACATACATACATACATACATACATGTCTACGTACATACATTCACTGCATTTATACATCCGCACATACAAGCATGCATGCATGAATGCATACATGCATGCATGCAAACATACGTGCACATGCATACATAGACATGCATACATGCGTACATGCATACATACATACCTGCATACATACATTTATGCATGCATGCATGCATGCATGCATGCATACACACATGCAAGGAGGTCGCCAACGTGGGCCCCACAAGTATGTGTGCGTCCAATCGTGTACGTTGTCTAATCGACGTGGTGCAGTATATGTTGCGCAGCCTAGGCGGTGCAATCAATGTTGTTTGCAGTGAGTTGCCAACTCCATTGCCCACGAAGGCATCCCTCCCACCCACCCGCAACATGTTTTGCAAAACCCATGTGGCGGCGCTGGCGATGCCTGCTTGGCGCTGGCTTGCGCATCTCTGCGGCCGCGCTAGCGCGCGCAGGCTCGCGCGCGCGCAACGGCTGGCTAGTTTGGCGCGACCGACGCGACCGCGGTGGCGCCGACCACTGGGGACTTTTCCAGCGCGTCTCGCAGGCAGCGCTGACGCGGGGCACGTCGGTGCGTATCGGTGACTCAGGCGGGCGCGGCATCATGGCGACGTCGGCAGCGGCAGACACGATGAGATAGTAACGACGCTGGTGCTGATGATCACGATGACGACGGCGAGGCCCATGACGGCGCCGATGGTGATCACACCGCTGACGATGATGGTGTCCACGTGTCGGCGACGAAGGTTCCGGAGGATTTAGACATGCGCGCGCGGCCGGCGGGCGCAAGCGGCCCAGAATATCTGACAGGGGCCGTGCCCCGCCCGCAAGCGCGCGGGGGCGCTCGAATGATTTCGACAACTATGCGCGCGCAAGGACTGGGGTGCTCCCACGAGGCAGCCTGGGGTGCTCCTGCGAGGCAGCGCGCCCGCGGTGCACTCCCCCATCAAAAAAGCCCCCCCCCCCCCCCCTAGCTACCCCTTCCCACTTGGACCTCCCCTGCCGGACCTCCCCCCCTGTTTTCCGCCCCTCGGACCCCCCCCCCTTCTTTCGCGCTCCACCCCCCCCCTTCCCTTGCCGAAAGGGAGGGGGGACTAAGCTGACCCTCCCTTGGACCTCCCCTGCTGGAAGCCCCCCACCAGAAGCTACCCCCCCCTCCCTTTCCAGAGGGGGGAGGGGGACTCAGCTGCCGCGCCCGCACCCCCTCTTTTGACCCCCCCAGCAGGAAGGCCACCCCCGGCCCCTCCTTTTGGCTTAAGGGGGGGCGGAGGGCTTGGAACCGCCCCCCTTCTTCGCTAAAGGATGGGGCGCCGAAGACCAAAAGGGCGCCGAAAACCGACAGGGCGTCGAAATCCAAAGAGCCACCGAAAACCGAACTGGGGCGAAAACTAGAGGCGCGCCGAAAACCAAAAGAACGCCGCAAACCAAAAGGGCACCGAAAAACGAAGGTGCGCCGACAAATCAAAGGGAACCGAGAACCAGAGAAGCGCCGGAAACCAAAAGAGAGCCGACAAGCAAAAGAGCGCCGAAAACCAAAGGGCGCCGAAAACCAAACAAACGCCGAAAACCACAGAGGCGCAGAAAACAAAAAAGGTTCTGGAAACCAGCAGGGCGCCGAAAGCCAATGAGAGCGCCAAAAACCATAGCAGCGCCGAAAACCAAATGAGCGCCGAAAATCAAAGAGCACCGAAACCCAACAGTGAGCCGAAAACCAAAGGGCGCCAAACTTTCAAAAAAACATCGGAAACCAAAAGGGCGCCGAAAACCAACAGGGCGCCGAAAACCCAAAGAGTCGCGAGACCCCACGAGGGCGCCGAAAATCAAAAAGGCACCGAAAACAAAATGGGCGCCGAAAACCAAAAAGACACCGAAAACCAAAACGGCCCCGCCGAGAACCAAAAGAGCGCCGAAAAGCCGAAGGGCGCCAAAAACCACAGAGGCACTGAAAACCAAGGGGGCGCAGAAAACCCAAAAGATGACGAAAACCAGAGGAACGCCGAACGCAAAAAGGGGCGCCGAAGACCAAAGATGCGCTGGAAACCACCGAAAAACAAAGGGACACCGAAAATCAAGAGGGCGCCGAAAACCAAAGAGGCGCCGAACATCCAAGGGGCGCCGAAAACCAAAAGGAGCGCCGAAAGCCAACGGGGAGCCCCAGAAACTAACGATGCGCCGAAAACCAAAATGGCGCCGATAACCACAAGGGCGCCGAAAACCAAGGGACGCCAAATACAACAGCCGCTCGGCGGACCGACAGGGCGCCGAGAACAAAAAGGATGCCGAAAACTGACGGAGGCGAAAACCAAAAGGGCGCCGAAAATTCCAAGAGGCACCGAAAACCAAATAAGCATCGAAAACCAAAGGGACGCCGAAAACCAACTATGCTCCGAAAACCACAGAAAGGCGCCGAAAAACGAAAGACGCGCCGACAACCGAAAGAACGCCGAAAACAAAAAGGGCGCCAAAAACCGCAGGCGCGCCGAAAGCCGAAGGGGACCGAAGACAAAAGGGACACCGAAAACAAATTGGGCGCCGAAAACAAAAAAGAGCGCCGAAAACAAAAGGGGCGCCGAAAACCACGATGCGCCAAAAACCAAAAGGGCGCCGAAAACCCAGGGGGCGCCAGAACCCAAGGCAGCGCAAAAAACCAACGATACGGCGAGAACCACAAGGCGCGCAGAAAACCAAAACGGTACCGAAAACCAAAAGAGCCCCGGGAACTACAGATGCACCGAACACCAAAATGGCGCCGAAAACCAAAGGGGCGCCGAAAACAAAAGAGCGCCAACAACTACTGAAGCTCGGTGGAACGACAAGGCGCCGAAAACAAAAAAAGGGCGCCGAAGACCGAAAGGGGGCCGGAAACTGCTGGGGCGCCGAAAACCAGAAAGGGGCGCCGAAAACCAAGGAGGCGCCAAAAACCAGAGGTGGCCCGCATGGAACTATTGACAAAGACCGTGCCCACCCCTACAACCCAGCACGCGCGCACGGGCATTCGAATGACTTCGACACGCGCGCGCGAAAGGCACTCTTGGTAGCATGTGATGAGCATGTTGCAGGCGCTTTGGTCTTTTTAAGAATTCGCCTGGCGCGTTTTTGGGGGGGGCGGGGCGTTTCGACATTGGACGGAAAAGGGGGGGGGAGGTGGTGGTCTGGCTCCGGACCTCTGTTTACAGCGACTGCTCGCACCAATGCGTCTTGAGGGGGGAGACCCCACCTGCTCGAAACAGGCGCCCAAAACACTCAGGATCCACTCCAGGGAGGGGGCGGGCGATGGCCAGCGCCGATCTGCAAAACAATGATTAAAAAAACTCTCACCAGTTCGCGAACGTAGTTTTTATATCAAAAATTTATGTTGCGAACCTATGTTCCCGGGAAACTCGTTTTTGAAATCCTTGCGACGCTCTTGGTTTTTGAAGGATTGCCGCATGCGCGCGCGACGACGCGCCCGTGTCTACCTAGTCAAATACTTTGCGGGGGGGGTCTCGGAAACTGATGACTGTCGATGGACGAGCGGGCTCGCAGCGTTTTTGCAAGTGATGACTGGAAGCGGTCGATAACCAGCGTGCCTGGGATGGCTCGAATTCATACTTCGGATGGGCGGGTGTACAGAATCACGTACGAACACTCTTGAAGGGGCCCCAGAACACACACATAAATACACACAAATAAAATGATTCCCCATATTTTCCCATATTTTCTGGGTTTCTGTCTTCCCCCCCACTTCCCATATTTTCCTATATTTTCTGGGAAGTCGACGATTAATTGTGTCTGTGTGTTTTTTCTCCTCCTGAACGCTGTAAAGTGAAAATCGACACCGACAGCGGCGGCGAGGCTCCGAGGGCGGCTGCACAGCCGCCAGACCAACGCCATGGCCCAGACGACGGCCCAGCGACGAGGCGGCGACGGGGCGGCGACGGCGGTTGCATGGCGGCCACCAGGCCGACGCACGGGCCAAAACGACGGGCGGCGACGAGGCGGCGACGGCGGCTCCTTGGCGGCCAGACCGACAAACCAGACCAGACGATGGCCCGCGACAGTGCTGCGACGGGGCGGTGACGGCGGCTTCATAGCCGCCAGACCGACACACCAGCCCAGTAGTTCGAAAACAATCCAAGACCCGAAAATTCAGGCGCTGTTTGGGAAATGTGTGCATGTATACCGTAACACCCCGTAATTCAGGATAAGAGTGGGGGGGCGACGGAGGCGCCGGCAGGCTGCGAGGCTCTGAAGAAGCCCGCCGCAGGCGCCAATTCTTGCCTTAAAGCAGTTTGGGTGGGCTGGGGACGCGGGTGGGTCGCGGGTGGGTCGCGGGCTGGGGACGCGGGTGGGTCGCGGGTGGGTCGCGGGTGGGTCGCGGGTGGGCCGCGGGTGGGCTGCGGGCGGATCGCGGGGTGTGCTACGGGCGGATCGCGGGGTGGATCGCGGGTGGGTCACTGATGGGTCACAGGTGGGTCGCGGGCAGGTCGCAGGTGGGTCGCGGGGGGGACAACGACAACAACAACGCAACAACAAGCATAATCCGCGCGGCGAAATCCCACTTCAGCCACGGACCCAAAACAATGAATGACCGTTCGGCTCCCTCACTTTGACATGTATACATATACATATATATATATATATATATGGCGGTATGCCACATGCCTGAATGTATAGATCAACACCTGTACGGACACAGACGCGTACATACATACTGTATAGTATACACACATAGGTCTTTACCTGCCACCAGCGCCCAGAGGCACGAGCCGGAGTTTCCTCCAGTCCATTGGAGCACGTGTGAATGGGGATCCGGGGGCCCGGGCCCAAAATTCTCAAACCTCTTGGGGCGCGCCGCGTGCCGCCCGGGGCGTGGCGCATCTTCCTGTGCGATTCCTCGGGGGCCAGCAGGTCCCAGGGCAGGCCAGGAGAACTCCGAGAGGCCCCCCAAATGGCCCAAGACGCCTCCGATACGGCGAAAGATCGCTCGAAGACGCGCCCAGGATAGCTTCCAACCGACCCAAGACGCCTCCGGGACGCCACAAGATGGCTCCAAGAGCACTTCCAAAGGGCCCCGAGAGGCCGTAATCATTGGTGTTCCTTAGGCTTTGTACATGTTTTAGCGGCCTTGCCTTTTCGGGCGTTCGACGCTTGAAGACAACCCACGACAGCCAACAAGGCCCCTAAGATCGTCCCAATACGGCCCAAGAGGCCTCCAAGAGGAACCTCACACGGCCCAAGAGGGCCCCAAGACGGCCCAATAGGCTCCCAAGACGGCCCAAGAGGGGCCCAAGAGAGGCCCCGAATGGGGGAACCCGAACCGACATTTCGAGCTGCCCCAAGACGACGGTTGAGACTGCCAGCACGTCTCCTAGAACGCCAGACGCTCCAGGATGCCCCCGCAGAGGCCCAAAATCAGGCACTGGTACTAGAGGCCCCGAAGAGGCCCCCCAATACCGCCTCCAAGAGGCTCCCGACAGGCCAGCCAAGGGATGCCCATTGGCATCCAAGAGACCTCTGACCTACAACCTAAACTCGGTAGCGGAACGGGCCGAAACCCATTTCCATCCGCTGCCCCTGTGCTTGTCACAAGGTTGCGTGGCGCAACCCGCACCCAATAGAGCCCACATTGCATGTCCCATCTGTCTTCCAGCGCAAGACGGCCCCAATGCGGCCTCCAAGCAGGCCAAGATGACATCCAAAATGCCCCCAAGACGGCCAAGACGGCCTCCAAGACGGTCCCAATACGCCTCCAAGACGGCCAAGATGACACCCAGGCAGCCTAAGATGTCCTTCAGATGGCATGCAAGGCCCCCAAGACGCCATAAGAGGGCGCCAGGAAGATCTCCACGAGGACAACATCGCCGGTGTCCCTTCGGTCTTCCAATGGTATGAACAATATCGCCTTCTCAAGCTTCTGACGCCCCAAGACGGCCCCATGGGCTCCCAAAATTGCGACGGCCGCAGAGACCCCGAGGGGCCCCCAAGACAGCCCAAGAGAGCACCCAAAAGGTCCAAGAGGCCCCGCATGACGGCCCAAAAACGGCCCCGAAGACCTCCAAGACGGTCCTGCAGAGCCCAAAGAGAGACCCACGACTAGCCAGAGTTCCCAAGACGGCATCCGCAGGCCAGGAGGATCCTAGGTTCTTTAGAGGCTCCCAGAGGCCCCCCAGAGGCCTCGGGAGGCCCCCATGAGGCCCCAAGAGGCCCCCCCCAAGAGGCACCATGAGGACTCAAGATGCCTCCTCTTCCTCCTTCCTCCGCCTCCTCCTCGTCCTCCTCCTCGTCCTCTTTGTCTTCCCTCTCGTCCTCCTTTCTCTTTCTCTCCCAAGTGTTCCCCCAAGGAGTTCCACAACGGCTGGGGGAACACGTAGTCCAATAGCTTGGCCCGACTTCGGCCCAACGTTTCGCCGCATGGGCGTTTCCAAAAGGCAGGGGGAGGCGGTGATTCGCCGTAGGCGTCTTCGACACCAATAGCCCCCGCAGTTACGGATAAGAGCGCTGGGGCGGCTAGGTCGTCGGTAGTCTGCGAGGCTCTGAAGAAGCTCGCCGCAAACGCCGAGTTTTCATACTTTGCACTGCAACCGTTGAGCGCGCCGCATAACATCGACCTGCCCCCTGGACTGACTACCTACCAGACCATCCCAACCCAACCCGAATACCCCAGTTTCGGGTGGGGGGGGGTACGGGTTCAACCTATGATTTTTCAATATTCCCCGACGCTCCCCCCCGCTGTAAATAGAGGGCAAGTTTGGGAATTTTGGGTTGGGTTGGGGTGGCATGGTGGCCAGTGCCCCTCGGCCCGCCCACCACCACAAGGACGGCCTGCCTGCGCCACGAGCGGCGCCGAAGGCGCTGACAGGAAGGCCCCGCGCCGACCCGAGAACCCCGCGCGGACCTCCGACACTCGGGGATGGACAGAACCCCCTTTAGTAAAACGTGGTTTAGTGAAAACGACCTGAGGCCCAAACCTGGCGGGCGCAAGCCTGGAAAATAGCGGCCACGGCGCCCTCTCGAGAACCGAAAACGGACAATTCACTAATCGACGTGTCACTGTTGGGGGTTCTGTCCACCCCCGAGACACAAGCTCGCGTGTTGCTGTGGCTCCTGGATGGCCACGGGAACCTGCGGTGATCTACGGACACGGGTCACTCAGACGCTGCAGAATCCTGCAGCCAAGCCCGGGTCAATGCGCCCCTGGCTCTGCAGGGTCCTGCAGGATCCGGCGCTCTGAATGACCCTCGTTTCAATCGACCCCCGTGTGTAGAGGCCTCCCAAATGGGGTCCGAGGTTATGGGGTCGGAGGATCGCGCCGCATCGCCGATGCATCGTTGAGGCATCGTCGACGTCGGCAACGCATCGGCGACGCTGGCGTGGAGAAAATCAGGCTCCGCATCGAGCCACATCGGCGATGCATCGGCGATGAGGCGCGATCCTCCGACCCCATCTAGCCTGGAGCCCCGAGATATCCGCTGCTATGATTTTGTTCAATCCACGGCACCAAAAGTCCCGACCCCTTCCCCGGGGGTGGTTTTTCGTCCCGGACTCGTTTTTGTGAAGGGGCCCGGGGACACACAAATAAATACACACAAAGACAAACATTCCCAATATTTTCGCATATTTTCTGGATTTCTTCTTCCCCCCCACTTCCCATAGTTTCATACGCATTTTCCTGGGAATCGACGATGACTTGTGTCTGCGTGTTTTTCCCCTACTGATTTTCATGGTCCCCGCGGGTCCGACGACGGGCCCGGGTGGCCGAAATTCAAGACAACCGCCGGACTGACGGAATTAGCTCCTCGGACCTCGTTTCTGGATTCACAAACCTGGTTTTGAAATTCCAAAGACAGGAGACTGGCTTGTGGAACTCAAAGACTGGCCCTTGCATTTGAAAAACCCGCCTCCCTTGAGCCCCGAACACCTGCGCCCAGGGGACAATCCGCCGGGCGCGCGCCAGCCGCCGACGCCCCAGCTCCTCGCGCAGCGAGGCCTCGAAGGCGCCCTCCTCTGGGACGCACATAGACATACTGGTACTATATGTGATCATTGGGGGCGCGCGTCCGACCCGAACATACAGCATACCCATCTTGCAGGAGCTCGCTTCCCGAGCGGTGTGGACAGACCGCGCCCGCCACGACGCATATGCTATAAGATTTCTCGGTGCGCGTGTCGCCCCTGGGAGGGCGACGCACACCTAGTATTCGTATATGTTGGAAATATGCCCATCCTTCGAGCGGGGACCGACCGTCTCGGCATTCCTATAGTCCTACCACGAAATGATCTTAGAACCCAAAAATGTTCTAAGAGCATAAACCCGATGTGTTAAACCAAGACCGTCTCAATCAACATTGTTCCATGAACATCCCGTGGGAACCTCAAAAAAGGTTCTTGGAACATTCTTCGGTGGGGTTATTTATGGGCGAGCCAGGACGCCTCGCCACTGCTTGAACCTAAAATTCGTACATGTTGGAGGGGTGCCCATCCTCCTCCCCGCGCCCCTGGCCCCCGCAAAGGGGCCGGCCCAGCGCGGGGCGCCGCGGGCACGCCGGCGAGCCCGAGCACAGCCGCCGGCCCCGCAGGAGGCCGGCCAGCACCGCGAGGGCGAGGACAGAGAGCCCACAAGCGACGGTCGGGGCGGACGAGGATCCGGAAGAATGACAGGGCCCAAAGCGCCCGTCGTGAAAGAGTTGCAAAACGCCAGGATCTCAGGGTTCGCCTCCCCTGACACCCCCCCCCTCGTCCGCCCCGAGCTGAACACGAGCACCGCCAGGTCCCGCTCGCGGGAGGGCACGAAGTTGTCTGGCGCGTAGGCGGCGAAGAGGGCCATGCGCCGGCCGGCGGACCAGGCGCCCTGCCCTGCGAGAGCGGGTCGCGCAGCCTGGCCCCCCCCCCCCCCGAGCGCCAGGGCCAAGCTGCTCGAGCCAGCCTTGGTCGTTCTTGAACCGACTCGCGGGTACTGAAGGGGACCAGGCACACACATGTTTATTTTTTCTGTTGCTATAGAATCCCAGGTTCCCCCCGCGCGTTTGCACATATTCTGGGTTTCTGGGCGATCGACGAATATGTGCGTTCGCGTGTCTGTTCACTCCTGAAGTACATGAGCCAACGGTAGCTCAATCGAGCGACCACGACGGCCCATGATGGTTCCAGATAGACAGTACAAGGTCGCGTGGCTCCAAGAAACCCCGAACTTGCCCCAAGAGCCGGCGGGGGGCTGGATGAACCTGGCGCTTGTTTTGCGCGCGTGCGAATCGCAAGCACTACTTTGAACTCGGCGTTCCCCTCTCCCTCCGCCATCTCCTCCTCCTCCTCCTCTTTTTCCTCCAGTTCCTCCTCCTCCCCATCCGATTCCTCATTATATTCTCGCCTTCCCCATCATCCTCTTTCTCCTCCCCGCATCCTCTTCCCTCCCTCTCATTATCCCCGCATCCTCTTCCTCACCATCCTTTTTCCCCCTTCCCATTATCCCCGCATCCTCTCCCCCGTCCTCCTCCTCCTCCTCCTCCTCCTCCTCCTCCTCCTCCTCCTCCTCCTCCTCCTCCTCCTCAGCATCATTAGATTACGCTTTAATCGCGCCCCCGAGGCAACTATCCCTTTGTCAATTACGCCGCACTCGCGCCTGCGAGGTCACGACCCCTCGCAAATTACCCCAGAATTCGTGCCCCTGGGGTCAGGGTCCGCCGCAGATCACGCAACAGTTGCGCTCACAGAGCCACGATCCCTAGTAAATTACGCCACGAAGCCCTCACGGATAAAAGAGGGCGATGCGACGTTCAATGTTTCAGAAGCGCGTGCTCGATCGACGGCTGAAGACAGTTTAGCGACTACTTTTATCTACTTCACGTTGCGGGGGGATGTCCGCAAACAATTATCGCCTTGGCGCCGCGTGCGCCAAGCCCACGACTTCACGTAGAGAGCCATCTTATCGTGCTCGACGCTCTTCAAGGACTGGGGGATGGCCTGCTTCATCTCAGACCAGCACCCGTCCACGCACCCAGTGCCGTGTTTCAGCTTCACCACGCGGCTCGTGCCACTGGCCGAGTGCAAGCGGATCGAGTTCACCACGCACCACTCATCCTTCGAGTGCGTCATCACCCCGCGCGAAAGCTTCTTCCGCCAAAAGATCCTGCTGAAGCTGGTTCGACCCGCGCGCAGGCGCCAGCCGCTGCACGCGTCCTTCCCAATCGCCTTCGCGCGGCCCAAGCATCCTTGCGGGAGCGCGCGGGGGAACACTTGACGTCGCCTGCCGCGAGGCGCCTCGTACGGCCCGGCCCCGTCGGTAAAGACCAGTGCGCCCTGCCGCAAGTACCTCGGGACGAAAATGTCGCACTCTTGCTGGAACGCCGCCGTCACAAACATCGGAAGTCGCAAAGGGAAGTTGATGTACGACCATGCAGCCTCTATCGCCGCGACGGATCAGCATAATCCACCTGTTCCATTGCAGGCGGTACCCCGCGCACGGCGCCTTGCTGAGCTTGCTGTTCGGCAAGCACTTGACCCTCTCTGCCCTCGCGGCGGTTTCGTGAAGCTGCTTTTCCCACGGCTGGAAAGGAAACCGAATCGAATTCCCCTTGCACCGGTTCCCACGAGACACCCCAGAACCTACGGGGCCCTTCGAAGCCCAAAACGACAGAAAACTCCAAATTCATAAGAACAGGTTCCCCATTCGATTGACAAACTCTAAATTCATGTGGTCTTGCTGTCCCACATTACATCGTTCGACGGGAATATAAACCTTTTTGTCGGATTACTTCTCCGGCGTCTGGAAGGTGAGCCTTTTCAAGTTCCCTGTCCAGCCAAAACACAAACAAGAGACTGAACGTTTTCAACTGCCATCTCCCAGTACGCGAAAGAACTGTGTAAACTTCACTCTCTAGCCAACAAGAACTCGGGAGAGTGAACCTTTTCAAGTTCTTTCCCCCGAATTTAGAGATTGGACCTTCTGCAAATTCCTTCTCTAGCCCACACGGAAGTCGGGAGAGTGAACCTGTGTCAAATTCCTTCTCCCGAAACTAGAAATTGAACCTGTTCAGGGCCCTTCTCTAGCCAACACGGAACGGGAGAGCGAACCTTTTCAAATTCCTTCTCCCGGAACTAGAGATTGGAACGGGAGTTAAACCGTTCCAAGTTCCTTCCCTAGCCAACACGAAACAGGGTAATGAACCTTCTCAAATTCACACTACCGCGGCAAGAGACTGAACCTTTTCAAATTCTCTCTCGAACTCGACACCACTGGGTCAAGAGCCTGCGGCAACCTTCAATTTCCGCACCGGTAACTGCGGATGCTTCGCGGCACTCCCGTCTGTCCGAACGCGGTGCCGCAAAACGCTGGGGAAAAGGAGACAAACAAGGCAAAGGGGGGGAAAAACAAAAGGACAAAAAGGGCAAAGCGGTCAGATGGGACAAAGGAGGCAAAGGAGACTGAAGGGGAACAAGGAAAACAAAGAAGGCAAAGGGGACAAATGGGACAAAAGGAGACAAAGCGGGGACAAAGTGGACAAGAGGAGCAAAGGGGACAACAGGGGACAAAGAGTGAACAGAGGGGACAAAAGGGGACAAAGGGGGCAAAGAGGACAAAGGGGACAAAAGGGGACAAAGAGGGGACAAAAGGGACAAAGGGGTCAGAGGGGACAAGGGGACAAAGGGGATAAAAGGAAAATCAAGAGGACAAGAAAGGCAAAGGGGACAAAGGGGACAAAGGGGACAAAAGGAAACAAAGCGGGGATCAAGGGGACAAAAGGAGCAAAGGATACAAAAGGGGACAAAGAGGAGACAAATAAGACAAAATGGGACAAAGGAGACAAAGGAGCTAACCTATCGGACTCCCACGCTTTTTGATAATTTTTTGGACTAGCAGCCCTGCAGCGAAAACGGATTCCTTGTAATTCCCCACATCAAGAAATGCAATCCGCTGCAATAGGCATCCCTTTGCAATCCAGTACAAAAGGAATCCTGTTGTACTCCGCCACAACAGGAATCCTCTTGTAATCCGCCACAAAGGAATTGGAATCCACCACACAAGAAAATATTTTAAGGCGGACGTGCAAGTTGACTGACGGCTCAGGGTGCACCAGAGAAAAAATAACAAAACAAAACAGGGAAAAAGAGAAAAGAAACGTATATGACTCTCACGTTTTTTGATGAACAGTTGGCCTAGTAGCCCCGCCACACAAGGAATTCCTTTGTAATCAGCCACAAAAGAAATCCTTTTGGAATCCGCCACAACATGATTACACATAGACTCCTTTTGTGGCGGGGGTACCCAACCAACAATCCATAAAAACGTGAAAGTCCCATGCGTTGTTTTATATGTTCCTGGTTCCCTAATGATGTTTCTTTATTATTTCTTTCCCCTGGTACCCCCTGAGCCGTTGGTCAGCTTGTACGTCCACCTTAAAGGAACCCCTTGAGTGCCAGATTCCAAAAAGGGCTCCTCTTGTGGCAGATGACGGGAAGCGCCTTCTCGGAACGAGAGCGTAGGATTTCTAAGTGAGGTATACATAAAGAACAATCTCGCGAGGGACAACTGACTCCCGATTGTAAATGCTGATACGTTGGCGGATTCCGCTCAAAATGGCAGTTTCGCCTGAGACATCCTCGAACAAATGAGATGTTGAAGCCGTGTAGCTGAGACGTCGTTTGTTAAACATGAGGCCCTCGCTCGATACTTCCTCGGAATACGAGCTACTGAGCTCGCTCGCGAAATTGAGCGACTCGTTGAAATTGTTGTTTCGCCTGAGACATCCTCGACAAAGTTAGATGTGGAAGCTGTTTGATTCAGACGTGTTTCGTTAAACATTGGGCTCTCGCTAGAGACATCCTCGGAAAAAGGTCCTGTCTCGTCGCTTGAACGCCAAGCGATCACAACTCGTTTACATGTCCGCTCTCAGAGCGGTCTTACCGCCGACCTTTGGTCGCAAGTTCCCGACAAGCCAAAAGCACTGATCATGACAATTGTGAATTGTGATTTAACATTGCTCTCAGAGCAATCCAGCCCGACGCGCACCCTGCCAACGACTTCGAATTCTGAAGCGTAAGTTAACCGTGATGTGACGGCTGCCGACAGTTCCCGTCTCGCGAACGCCCCCATCGCCATCGCAACGCGGCGTTGTATTAACCCGTCGCCACGGAAACAATTAACAAACCATAATGCGGAGCTGTGTAGTTCCGATATACTCTCAGAGTGAACCTATCTGTGACGCGCGCGCAACTTGGCAAACTGCCTGCACGGCTCGTGGGCTCTCAGACGTGCGGCTAGATGCAAACGAGCGGTGGCCGATCTCCGATTGTAGATATCCGCGGCAGGGAAAGCTATTTGGAGATGCTGATGGCCATCGTATACATGTCGCTTAGGCCGCCTTCCTGCGGTGAGCTGTTGCGCAGGTCGTGACGTTTTCATAGACATGTTCATCTCAACCGAGACAACCTCGAGCAAAACAATGGTTGTTGAATTCCAGTGATGGTCACGCCTTTCGCCAGCTGTTGACGCCCTCGCTGTGACCATCTTCAAGATACCACACCTGTCACCTTCTCACCCCCACACCCTCCGAACATGTCCCACTCGCACGCAATCCCCGCCGCCTCTTTGCACCTATTACCTGGCGCGTACCCTTGTTTGCAACACACGTCGACACACACACAAGCAGGCGGTGGAGGGAATCCCAGCGAATGCACTGCATGTGTGCGCAGTGATGTTACGTGAAATTATGTGTGCGCATGCGCACGCAAGCTTAGACAACCGCTCAGCTCTGAGAAGCTCGGAGGAGTAACCACAGCAACCACAGGCAACCACTAAGCTCGGAGAAGCTCGGGGAAGTAACCAGAACACCGCAAGAAGCAGTAAGCTCGGAGAAGCTCGGACAAGTAACCAGAACAACCACAAGCAACGACTAAGATTGGTAAAGCAACCACTAAGTTCGGAGAAGCACCCACAGACAACCACTTAGTTCTGAGAAGCTCGCAGAAGTGACCAAATCAATTGCAGGCAACCACTTAGTTCTGAGAAGCTCGGAGAAGTAACCAGAACAAACACAGACGATAACTCAGCTCGGAGAAGCAACCGATAAGCTTGGACAAGCAACCGCAGGCAACCACCAAGTTTTGAGAAGCTCGGGGAAGTAACCAGAGCAACTACAGGCAACTACTAAGCTGGGAGAGGCAACCACTAACCTTGGAGAAGCAACCACAGGCAACCAATAAGCTCGGAGAGGCCCCGAGAAGTAACGAGTAACCAGAGCAACCGCTGGCAACCACTAAGCTCGGAGGAGGAGAAGGATGGGGAGGAGGCAGGGCCAGCGCGGCAGGACCAGCACGGCAGACGAGCGCGGCACGCCAGCGCGGAGATCTTTGGTGTGCTCAATCAGACGTTATCTAACAAGCCCTGTGGACAAAGCGGCGCTTCCCGTTCTTGTCCGGATCGGTTACGAGAGGATTCCTTTGGTGGCGGACCGACAAAGGGATTTTCCGTGGCAAAGTCCCCCCCCCCCCAAAAAAGGACTCCGATTGTGGCGGGTTGCAAAAGGATTCTTTTGTAGCGGATTGCAGCAGGATTCCTTTTGTAGAAGATCACAACATGATTTCTTTTTGTGGGGGGGACCCAACGTCCACAAAAGGAATTGTTTTAAGGCGGACGTGCAAGTTGACCGACGGCTCAGGGTGTACCAGGGAAAAAAGAAGGAAAAAGAGAAAATAACAGTTAGGACTCTAACGTTTTTGGATGAACTTTTGGCCTAGTAGCCCCGCCACACAAGGAATTCGTTTGTAATCAGCCACAAAAGGAATCCTTTTGTAATCCGCCACAAAATGATTACAAAAAGACTCCTTGTCGCGGGGATACCCAGGCACAAATTCATCAAACAACGTGAGATTCACATTCGTTTTTTACTTGTTCCCTGGTTATTTTGTATTGTTGTTTTTTGTTCCCTGGTACCCCCTGAGCCGTCGGTCAACTTGCACGTCCACCTTAAAGGAATTCCTTTTGTGGCGGATTCCAAAAGGATCCCTTTTGTGGCGAAATGCAAACAAGATTCCTTTCGTGGCGGACCTACAAAAAGGATTCCTTTTGTGGCAAATTCCAAAAAGTATTCCGATTGTGGCGGGCTACAAAAGGATTCCATTGTGGCGGGTTGCAACAGTATTCCTTTTGAAGAAGATTACAACATGATTTCTTTTTGCGGGGGGGCTCCCCAACGTTTACGACGGTGTCGACGGCAAGAAGAGGTGCCAGGCTCGCCGATAGTCCTACCGCGAAATGTTCTTAGACCCAAAAATGTTCCAAAAACAAAAACAATGGTGTTAAACCAAGACAGACTCAACCAGGAATGTTCTAAAAACATTTCGCGCATACCACAAAAGGTTCTTAGAATATTGTTTGGTGGGGCTATAGGCGAGCCAGAACGCTTCGCCACTGCTTGACTAGAGGGCCCAAGAAGGGCCCAGAGAGGGCTCCAAGAAGGCCTCGACGGCCCCCGGGCGTGCCCCTGGAGTGTGCCCAGAGCGCTCTGGAGAGGCGCCGGCTCGATCTCCGAGAGGGGGACTGACAGCGAGGGCGCCTCGCTGCCTGACCGCCGGCTTCCGTGATGGCCCTGAGTAACCAGCCTCGAACTTATCCCTATCCCTAAGATTGACACGCCCAAAGGCGATGACAATCTTAGGGTGGCACCCTCAGAAAATGAGGGAATCCCTAAGATCGCCATCGTGATGAGGCGATGCCCAACATAGGGATAGGGATACGTTCAAGGCTGGAAACTGAGAGCGCGGTCGCGGGGTGGGTCGCGGGGGGGTCGCGGGGTGGGTCGCGGGTGGGTCGCAGGTGGGTCGCGGATGGGTCGCGGGTGGATCGCGGGCGGGGTGGGTCGCGGGTGGGTCGCGAGTGGGTCGCGGGTTGGTCGCGGGTGGGGTGGGGACGACGCGACAAAACAAGCAGAATCCTCGCCGTGGATTCCCACCTCAGCCACGCACCCAAGGACAGAGAATGACCGTCCGGCCTCCTCACTCTGACATGCCACTGTATTTGGCACGTGACAGTGCCCGAGGGGGCGAAACAAATCGATTCTAGTGTGGTCGGGGCGGGGCGGATCAGGCAGGGCGGAGCATCAGACAATTCCACTCGACTCGTCACGCGACAGCGACATTCATGACTCGTAACGTGGCAACGCCTGTGGCACGGAACGAAAAACATGCCGCTCTGCTCGTCACGTGGCATTGCCAGGGGGGCGAGCCCAATAACATGACGCTGCGTTCGCCACGCGGCCGCGCAACGTGGCGGAAGGACAGCCTGGAGTCGGACCTGGGCCAGGAGAACATCCCTCGAGAACATGAGACCCTCCGCCGGCCAAAACAAACAGCACATCCCAGGGCACCCTCCCCAGGACGCACATGAACGCCCAACGAACACGAAGAGCACTGGGGTACCCTCCCCGAGCCGACCTCTGTCTTGTACTCCGGTTCGACTGTACTCGACTTTGCTCGTCACGTGGCCACGCCTGGGGAGCGAAAGAAAGACCGTGCCACCCCACTCGGCACGGAGAGCGACGCTTATGTCGGGCGTGTCCCCCTACAGGGGGATTTTCGACGAAAAATAAAAAAAAAGTACCCCAAAAATACCCCAAGAAGGTCAAACAATACGCAAAGAATAGTCCCCAGACTATTGTTTGAACTATTGTTTTACTATTTTGGGGGTATTTTTTATTTTTCGTCGAAAATCCCCCTGTAGGGGGACAGGTCCGACTCAAAACGACGCCTGAAGGGCAAACATACTCCGATTGTCTGTTCTGCTGGCCACGTGTGGCATGCCGTCGCGGCGGCAGCCATGCACGCCTGCCACACTCGCGCCAGAGCAACAGGCTGGGAACAGCACCGTGCCACCCGACTCGTCTGGGGGGCGATCAACTCGGGCGGAAGAGAGGTGCCCTTCTTGGGCCCTGAAGGCCCTCGCTTGGGGCTGGGGCATCTAAAGGGCCCCTTCAAATTCTGCAGCCCTCATTGGCCCCCCGTTCATCGCTCCCCATTGCGCGTCCCCGAGTCGTCACGCCGTGAAGCCTGCCGGGGCGAACAACTGTTATTCCACTCCAGTGCGACGTAGCGGGCCGGAAGACATACCATTCTCTTCGACTCAGGCGGGGCGAATAAGAAACCCCACGAGTCACTCGACACGCGACCTCGCCAGAAAAAGGCTGATACTTGGGCTTTCCTTTACACTCCCTGCGTGCCACGCAGCAGACCGAAAAGGGAAGAACCATGCCGCTCGCCACGAGGCTGCGCAGCAGCCAGGAACGCACTTGAGCATGAACAGACAGACCATTCCACTGCTGCTCGTCACGCGGCAACTCCTGGGGAGGCGAAAGCGAGATCCTTCCACGGCACTCGGCACGTGGCCACGCAGGCGCGGCGGGAAATCAGCCCATTCGACGATGCTCATCACGCGGCCACGCGGGAGGAAGACGAGGAGGGGAGCGGGGGCAGCCCGCGCGAAGGAGAGAATGTCGACTGCCGGGGGACAGGGTGGGGGGCGGAGGGGGAGCCGACTGCTGGCGGGGAGGGGACTGCCCGGGGGGGGGGGGTCTGGGCCCTCCCCGTTGGACCGCCCTAAGTTGGTGTGATTCGGTTCACTCGTTCGGGCCTCGTTTTCTCTCCATCTCTCTCTCTCTCTCTCTCTCTCTTTCTCTCTCTATTTCCATTTCTGTCTTTCTCTTTATCTCTTCGCCACAAACCGAATAGCCTTTGGAATCCTCAACTAAAAGGAATTATTGTACGGCGCCCTTACAAGTTCATTGCCGTGTGTGGTGGATTACAAACTGATTCCTCCTGTGGCGGATTACAAAAGGAATCCTTTTGTGGCGGATTACAAACTGATTCCTTCTGTGGCGGATTACAAAAGGAATCCTTCCTTGGCGACTAACAAAGGGGATCCGATTGTCGGGGATTACACATCGATTGTCGGGGATCCGATTGTCGGGGATTGCAAAAAGGGAATCATGTTTAGCAATGTTTAACTTGACTCCTTTTGAGTGGTACCCAGGAGGAAACCAGGGAGAAGAAAACAAACAACAATACCATCAAAACATGAAATTGTGGGAATTGTGTTTCCATGTTGTTGCTGTCGGATGCTGCGAAAAGCTTCGAAAACACAGCGTTGTCAGGATCCAGAGCTCCAAAACGCTGTGTTTTATAATGTGCTCATGCTTCCAGATGCCGAACACATGTAGAAACACAGCATGTTCAGCACTGGGAAGCATGGGATCATTATAGATAACGCAGCGTGTTGGAGCCCTGCATCCTGAAAACGCTGTGTCGTCACAATTGCTCGCAGCATCCGACACAAAAAAGCATTGACTCTTATGTGGTGTGTTCTTTCTCCCCCTTGTTTCCTCCTAGCTACCCCACAGAAGGAGTGAATTAGCAATTTGCAACAACCCGCAAACAGACATCGATGTGTAACCCCGCACAACAGGATTCCCTTTGTTACTGGCAACAAAAAATTGTAATCCGCCACAAGAAGAATCAGTTTGCAATCTGCCACAAAAGGATTCCCGTTGTAACCCGCCACAGAAAAAATGATGTGTTACCAACCGCAAAACATATCAATTTGCAATCCGCGACATGTTGATATCCTTTGTAATTCCCCACAAAGGGAATCAACATGTAATCCGCCATAAGGGGAATCAATGTGTAGCCCGCCACAAAGAAAATTCTTGTGTAATCCGCGACAAAAGAAAACCAGAACCTGGGCCATGAGGGAGCCATGAGGGAGCAATGAGAGCTGGGTTCCTAGGCGCTGGATTCTACGGCTCCAATGTTCCAGATTTAAGTTGGTTCGAGGGTTCCTGGATTCCTGGGTTCCTGAATTTCGGGTTCCTGGGTTCCTAGGTTTTGGATTATTGGGTTCCTGGGTTCCTGAGCTTTTGATTCCTGGGTTTTTGGGTTCCCAGGTTTGGTTTCTGCGACAGGACGAAAAGGAGGCACAACGAACAACTGTTCTTCTCCCCGTATCATTGTCCATGTTCTCCTCGTCTTCCTCTCCTCCTCCTTCTGATTCTCCTCAGTTCAGTTGAAAAGATGGGAGGAGGAGGAGGAGGAGGAGGAGGAGGAGGAGGGGGATGAGGGAGGAGGGCAGATGCAAGCTTTAGAGTCGCGACCTCCTCCTCCTCCTCCTCCTCCTCATCCTCCTCCTCCCCCTCCTCCCCCTCCTCCTCATCATCTTCCTCCTCCGTCTCCTCCTCCTCACCCCTCCTATCTCCAGTGAGTGCGCGCCGAAGCGCACTCCAAAGGAACAGCCCCAACATTTCAATTCCAGGATGCTCTGGCCTCCGGAGGCCCAAAACAGCTTGTTGGAAGGGCCCTGGGATCAAAACACAAAAATTCAGAACAACGACCATACCTTCCTGCTTCAATAGCACGAACACCTGCGTAAATCAATAGACTCCGCGGCACGAGGCCCAATGGAACTGAGAGCACAAGCCTCGAAGGGTTCTGCGCTCGAAGCTTCCAGCTTCCCTGGCGCGAGCTCCAAGGCGTTCATTGCCACTGGCACTAGCCCCGAAGAGTTCAGCGCCGATCAGGCAAGGAGCACGAGCCCCGGAGGGTTCTGCGCTCGAAGCAGGAGAGAGTAGTGAAAGGCGATAGGGAGACATGAGGGGGACAAGAGGGAGACATGAGATAGACATGAGAGAGACATGAGAAAGACACGAGGGACACATGAGGGAGCCATGAGGGAGCCATGGAGGAACCACGAGAGAACCACCAATGAGGGAGTCGTGAAGGAGCCGTGAGGGAGCCGTGAGAGCCATGAGGGAGCCATGAGGGAGACATGCGGAGCCATGAGAGAGATAGGGTGAAGACATGAGGGAGACATGAGGGAGCCATGAGGGAGACACGAGGGAGACATGAGAGGGACATGAAAAAATAATGGGAGACCCCTGACAAGAGTTCCTAGGTTCCTGGGCTCATCGGTGCATTGGTTCCTGGGTTCCTGGTTTGTTTCAAGATTCTGAGGTTCCTGGGTCCCTGGGTTCCTTGATTCTGGGGTTGCTGGGTTCCTGCGGTTTTGGGGTTCTTGTTTGTTTTTTTAGGAGGGGGGTCCTGGGATCCTAGCTGCTAGGTTCCAGGGAGCCTGGGTTCCTGGGTTCTTCGATTCCTGGGTTCCTGCGTTCCTAAGTTCCTGTGTTCCTCGATTCCTGGGTTCCTTGGTTTCTGGGGTCCTGGGTGCCTGGGATTCTAGGTTTGGGGGCTCTTGTTCCCTGGGATTCATGAGATCCTGGTTCCTAGACTTATGAGTTCCTAGGTTCCTGGGTTTCTGGGTTCGTGGGGCATGGCGATGATACCCGCAGCATCTTGCCACGCGCATGGCATGGCTTTGTTGCGCTGCCAGCTTGCACAGAGAAATGCTCAGATTCCGATTCCCCCGACGTTGATAGAGTGGAAAGACACAAAGGAGCAAACAGCCAACAGTAACAAGCGCAAGCGCATCACCAGTTCTGCATCGATGAAGCGCCGATAGCGCCAATATTTTCCACCGCGTCGCCTCTCATATAACTCTGGATTCAACGCCCTGTTATCACCTTGCGCAATTGAATGAACAAACGTTGCCCAAGTACCAAGTTAGTGAGGGAAGCAGTTGTAAATTTAGTCTTCGTCTGCCACGCTTTACATTTCCAGATTTCGCATCATGGTTGCATGAATCATCTTTTACCTGAAAGCCAACACCACACTACTAGATACCGTCGACGCGACGTAGTACTCGCAGTGGCGGGCTGCAGTGCGCATCGCGCAGCATCATAAAATAAGTAGTGCGGCGTCCAATTTACATCGCGCAGTATCACAATGTGCAAACTGGTGTAGCGCATGCTTCTTACTTTATGCAAACAGTCGCGATTCGACCGCAGGCAACTGCAAACTCCATTATCGCAATCCCCCGTTGTATCGCATTGTCTTGAGATCAGGACGAGATGGAACACATTCCGCGTATTATATCATGGTCTGCTTTGTGTTTGCCTGGTTGGATCCCTTAAAAGCCCCAAACCTAATTATTACACCAACTAAGCGTCGCACAGGCCCCCCCCGCGCTTCCTTCGCTGGGTATCGCTCCATCTGATATCCACACACCCCTGGTCCTCACCATCTCCTTGGACGCCCCCAAGATCTCCAAGGGTCGGCCCACTGATCAAGCTCGACTACAGGCCAGGAAAAAAGGCCGGTGGCGGCGGCAGCGGCAGCTCAGCGACCAGCGGCAACCGTTAGCTGACACACTAAACCCGTGTCTTTGAGCGCTGCTCAGCACTCGCCCTCCTTCGCGTCGGCGGAGGCAGCGCCCCTTTAACGGGAACTCCTCTAACAAGTACTTTGGCCAGTAACCGGGCGAACCCAACCCTTCCCGATGTGGGCAACGCTGCAATGATATAAACAGGCCCTGAAATGGTAAATTTGGTAAAATTTCCCAGGTACCCGCTAGTGGGTACCCGTTACGGTGCGGCTGACGGAGCGAGCTAGGGGCGGCGCCAGAGGCGCCTCCAGGGGGGGGGCCAACGCCGACGCAAGAAATCCTTGCGAAACTCCGAGACATCATGTTCAGGTCCGTCTTGTACTTCGACGGAGAACCCCCAGTCGAGCCCTATCCCCAACGGCGTGGCCTGAGCCCCACTGGCCGATTTACCCTCCTAGATGTGGATATGGGCTGGGGGGGTGAGATGGTGGGTGTCTGGGTGGGTATGGAGATCAAACAAGTCTTTGTAAACCGGATGGCGCTTCTCGCGCAATTTGGGCACTCCGCGGAAAACGTGGCCGCCCCCGGCAGAAGTGGGCAGTGGAAGTGCATAAACAAATACAACATGTTTGAAGCTTCCCTGCTCGATCGCATCGTCACCATCTTTACTTCGTCGTCCTCCTCCGCTGTGCCTCCCCCCTGGCTCGGCACGCCTTTGGCGTGTCTCGCGTATTCCTTGGCACGTGTCTGGCGTGTCAGCTCTCCATCGCTCTTTTTTGCACGCATGTGGCGTGCCTGCCCACGCGACCTCACGGACGCAAGGCTCCATTAGTGGAGGTGGTGGTTTGGGATAGGGGAAGCGGGTCTTGAGGGAAGCGGGTCCTGGACCCTGGGGCCTGCCCCCAGGACGAGATGTTCATCCCGAGTCGTTCTCTGACAGGTCCCGTGGAAGGCCCTGAAGGCCCTGAAACGGCGAAAAACCTCAGGACCCGTTCCCCCCACTAGAGGCCCCCTAGATGGGGTCCGAGTAGATGGGGTCGGGAGATCTCGCCGCATCGCCGATACGTCCGCGATGCGTCGCCGATGCATCGGCGATGCAGCGGTCATGCACTTGCGACGTCGGCGATGCATCGGCGACGTCGGATGCATCGGCGATGCATCGGCGATGCATCGGCGATGCGGCGCGATCCTCCTACCCCATCTACCTCGATCCCATCTAGGATTAGGTCGGGCATGTCCTCGTACAGGCGGATGTCGGAGGACAATTTAAGAAAGTCAAACGTGCTCGAACACAGAAGAACAACGAAACATCCTTCAAATATTTGTTTTGACATGTTTTGCAGACTTCTCCGGTAGAGGGACATGCCCGACTTCAATCTGGGAGGTCTGAGACCCTGGCACCCCCCGGCGCAGAGGGCTGGGCCCCGGAGCGGGTCCCTCATCTTCTCGGCCTGCCTGGACAGCTCCGCGTTCTCCGCCTCGAGCCTGGCGATGTCCTGCGCCGCGCGGACGGGGCGCAGCGGGCCCCGCGGGCGAGGGGGGGCGCAGGCGGGATGGGAACGGCGGCGATCACAACGAGCCGGCGCGATGTCCACAGCCCTCGGGCTCGGCGGTGCGCCTGGAGGAGAAGCGGGAGGGGACAGCCAGGGAGGAGAAGTCTGGGCGTTTCGGGTTCGAGGCTCGAGGTTTTGAGGCGTTTTCGTAGGCTCTCGGCGGTGTTCTGGCCAGCCAGGGAGGAGAAGTCTGGGAGTTTCGGGTTCGAGGCTCGAGGTTTTGAGGCGTTTTCGTAGGCGCTCGGCGGTGTTCTGGCCCTGGGGGGCATGCCAATGGCCACACCTCGCCGAGCGCGTTCGGGGGGTGTTCGGATCGTCCTGAACGGCCACTGGAGAGACGGGATGTACGACCCCCGAACCACCAGGCATCGGAGGAGGGGAGCAGGCCCTCTCAGAAAGCGGCGGGACTTCTCATCGGAAAAGGCTTTGAAGAAGGCCGGGGGACTTCTGGGCCTTCTGAAAAGGCCCGCCACTTCTCATGTCCACCCCGGACTCGCCGCCGACACGTGCGATGAATTGGCCGTGATGCACAAAAACGGAGGTAACACACTTCGAACGCGAGGCACACCTCAAACGGTGCTATGGCATTGCTGCGGCGACGCTCCCTCGGACTGTCGTCGGTGCTTTGTTGTCCTTGAGTTGAGCACATCCGAAGCTCATAAGAAAGCTGCGCGGTGGGGATGACAAGGAAGGGCTCTGAAGGCCATGCTGGCGTTCTCCAAACGGGATCGGCCAGCGAAGGCTGCCAAGACATGACCGCAGGGGGCAAAGCTGCCAGAGCAACCTCGGAGAGTTGCTCATCGTTTCCGTGCGTCTTGACCGTCTCGCTTCTTGTTCCCGACTGTAAGGAACCGAACTTTATACACCGATGTTTATTTCCGAAAGTGTCTTGTGGTGCTGGGCCCTCGTTTTAAGGAGACAGCGCCCCGCGTTCCTCTCCTCTCCTCTCTCCTCCTCCGCCCCCTCCTCCCTCCTCCCTCCTCATCCCTCTGTGCCTCTGCCCTCCCCCCCTCAATATGCTGCTCCCTCACCCAGTACAACGTATCGCTGTTTCTTTGCAGCGCGCTCGAGCGCGGCATTCTGCTGCTATTTGTCCTGGGAGGCGGGCGGTCGAGGGAAAACGGGGGGGCGAGGAGGGGCGGGACCTGCTCAGAGGGCGGCGGAGCTACTCGGCCAGGAGGGGGCGCCCAGTGGGACAGGAGGAGGGCAGTGGCGGCGAGGGCGACGACGATAGCGATGATGATGATGATGATGATGCTGGCGACGCTGGCAGTGATGATAATGGTGGCGATGAAGATAAATATTGAAGGCAGCGGGGCGGAGCGGGGGTCGGCCCCAGCTTTTCGCACGGGGCCCTCGCTGTCCTCAGCAAGGACGCCCCGAACCGCCGCGACGGCCCCCCCTGCACGGCTGTCTTCGGCATGTCTCCGCAGGACGGTCCGCGCAAAGGCCGTGCGGATGGCGACCGACAGCTGCCAAAACAGGCCTTTCGCTCCGGTGCCTGGTTCCTCGCCCAGCCGCACGTCGCTGGCCTGCGCCAGACGGCTCAGCGTCGCGGCCCCTATCGGGCCCCAGCCGCCCGAAAACGTTACAACGATGGGGGTGAAAATAATCCCCTGCTGCCTGCAAGGTGCAACCGTGTCAAGGTGGTTGTCGTAAGCGCTGGCAACGCTTCCCTTCCCTTCGGAAGCCAAGCCCTGGACAGCCTGCCGACGCGGCGAAGAAGCCGCGAAGTCAAAAACAGCAGGCACGCCCAAGTGCCAGGTCGGGATGTACACGTCGGCGGGGCGGCGAAGGTTCGCGCGATTGTCGTCTGGGCGCGGCGGCAGGAGCCCTGGCTTCTCCAACTCAAAGTTGCAGCCAAACGCAGCGGCGTTGTGCTGGCGCACCCAGTCTCCCGCCACCGCGCACAGGCCAGAGTGGCGGCAGCGCCGTGCCAGTCGCAGGGCTCGTCGCAGCCAGGACAGAAGTGGTTCGAATCGTAGACGGGCAGCAGTCGCCGCCGTCGTATTTCGCTGAGGAACTCCTCTAACTCGATCATTTAATCCAAGCTTATCGTTGGGCGCCGCCTGCCGGAAATCCGCCACGCCTTGGAGCTGCTCGGACACAGTGTCCACGCGAACGGCTGTACACGCGGCTCAACGGGAGAAGCTGGGTGGCCAAACTCGGGCGTGCAAGCCGCTGCTACCGCTTCACGCTCAACGACGGGGGGACCCCCCCTGGGGCCCGCACCACAGGTCACTCCGGCGACACTCGTCGATCCTTCGCGCCCTCGGCCCTGCCGGTGGCGGGAGGGCGGCCCCAGGCCGGGCGACCCCAGAGGCCCGGGCGGTCCGACCACTGGACCAGGCGCGGGCCCGCGCCGCAGCGCACCAGGAGAAGGGGTGGTCGCGCACAAAGTGGCCCGAAGGAGGTGCGCGCGCACCGCGCCATCGCTCCGACGCCCACTCCCTACACATGTGTCGGTTTCGCGCGTGCTTTTTGGCCGGGTGATCCAGGAGGCTCCTCGATCGCCCGAGTGTTATGTTACTCCCATCCTACTTAAGGACCGCATCCCAGAAATAATTTCGAGCACCCAGAAAAATGTCGAAAGAGTGTCGAAACAGTGTCGAAACAGTGTCGGACGAGTGTCTCCCAGGGCCCCGCACATGAAAGCCCTCGAGTTTCGGCTCTTTTGGGAGCGCTCGAAATTCTTTCCGGTGATCAAGGCTAAAATAAGTTGGAACATCATAGACCAGGCACGAACATGGGAGGGTGGGGGGGCAGGGAGCGCCTGGAGAGGAGGGGCCACGAAGCCTGGGAGAGGCTGGGGCCCTGGCTCCGATGTGCACACACGACGGGCAGTGGGGCCACACTGCCCTGCTCCGCCCCGGTGCTCGCTGGGGGCGGCTCCGAGGTGAGGCCCCGATGCCTCGGCTGCGTTGTCGGACCGTCGCAACAAGAGCGGGCTGCTCGTGACCGCTCCGCGGGGCCCCAGACCGATGCCCTCTCACACACACACACACACACACACACACTCACTCACACACACAAAAACACACACACACGCGCACACACGCACACACAAACACACGAACACTCACGCACAACCACATACACACACACACACACACACACGCACACGCACACTTTGACTTCGCCGCCGGCTGATCCGAATCAGCGAAGGCGTTAGCGGGTCGCGCCGAGCTGATTACCGGGCGTATGCCATCGGGGCGCACCCACACACACACCCACACAGCCCTCACGCCTGCCCTGGCCGCCGACGAGCCTGGGCCGACCAAAGTAACCGAACACGGGACCAGGCACCTGGGCCACAGGCCCGCGCCGCATGGCGCGGCCTCGGCGCCGCACAGGGAAGCTCCGCGGTGCGCGCCGGCGACGGGCCATCCAGCCCGCGTCCTGTCGCGGATGGCTCCTCCGACAGTGCTTCTACGAGAACGTTGCTCGTGCACCGTGCCAGGTGCATGGAGAAGAAGTGAAAAGATGAAGGCACCGCACCTGCAAGGGCGGCCCAGGGAGGAAGGAGGGGACGGGGACGGGGGACAGGAGACGGGGGCGGCCATCGTGCCGTCGTAGCGTTGGTGTGGCTGCCGTCTCCTCGTCCTCCTCATGGTGCATAGCCTTTCGGCTCTGCGGGCAAGGAAACCATGCACCGTACCATTCCTGGGTCAAAAATCGACGCCGCCTCGGGAGACGCCAACGCGGCACGGTGCATACGGGTCGTCCGCGGAGGATAGCTTCTGCCACAGTGCTTTTGCGCTTTGCTTCCGTCAGTGCTCTGTTGTGGCCAAGATCGTGCCATTCCGGTGGCCAGGAAGAGGGAAAGCGAGATGGCCAAATGGGGGAGCAACTTGTCCTCGCACTGCGAGCTGCCAACGCACGCGCTGGCGTTGCAAGAAGACCAGCCGCGAAAGGCTGCCAAGGAACAAAGCATAACCAGAAGAGATACCATTCGCGAGCAATCCTAGTGGGAAGAAGATCTGGAAGAAAGAATGCGCGAACCAAAACGCCAACAGATGGGGGCAAGGACGAGTGTATCGAGACGATGACGATGTTGAACATGATGACAGTTAGGGGCAAGGAGGATGGGATGAGGAAACGGAGTTGAAGGACAGGATGAGGAAGATGAGTAATTTGGAATCATGAGGCAGCGAGGAACCTGGGGACGGGCAGGGACAGAGGAACGGGGGAGGAGGAGTGGCCGACGACGACGACGATGTCGATCATGCGGCGGAGGACGCAGAATGGGGATGAGGTGGGCGGACGTGGAAGGCAGGGTCACGCTTCAACCCGCCTTGATTTCCCCGCGTTGCTCTCTGGCCGACTCAAGATTCCGCGGACGCCTCTTTCGGTCCACACGACGACCCGGAGCACAACAATCGGTCCAAAGGACAGGGTCGAAGAGGCCCCATGAGGCCGAGTCACCCCGAGGAACCAGGAGACGAGGAGGAGGAGGAGAAGGAGCAGGGTGTGAAGGAGGATTGATGCTGTGTCCAGGGCTCGGGTGAGCGGGGTAGGAGGGGAGGAGGGAGTGGAGGGGAAAGGGAGAAAAAGGAGTGAGTCGTCACAGCAGAGAGGATGAGGAGGCGAAGGCAGGAGGCGGTCGAGACTGCCCGCAAGAAGCAGGCGTCAGAAAGAGGACTTAGACTTGGACATCCGACTCTGTGATCTGATCTGCTCTGTGCATGGTCCCCAACACCTCTCGACCACTTCCTGGTCGGGGGCACGTAGAAGTGGGGTAAGGGCAGAGGTGCAGTTCTAGGGAAATCGCTCTTCGCGACCCCTGGAAAAAGGACGTGGGAACTCCGAAAAGAAAGGGTCCCACACGAGATGGCACACGTTAGGTTCGTGTCGTGTCGACCCTGGCGTTAGTTTCTGACACCGCGCTGGATCGTTCAACCTTGAACGATCGGCCGTCTCCGCAACGTCCAATCGTTCAACATCGACCGATTCTGGGCCGCCGTCGGCGTTCAACGTTGAACGTCGGCGGCGGGGTCGCCGCCGGTCGACACGACGCGAACCTACCGCAGCGACCTTGCGCCGCGGCGTACGCGGGCCGCCACCGCGGCACGCTTCACTGAAGACCAGGGCGCTCACGCGCGGCCATGACAGCTCCGCGGGGTCCAAAAGCGACCCCGCGTGACGCCGACATCTACGAGGTCCGAGGGCGGCAAGACCAGTCAACATCGAACCGGGAAGCGAGATCGGATCGGAATGCACGTCTAAAGCGAAGCTGGGACGAAGGTAACGTCTGGTGAGGATATATGGAGAATATCTGAGATCCGGCGGCTCTGGAAGATGTTTCGGGCGCCGCGGCCTTCTCAGAGCGTTCCGGAACGCTCTGAGAGCCTTCTGGAACGCTCTGGAACGGACTTATCCTCGTCCTAGCCCCGTCCGAGCGTCGGATCGCGCTGCATCGGCACATGATCGAAAGCGGATCGGATCGGCTGCGCTAAGATGCACAACGGCGCCACGCAGAAATCGAGCCACCTCGGATCGTCGCAACATCAACATCGGAATCCAGCTGGACCGAGCCGGCTGGGATAGACGTCGATTGGAAGCTGGGCGAAGGCTGGCAAATCCGTGGCTGCCAAAACGATCTTCCCGGAGGGGGAAAAAAAAACTCCCGAAATCAATCTCAGCGCACTAATTAATAAACGGGCTGCTTCCCGGAAGAACAAGACAATTTCCTGGAACGCCGTTCTACCAGCCGCGGGTTTGCCAGCCTTCGCTCGGCTTCTGAGTCGAGCCGTATGCATCGGGCCGAAAGGGTCCCTCGGCGGAGGAGAGAGAGGAGGATGAGGAGGAGGAGGAGGAGGAGGAGGATGAGGTGGAGGAGGAGGAGGAGGAGGAGGACGAGGAGGACCAGTGTAAACCCAAGAGTCATCAACGATGTTGGAGTAAACTCTCCCTCCAAGCTCCCTCTTCATAGAACCCTACAACGGTTCATTTCCATTGATGGAACTGCCTCGTTGGAGGACACCCGTTTGAAGACCCCATGCCAAGACGTTGTTCTCGGGATTCCAACGCCACGGATCAACCTGACTGTTGCGTCTTGACGATCCTGAATCGTGCCAGAACGCCATTCCTAGGACTTCAACACAGAGAATCACCATAACTGTTGCACCCGCATAATCCTGAATCCTTCCAAAACGCCATTACTGGTACGTTAATGATGAGAACCCGTGAAACTCTTGCCAATTCTTAAACCATTGTGCGCGAAACTCAAGCGAGAGGCACATTTTGATAAGGAACCGCACTCAATCCGTGAAACCCTTGCAGATTCTAACAACAAATGTGCGCCGCGCACAGGCGAGAGCCACATGTTGAAAACAACCCGCCTTCAATCCGTGAAACTCCTGCCAATTTGGAAAACGAATGTGCGCGGCGCTCAGGCGAGAGCCACATTTTGAAAAGCACCCGCGCTCAATCCGTGGAACATCTTGCAAATGTTTAACACAAATGTGCGCGGCGCTGAGGCGAGAACCACATCTTGAAAACCACCATCTCTCAATCCGTGAAACTCTTGCGAAACATTATAATGAATGTGCGCCGCGCTGGGGCGAGAACCACATTTTGAAAACCAACCGTCCTCAATCCGCGAAGCTTGTGCAACTTTTCAAAGCGAATGTGCGCCGCTCTGAGGCGAGAGCCGCATTTTGAAGACGGCTCGTCTTCCATCTGTGAAACTGTTGCCAATGTTCAAGCTTCCGAGTCATGAGTGGTAAGGGGGTCTCAAGCGAAGCGCCCGGCCCGCCCTAAACACTGGCGTCGGGGCGGGCAGGGAGAAGTTATTCACCAGGAAAAAGAATGGAGGAGGAGGCTGTTCTTTTTGCGTCACCGCTCGGCACGGAAGGTCGCGTCGCCGTGCAGGCCCACCAGCTTGGAGGTCCCCGCGAGGGAAGCCTCGAGGGACATGTCCCCCGCCGACCTGGGGCTGAGCTCCAGGCTCGCGCAATGGTGAGCGGCGGCTCTCGGTGGAGAAAGGGGGGGGAGGAGGGAGGGAAAGGTGGAGTTGGAGGAGGAGAAGCATCAGGAGGAAGGGAGAGGCGGAGGAGGAGCAGGGGGAGGGGGTTGAAGAAGGGAGGGGGGTGGGAGGGAGGAGGAGGGAGGAGGAGGAGGAAAAGGAGGAAGAGGACAAGGCGGAGGCGGAGGCGGATGGGGAGGGGGAGCATGTGGATAAGGAGGAGAGGAGGGGGTGGGCGCCCTTCGACCCTCCCGGGCGGCATCGGGAGGAGAGGAGGCAGCGGAGAGCGGGGGGAGAGGGGAGCAGGAGGCGGCGCGGGAGGGAGAAGGGCAGGAAGAGGACAGGAGGCTCCTCATCTTCCTGCTCTTCCTGCTCCTCCTCCTCCTCCTCCACCTCCTCCTCCTCCTCCTGCTCATCCTCCTCCTCCTCCTCCACCTCCTTCTCATCCTCCTCCTCCTCATCCTCCTCCTTCCCCTCTCCTCCCCATAGTCATCCTCCCCCTCCTCGCCTCCAGCACCCCGTTCCTTGTCATCCTCCTCGCCGTGGTCCTCCACGTCATGTCCTGCTGCTCCAAATGATCCTCCCCATTCTCCTCTTACTCGTTCAGTCCCCTCCACGTCCATTATCGTCCTCCTTTCTCCTTCCCAGTCTCACGTTCTCCTAAACGCAATCCTTGTCAACACTGTCATGAATCACCATCCCCAACATATTATGATCCTGACCTTACCCTTCACCATAAACATGACCAACACCGTATTCACCACTCGTCGTCATCATCGTCATCACATTAGCCGTCGTCATCGTCACCACAATCATACCTCCACCCACTCGTCCTCCTCGTCCTCCTCGTCCTCCTCCTCCTCCTCCTCCTCCTCCTCCGACACCTCCTCCTTCTCCTCCTCCTCCTCCTCATCATCATCATCATCAGCATCATCATCATCATCGTCATCAGCAGCATCAACATCAACATCAGCATGATCATCAGCATCATCAGCATCATCGTCCTCATCATCCTCATCATCCTAATCATCCTCATCATCCTCATCATCCTCATCGTCACCATCGCCACCATCAGCATCAGCATCAACACCATCACAATCACCATCACCATCACCATCACCATCATCATCATCAGCATCATCATCATCAGCAGCAGCATCAGCATCAGCATCAGCATCAGCATCATCATCAGCAGCAGCATCATCACCACCATCAGCATCATCATCATCAACATCATCATCATCAACATCATCACCATCACCATCATCAGCATCATCACAATCACCATCACCATCACCATCACCATCACCATCACCATCACCATCACCATAACCATCACCATCACCATCACCATCACCATCACCATCACCATCACCATCATCATCATCATCATCATCATCATCATCATCATCATCATCATCATCATCATGATCATGATCATGATCATGATCATCATCATCATCATCATCAGCGCCATCATGGTCATCATCATCATCATCATCATCATCATCATCATCATCATCATCATCATCATCATCATCATCATCATCATCATCATCATCATCATCATCGTCATCACCACTCCTCCTCCTCCTCCGCCGCCTCCGCCTCCGCACAGCAGCAGCAGCAGAACCCCCGCAGCCACCCGCCACCTCCCGAACGAGGGGGCTTCCCCTGAAGCAACACGCCAATCGGCGACCTCTCCCAGGAGTAAGGGGGTCACCGGCCACGGCCTAGAATGGGCATATCGGAGACCAGCACAGCGACCAGGGCGCAGGCGTCACTGGTCGCGAGCCCCCAGTGCCCCGCGCAGCAACTGGCGCCTGGCAGCGCCGCCAGCTTGACACCGCTGCCCCCACCAAGGCCAGCGCCGCCGCGCCCCCCCCCCGCCCCTATTTTGGAGCCACCTTGGAAGTCTCAGACGAGGAGGAGCAGGAAGAGGAGGACGGGGGAGGGGCGCCCGTTCAGCTAGAGCAGCAGTTCCGCGCCCACACCACCGCCACTCCGGCGCGCGCCCGCACCTCAGCTGCCCGCCCTGTCACCAGTCGGCGGCCCGCTGTCTGGCCCGCAGCTTAGCTGGGCGCGCTCGGCGCGCGCGCTGGGCCTTGCCCAAGGTCGCTTTTGGCCGCGTCCTGGCCTCATCGCTGCGGCTGCCTTGCGGCCCCAAGCAAACCCGGCTCGGGCGCAGCGGCCCTGGCGGCCCGCCAATACCGGACCTGCGTGGCCGCGAAGACCGCGTGAAGGGCATGTTTCTGCACCACGCAGCCCATGCGGGCTGCTGCAGCCCCCATGTAACCGCGGAGAGCGCCGTCCCCCCCATGGGAACGAATTGCCGCGAGAGGCTGCCGAGTCGTCGCCGATCCCCCATGAACCTCTACGACGAATGTGAGTACCAGCTTCCGGATGACGAGCTCTCTCCTTGCGTTGTGCAGCGGCGGTAACGGCCCCGTTCTGTGCCGTGGTTCGCTGAAGCGTCCTGGACGTTGCGCCCACGACCGTCAAATCGATCAGCGGCGGCGCTGCGAGGCCTGGCGCGTGACCACCAAATCTACTCGCCTGCTGGGTTCCGCGGCGAGGCGCGGGGGGGCTTCCCGCGCGCACGGCGCAGCCCTGCTCTTGCTTTTCGCACCACTCCTCCAGCGCCGCACATCCCGCGTCGCGACGGCGAGCGACCCAACCAACGACCGCGCAATACCGCGCGTGCTAGAGATCCGTACCAAACGGCGCACCGCGGACGCAACTGTCTGAGCGCTGGCGATGGCAAGAACCCAGTGCAAAACGACAGGCCCAAGTCCCGCCGGAAGCCGTCACGCCCGCTCGGAGGGGCCTGCAGACAGCTGCTCGCCACAACGCCGCCAGCCCAGCGCGCAGGGCCGCCGCACCGCGAGGGGCACCCGCCTGTCGCCGAGCCAAGGACCAGGCGGGCAGCCGCAGCAAAAAGGGCAGCAGCCAGAGAGTACGGCGATGCTGCCAGGGCTTCGTCGCCCATTTGAATGGTTGCGTCCCTTGGCGGCGGGCAAGGGGGTAGGGGGAGGGGAGGAGGCTTCTTAGAAGGAGGCTGCTTCTTAGAAGGCGCGGGCCTCACATCTATAGAAAGGCCTGCGCCTTCTCAGAAGCAGGGGTGCTTCTGAAAGGCTTTCCCCCTACCCCTACCGGCCTCTGCGCGTGGCTGAGTTTCCCAGCGCCGTCTGGGGCGTGGCCGTGGCCGCTGGAGGACAGCGGCACCACCGCGGGCTCGCAGCGGTCAGGGCGTAAGCGCTCCGCAGGCCCCGCCAGTGCAGGCAGCGCGGCAGGCAGAGGTACCTCAGGGCGGCGTGGGCGGCTGGCGCCGCCAGCTCCGCGCTGAGGAGCGGCTTCAGCGAGGCGCTGTGGGGCGTCCTGTGCGTGTGTGTGCGGCCGGCGCAACGCCCAGCGCCCTGGCGCAAGCCGTTGGGACGCCGCACGCGTGGACCAAGAAGGTGAACTCCGACCCCGCAGTTATCGAGACGCGCGCCCCACTGCTCGCAGAGGGAACTGCTCGCAAATGGCCTGGGTCCGCCGCGAGGGATGCACGATATATTGCATCGAGGCAGAGATATGTGCGAGCAGTGGAGCGCGCTTGGTGGAATTGGCGTGACGCAGAAGCGTCATCGCGCAGCCGCAGGAAACCAAGCGGATTCAGCTCTGCGCAAAAGCGCCGCCGCCTCGGGGGACTGCCCCCGCAGACAACCCGCTGCCGGCGGCCGCATCGGCGCCCCGGGGCCGATTGGCGCTGTCGGGGCCCGCCGCGTCGCAGCTCCAGCGCACCAGGCTCCACCTCGGAAGGGGCCAGGACGAGGATAAATCCGTTCTGGAACGCTCTGAGAAGGCCGCGGTGCCCGAGACATCCTCCAGATCCGCCGTATCTCAGAGATCCTCGATCTATCCTTACCAGACTTTACCATCGTCCTGGCTTCGTCTGACCACCTCCCGCCTGCTATGGAGCGTGGCCACAGCCTAAGACGAAGCTAGGACACGGATAAGATCGGGTGAGGACCAATTGAGAATATTTGAAATCCAAAGACTCTCGACTCCGGAGGATGTCTCAGGCGCCGTCGCCTTCTCAGAGCGCTCCGGATCGCTCTGAGAGCGTTCTGGAACGCCCTGGACGGATTTGCCCTCGTCCTAGCCGCGTCCGAACGGCCACCCCCTGGAGGACTGACTTCGATGTTCGCTGGGTTGCCGGACGGACCCCGCGATCCTTGGCGGGCTGCACCGCGGTAGTGGATCAGATGCTAACGACTTCCTGGTAACAGCAGCACCTGCCCGAATCCGCCGCCACGCGCGCCGCCCTCTCTATTGCGTCGGCCACACCCGTGTAGCAGTGTTACAAGACGTGGCTCGTAAGGGCGTCCCCTTGGTCGCCGCCAGATTCCTTGAGCAGCTGGGTCCTCGTGCCGTCCCTGGCCAACTCATCCTTCTCCTTCTCCCTCCAACTCCTTCTTCCATCTAGCCTCCTCCTCCCTTCTCCGCCACTGGCACTCGCGTGCCGCCAATCGCACTGGATAACCCCGCCTGAAGGTCCCAGGACGGAAGGATACCGTCTGAAAGGGAGTCCACAGGGGTGTCTGGTGGAAGAGGAGGGGGGATGGTGCAAGGCGGGGAATTATCCATATCCACTGCCTGGGAACCGACGTCCGGGTGTGTATATGTATATATATATATATAAATAATAGCTATAATACATATATATATATATATACTTACACAAGACTGCATTGGCGCTTCGCGACAAGCACTTTGGTCCTGCAAGTTTGGCATGCAGGCAGGAAAGCAAGAAGGTAAAGCGGAACAAGTATTGCGACAACTAGTTGTTGCCTTTTCTGTCATCGTCGTTGTAATGATGTTATTGGGTATCCTTCCCTCATGTTTCCTCCTCCTCTTTCTCATTCTCGCCCTACCCTGCGAATTCGGCACCGACATCAACTCTTTTTGTGGAGGCTCATCCTAGGAGAGCCTCTTGTAAGTCTCACGAAGGCTTTAAGGGCGTGTTTGGGCCTTCTGCGAGCCTCCTGGGTTCCTTCTGGGAGCCACTGGGGGCTTCCCCAGGCCACCCTGCTTCCAATCGCAGTCTTCCTGCACGACCAGGTCACGATTTGAAATGACTCGGGAGACGTCTTGGGGCCATACATTGGGCCGTCATGGGGCCGTTTTCGGGCCATCTTGGGTCCCTGTTGGGCCGTCTTGGGGCTCCTCTTAGACTACCTGGAAGCCCCCTTAGTTAAATGTTGGGCGATGCTCTGGCCTCCTCGGCAGTCTCGGACGCCAAGAAGACCGAAGAACTGAGCATTCCCCAACTCATGCACAAACCATAGAAATTAATATTTTTTGCGTTTCGAATGCCTCTTGTGGATCTTCTGCGGGTCGTCTAACATCTGGTGTTATGCTGTTCCCATCCTACATAAGGACCGCATCCCAGAAATAATTTCGAGCACCCGGAAGAGGGTCAAACGAGTGTCGAAACAGTGTCGGGCGAATGTCATGTCTCCCAAGGCCCGACACGTGAACACCCTCGAGCTTCGGCACTTTTGGGGGCGCTCGAGATTCTTTCTGGTGATCAAGGCTGAAGTAGGTTGGAGCATCATACATCTGGTGGGCGTCTGGTGCCTCTGTGGGCTCCCGCGGAGCCGTCCGGCCGCCCTCCTGACCGATTTTGGGCCCGCTGCCCGGGCCCAGCAGAGGCCTCAGGAGCCCCCGCAAGCACAGGGGACCGACTGCCTGCCGGACCACCCCAACCTAACCCGAAGACCCGAATTTCGGGTTGGGGGGGGTACGGGTTCCATACGTGTTTTTCCAGTGTTCCCCGACCCCCCCCCCCACTGGAAATGGAGGGCAAATTGAGGCCTTCGGGTTGGGTTGGGGTGGTCTGGTGGGTGGTGAGGGACCGTCTGCAAGGCGTCCAGGGTGCCTCCGGGACCAGGGATCCAGAGGGGTCCCCTTTAGGGTTGGGGGGTCCCAGATTATAGGAAAATATCGAAAGAAGGAATAGATTGCCGACCTCGGGGGCCAAAACCTTCCCGTGCCCACCGCCTAAGGAGGTCCGCGAGAATCGATCCTCCAGGTGGTGGTTGTCATGTAGAAATCCCCCCTCGAAGATGGCGACGAGAGGCCTCCCAAAGCTCAGAGAGGGCGAACCGAACACAAAAACTCGGTGGAGCGCGCAAGGGGAGGCGCGACGTCCTTCCAAAAAGGCACCAAAGGGGGGGGGAAACGCTTCTAAGAAGACAACTCGCTCCTCAGAAGCGCTCCCGGCTTCTGAGAAGACTTCCTGTGAGGCCTCCAGGCCCTCCCAGGAAGGCCCCTGTCTTCTCTGAGAAGCCCCCCCCGCCTTCATGGAAGGACGCCCCCTCGCGCCAAACGTCGAGAAGTCTCTGAGAACCGCATTCTTATCGAGGGGCAACGCTAGGGGGGCCCAGCTTGGGGGGAAAAACCGTCGACCTGGAGTTGGCGATAGACCGCCGAGAGATCCGCGATGGCCCCCGATTGCAAATCCGGACGCTCCTGGGAGGGGTGAGGCTATCGGATAACCGTCGGCGAATGGGCGACTGGGGGTCGATGAGTCCCCCCTTAAGCCCATCTCTACTATCCAAAAGAATAGTATAAACATATTCGCGGAACTCTGCGAGGACTTCTTGGATGCGCGCTGAACCCCCCTCCCTGGCGCGCTTCGCGCGCCAGGGGCGGCGCCGGAGGCGCCGACAAGGGGGCCCAGCGCCGGCCCAAGAAACCCGCGAAGAGCTCCTAAAACTTATGTTTATGCTGTTGTCCTTCCTGACGTTGCCGCTGACCTTCCTCTTATTCTCATTACCGCACGCCGTTCGGAAGAATTACGCAGAAACATGGCGTAGGAAGGCGGGTAGAGTAGATTGGTGTCGGGCGCGCCCAGAGAATAAGAAAACACAACTTGAAAACATCGATTATTGAAGTAGGAAGGCGCTTGAAAAAAATGGGTTCTGGGAGTCTAGAAATTGATGGGCCGACTCTCCACCACTACTACCATAGAAGAAGAGGGACGAGGAGGAGGGGGAGCAGGAGAGGAGGACCTCCCCATCCTCCCTTATCCCCCGTCCTACATATGGTGGTGGTGGAAAACTGGCCCATCAGGAATATCAACTTGTAACGACCGGCGTGTACTGCTATATTCCTATTCCTGCCGAGGCCCTCCACGAGGCACCCGCCCAAACGCCCCGAGAGCCGCCGAGGATCGGCGGTCACCAGCCGCGACTTGGCCGTCAGGGTGCCGCCCAGCTCGGGCCTGGGAGGGGCAGCGAGGCACCGACATGCGCGGGGCCCCACGAGCGCGTAGAGCCGGGGGCTGGTTGGAGAGGACACGCGAGAGGGCACACGACCCTTCCGAGGCCACATTGTCATAGGAATGTGAGAAGGCATGGGTCGCGAAGCTCAAGACTCAAGGGCACCCCTGATTTGGCAGGATTGCCCTACTAATCGGTCTCGCTTGTAGTCCTGGTCCGAGCGGTGACCTCGGAGTCCCCCACAACCTCACCGCGCGGTCCGTCACCGCAAGAATCTGGGACCTCGGGGGCCCCAATCGGCTGAGGTGTCCCAAGGAACGACCCGAATAACAGAACCGTGCGGCCACCCCGAATCCCCACTGACTCACCACGAAATGTGGTCACCGCACCGCGCTGGGGCCCCCGAATATACCGCCACTCCGCGGGCCTCTCCCGGGGTGAAATTCTTCTTGAGCATCGATTAGCAGATCCCGATCTCCACTGGCGCGGCCTTGGTCCCACGAGCCGACTTTTCCACCCGAATGGGGACGTGTGCCTGTTCCTTCGGCACTCGCGGGGCGCATCCCCACCTGGGAGGGAGATCTCGTGAGGCGGAGATGCCATGGCCCAATCGGGATAAGGATGGGTTGGACGATGCCGTGTTACCGCTACTCCCCCGACCTCTCCCAGGGTGCGCTCTGGCCAGAATTTCGAGGAGAATCCCCAATAGGGCCCCACGATGTCCTCAAGATGCCTTCAAGGAGGCTCCCAGAGCGTGACTGCACGCTGCTACACGTCCCTGATCACGACACATCGCCTGGTGACTGTCTCTGGATGGACTGATGGGGATGCTTGCTCCATGCGAACAAGGAGGCCGCAAATGAGTGGGCTAGCTCCCCGCTATGATAATCAACACGTCGCCAGGCAAACCAGGAACCTCGCACGAGCCGACGTGCGATAGGCAAACTCATGCAGTGAACCTTGGCCTGACAGAGGAAGCGAACGTGGCGCATGCGAAGATTCCGCGAGACGCAAACGGCCAGCAACACAAATGCGGACGTGCCGCATGCGATGAGCTCCTGGTAGAGCTATGCGAAGCGCCTGGCGCTTGGGGAATTCACCCGCGGTGGCTGACTACCTACCAGGTCACTCAAACCCAACCCGAGGACCCAAATTTCGAGTAGGAGGAGTACGGGTTCCGCACGTGTGCATTCGATGTTCCCCTACGCCCCCCCCCCCCCGCACTGAGAATGGTGGACAAATGGTAACTTCGGGTTGGGTTGGGGTGGCTTGGTGGGTGGTGAGTGACGAGTACTCTCAAAGACGAGCAACGGAGAAACATGGGGAGGAACCCTTTCTCTCACGGAGGGCCTCCGCTCCTCCGTGAACTTGCCCCTTTTCTCACAGAGGGGCAACATTGCCACTTTTCTCACAGAGGGGCTCTCCTGGAACGCACAAGGGCGTACTAGTACTAATGATATGCTCCCCTGGGAAGCGTGCGTCGCACCCGTACATATCGCATCATCTTGTAGTTGTAGTGCATCGTTTCTCGAGCGGTACGGCCAGAAAGCGCACGCCACGGTGCATATGCTAGAAGCTTTCTCGGTACGCGCGCCGCCCCCCTGGGGGCGACGCACACATAGTATTAAGTCGGGCGTGTCCTCCTACAGGCGGATGTTGGACAAATAGTCCAAAAGTGCCCCAAACATTCTATTACCCTGGCGACGTACCCAACCCCTGCGCAATGCGGGGCACAAGTAGCCTGGGACACGTTATACAGAGGAAATGACGTGACATGGGCGCATGTAATTCTGCGAGCGGCATTCGTGAGGCTCGAAGCCCCCCAGGATGGCGGGGTCCCGCTCAGATCTTCGTGGAGCCTCACTCCGCTGGACCCGCCAGCAACCCTCGAAAGTGGCGACAATTTCGCAAATCGCAGCCCCCCAGGGACGGCGACATCCCGCTCAGATCTGCACCGTGCCTCAGTCCGCTGGACCCCCACCAGCAGCCCGCGAAAGTGGCGACAATTTCCCAGATCGCAGCCCCCCCAAGGACGGCGAGGTCTCGCTCAGATCCGCGCGGTGCCTCGCTCCGCTGGACCCACCAGCAGCTCTCGAAAGTGACAACAGTTTCGCAGATCGCAGCGCCCCAGGGACGGCGAGATCTCGCTGAGATCCGCGCGGTGCCTCTCCACTGGACCCACCAGCAGCCCTCGAAAGTGGCGACAGTTTCATAAATCGCAGCCCCCCAGGGACGGCGAGGTCTCGCTCAGATCTGCGCGGTGCCTCTCTCCGCTGGACCCACCAGCAGCCCTAAAAAGTGGCGACAGTTTCCCCGGTCGCAGCCCCTCTCCCAGGGACGGCGAGGTCTCGCTCAAATCTGCGCGGTGCCTCATCCCACTGGACCCAATAGCAGCCCTAAAAAAATGGCGACAGTTTCCCAGATCGCAGCCCCCCTAGGGACGGCGAAATCTCGCTCAGATCGGCGCGGTGCCTCTCTCCGCTGGACCCACCAGCAGCCCTCGAAAGTGTTGACATTTTCACAGATCGCAGCCCCCCAGCGACGGCGAAGAGAGGGCAGGAGGAGGGAGGAGGCGGGAGGAAGAGGAGGAGGAGGACGCGACCGCAGTGCTCTATTCAAAACGAATTCCAGCCAAGGAGGGTTGGGAAAAATACAAAAAAATCGTCCCCTGACTATTTTTTGACTAGTTTTGAAGACCGACGTAAACATAAAACGAGTGTGTTGGGGTGACGCCGGCTTTTCCTCCTCCCAGGGCCGCCCGTCGGGCTCGGCGAGGCTGCCCGCCGCCGCGGCGCCCTCGTCGGCGTCGCCGCCCGCGCTCCCGCCGAGGGCTCCGGAGCGGCCGCGCAGGCCGCCGAGGGCTGCGGCGGAGCCGCCGAGCTCTCCGCCGGGGGCCCCGGCGGAGGGCTCCGAGGGCCGCGGCAGGTCGCCGGGGCGCTGCCCGGCGGCGGCCGCGGCGGCGTGCTGCGGGGGCAGGAGGTCGCCGGTGCCCCAGACGCTGCAGGACTCGTCGCTCGCCTGTTCGTGGGACGCACAGAGGCATACGAGCACTAGACGTCTTCCTTGGAGGCGCGCGTGGGACCCGAACATATATTGCATACCCACATTGTAGCATACCTTTCCCCGAGCGGTGTTGCCAGAAAGCGCCCGCCACGACACATCAGCTATCAGATCTCAGATTTGTCGGTGCGCGCGTCGCCCCCCTTGGGGGTGACGAACACATAGTATTAATAACTATGTTGGGGCGACGCCGATGTCGGAGAGAGCGCGTTTCACGGGCGCTTGCCCTGGGAACATTCGGCGGCGCGTTTCGAACCGGGGGGGGCCAGCCCCCCCAACACTCGGCGCCGTCGATCAGAACAAGGGGGACTCCCCTCCCCCCTAAACCCCCCCCCTCCCGAACCCCCCCCCGTCTCCCATGGGGTGGGGGGGGTTCAAGCCCCCCCCCGCCAGCGCTGGCGCCGGCGCTGGCGGCGGTCAGCAGCGCCGACGGCGGGGACGCAGCAACGATGACCAGAGAGGAATCAGGGAGGGGAGGGGGGGTGGGTCCAAACCCCTCCCCACCCGGCGCCGGCGCCAGCGCCGGCGCTGGCGGCGGCCAGCGGCCAGCAGCGCCGACGGCGGAGGGGACGCAACAACGATGGCCAGAGAGGGCCAAGAGGCCGCAGAGGGGAAACACAAAGCGCCATATCGAGCCCTCGCCCCCCATAGGCCACCGAGAAGCCCCTCCAAGACCCCTCTGACGAGACTTGAACGGGCATCCATTAGAACTTTGAGCCAAAGCCGAAACACAGTGGCGGGCAGACCCGAAGGCCACACCACCACCACCACCACACACCACCACACCACCACCACCACCACCACCACCACCACCACCACCAAAACCAGCACCACAACCACAACCACCACAACCCACCACCGCAACCACCACCATCACCACAAACCACTACACCACCACCAACACCAAAATCGCCAGCAGCACCACGACAAACCACAAGAAACCACCACAACCATCACCACAACCTCCACCACAAACCACCACACCACCACCACCACCACCGCCACCACCACAACCAAAATCCACCACCACCACTACCGCCACAAACCACCACACCATCGCCGCCACCACCAGCACCACCACCCACCACCCACCACCACCACCACCACCACCACCAGCAGCACCAGCACCACCACCAACACCATAACCCACCACTACCACCACCACCACCACGACAAACCAACAGGCCACCACCACCATCACCACCCCCACCACCACTATCATCACAAACACCACCATAACCCACCACCACCACCAAAAACCACCACACAACCACCACCACCACAGCCACCACCACCACCACCACAACCACAACAACCCACCACCACCACCATCACTACCACTATTCCAACACATTGTACCACACCAGCACCACCACCACGACCGCCACAACCACCGCCACCACCACAAGCAGGACAACCCACCACCACCACCACACCACCATTACAAACCACAACATCACCACCACCACCACAAACAACCACACAACCACCACCACCACCACCACCACCACCACCACCACCACCACCACCAACAACAACAACAACAACAACAACAACAACAACAACAACAACACCGCAGCCCGCCACGCCACCACCACGACCGCCACAACCACCACCGCACAACTAGAACAACATACCACCGCCACCACCACCACCAATCCACCAAACCAAAAACCACCACAACCGCCACCACCAAAACCACCACCACCACAACAAACCCACCACCACCACAACAACCACCACACTACCACCACCACCACCAAAACCCACCACCACCACCACTACCACCACTACAACCACCACGACAAACCACCACACCACGGCGGCCACTACCGCTACGACCACAAACCACCACACCACCACCGCAACCACCCCCGCCACCACCACCACCACAACCCACCACCACCATCACCACAAACCACCAAACCACCACCAGCACTACCACCACCCACCACCACAACCACCACCGCAACAAGACCACCACACCACCACCACAACAACAGCCACCACACCACCACAACAACCACCAAAACCCACCACCACCACTACCACCACCACAACCACCACGACAAACCACCACACCACCACCGCCACCACCGCCACCACCACCACCCACCACCACCACAACTACCACCACCACCACCACCAGAAACCACCACGCCACCACCACAACACACCACCACCGCCACCACCACCACATAATGCCATCACAACCACCACAATAACCACCACCACCACCAACCACCGTCACCACCACCACCACCACCGCCACCACCGCCACAACCACCACCACCACAACCACCACAGCCCACCACCACCACAATCTCAGAGAGGCCCCAAGAAACGCCCAAGAGGCGCCCAGGAAGCTCCACAAATGCCCTTCAGAGGGCCCCGAGAGAGCCCTCCGACGAGAACCCAGGACGCATCCATTAGCACTCTGACCCAAAACCAAGGCCCGGTGGCGGAGCGTCGTCGTCGTCGTCGTCATCGTCGTCGCCGTCGTCCTCGTCGATTCTCCCCGCCGCCGCCGCCGCTAGCCGCCGCAGGCGCCAGCGCCGCCCCAGAAAAGGAAAACGTCGTCTTCATCGACGCTCCCCGCCGCGGCCGTTTCAGCCCCGCAGCCCGCTCCACACCCGATCTATGGTCGAACTGCGCTTCGCTCCCCAAAGACTCCCAAATAGGGCCAGAACAAATGGAGTCGAAGGATCGCACCTTTCCACCGGTGCGCTTGCGACATCGGGAGGGAACAAGGCGGGCTCTGGATGTCGGCTATGCGGCGCTATCCTCTGCCTCCACATGCTCTGGCCCCATTTCGGAGGTCTGAATGCTGGGCTTCGTGCTGACTCTTTTTGTCACACTCGGGGGCGTCCAAGAGGGGGGCGTCCAAGAGGGGGGGCGCAATTCATGGCCAGCGGCATGCGCGCGGCCCAGGGTGGGGGGGCTGGGGACGCATTGAAATAAAAAGAGGCGCCATGAAATCTGGTCATGGCCCCCGCCATGATATCCGCACCCCTGTAGTCATCACCGCCCTCTTTGCGCCCCCGACACACGAATATCATGATCGAACCTCGTTCCGTTCTATCCCGTTCCGTGCCTCAGCATCGTGGGGCATGAACACACAGCACAGCATCCCCCACCGGGTTTGCCTTGGTCCCACTGCCGAACCTACACCAGAGGGGGATACATATATATATATATATATATATATATATAATCTACTAAACTTAGGCGTACGTGTACACATACAATCATATATACTTCCACCTGTGAAGCAACACCAGAACACACATATACATATATGTATATGTGCGCTTAGATGTTTAGGATATACAGGTGTGCATATGTAGGGACAGGTACACACATTGTATACATACGAGCGCTCACACACGTGCATACACATATGATATGTAAACGCATATGTGCGTGCATCCGCTTCAGAAGCACGCGGCCGCCTCACGCGCGCTGAGGTTCTGACATATGCCAGAGCGCTGCCAGACGCTACCACGACACAGTGGGTTCGTGTCACGGAGCCTCGTGGCGTTAGCGCGTGCCTGCATTACGCAACTGCGCAAAATGTTCTGAACGTCTCCTCCCACATGCTGCGCTCACGCGTCATCCAGCGCTTCGTCTCTCCCGTCCTGTCCGCTACATTCTCCCGTAGCTCTTCATTGCCGCTTCTTCTCGTTCCACGCTCCCCGTGCCTGCCTTGAGGACGGCATGCTGTGATCCTCTCGGCGTAGATGCTTTTCGCCCGGATTGGTTTTTGCCTGGTTGTTTTCGCTCGGGTTGGCTTTCGCCGGGTTGGATTTCGCCCGGGTTGGCTTTCGCCCGGGTTGGTGTTTCGCCCGGGTTGGCTTTCGCCCGGCTGGCTTTCGCCCGACTTGGTTTTCGCCCGCCTTTGCTTTCGACTGGGTTGGCTTTCGGCCTGGTTGGCTTTCGCCCGGGTTGGTGTTTCGTCCGGGATGGTTTCGCTTGGGTTCTTTTCGCCCTCCTATTCCTCCTCTCCTCCTCCCGACCCGCCCCGCCCGTTAGGGTCCGCCCGCCCGACCCGACCCGCCCGTTAGGGCTCACGCTTGTACACTCGAGCGCGCCCCACACTTTAGTGTCCCGCCCGCCCGACCCCGCCCGTCAAGGTCCGCCCGACCCGACCCGACCCGTCCGACCCGTTAGGGTCCCGCCTGCCCGATCCGACCCACCCGTCAGGATTCACGCGTGCTCGCTCCGGCGCGCCCCACACTTTAGTCTCCCGCCCGCCCGACCCGACCCGCCCGTCAGGGTCCGCCCGACCCGACCCGACCCGTCCGGCCCGTTAGGGTCCGCCCGCCCGACCCAACCCGCCCTTTAGGGTTCACGTGTGCTCGCTCGAGCGCGCCCCACACTTTTTTAGTGTCCCGCCCGCCCGACCCGACCCCGCCCGTCAAGGTCCGCCCGACCCGACCCGACCCGTCCCGCCCGTTGGGGTCCGCCTGCCCGATCCGACCCACCCGTCAGGATTCACGCGTGCTCGCTCCGGCGCGCCCCACACTTTAGCCTCCCGCCCGCCCTACCCGCCCGTCAGGGTCCGCCCGACCCGACCCGACCCGTCTGGCCCGTTAGGGTCCGCCCGCCCGACCCAACCCGCCCTTCAGGGTTCACGTGTGCTCGCTCCGGCGCGCCCCACACTTCAGTGTCCCGCCTGCCCGACCCGACCCGCCCGTTAGGATCCGCCCGACCCGAGCCGGCCGTCCCTCCCGTTGGGGTCCGCCTGCCCGACCCGACCCGCCCGTTAGAGTTCACACGTTCTCACTCTGGCGTGCCTCACACTTCAGTGTCCCTCCTGCCCGACCCGACCCGCCCGTTAGGATCCGCCCGACCCGACCCGACCTGTCCCGCCCGTCAGGGTCCGCCGCCCGACCCAACCCGCCCCGTAAGTGTCACGCGTGCTCACTCCGGCGCGCCCCACACTTTAGTGTCCCGGCTGCCCGACCCGACCCGCCCGTTAGGATCCGCCCGACCCGACCCGACCCGTCCCGCCCGCCCGTCAGGGTCCGCCCGACCCGACCCGACCCACCCGTTAGAGTTCACGCGTGCTCGCTCTGTCGTGCCTCACACATTAGTGTCCCGCCCGCCCGACCCGACCCGCCAGTCCAGTTAGGGTCCGCCCGACCCGACCCCATCCGTCCCGCCCGTTGGGGTCCGCCCGCCCGACAATCCACGACCTCCCTGGCGCTCCCCCCTGTGCCCACGCCCCACTGCAGCAAGGAACTCCTCGCCCAAGCGCCCGGAGACAGTGCGTCTGGAGGCACGAGGAGAACATGGCGCCGATGCAAGCGGGCGCCGCTGGGCGACATTGCGTTGTAAAGTGAGACGGCCCGCGGACGCTCCCTAGCAGCTTCTGCTCCTCCCTCTGCAGGTGACTTCCAATACCTCCATACTCGCCTCCTCCCCCTCGCAAGATTTGGCTTTGAGCCCGCCGCCACGGTTCAACAGAACAGCGTCGTCAACGCTCCCATGCCCAGTGGCAGCGGATGTCTCATCGCACGAGCACCCAGAGACATGTACGGAGACACGAAGCGGTACGACAGGACTGATCTGGGGGCGTCTGGGAAGCTCCTTCGGTTGTTTGAAACGCCTCGTGTGCCCGGGAAGCCGTCTTAGGGGCGACTCGACACCGTCGTGGGCTGTCTTGACAGCTGTTTGGTCGCTCTCCGAAGCGATCTGGGGATCCGAAGAGCAGGCCCGGCCCCCGGGTCTCACATGTGCGGCTGTGGTTCCAGCCAAGGGGTCCCCGGACCCGCCCCCCCGCGATACCTACGAATAACCGTCGATCGGAAGAAATGGGAAGGCGCTGGAAGTATACTGGGCTTCTGCCCAGTCTTCTGAAGAGGAGGGAAGATGGAAAAGAACTCGAAGATTGAGTAGGAAGGCGGCAAAAAAAAGAGGGACACATTGGGAAAAGAGACAACGTGGGAATTCACTGTTTTTTCAGGTGGGGGCCGCCTTTGATCAAGTTAGGCGGAAAGCGGGGCGTAGGAGGAAGGGGACAAGGAGCGATGCCCAAGACAAGTAGGAAGCCCAAGCAGAGAAAGGATGAAACCCAAGAGGAGGAAAGATGCGGAACGGGAGCTGACGGAAGCCCAAGAAGAGGGAAGGAGGAGAAAAGAGGTAACGAAGAGCAAGGAAGGGAGGAGGAAAAGACTTCGTGGACACCTTTACCGGTCTCTTGTGATGACTCTTGGAGGCTTCTCGGAAGCAGTTTTAAGCCTTTGGGGGCCTCTTCGGAGCCTCCTTGGGCTCTTCTTTGAGCCTCTTGGGAGTCTCTTGGCGCGTGTTTGGGCCTCTTCGAAGCATCTTGGGGGCCTGTTGGCGGCCTCGGGGGTCATCTTGGGGCGGAGGACTCGGAACACCAGCTCGAGCTCCCCCTCTTACGTCCCTCGTGGGCTTTCGTCGGGGGCTTCTTGGGCCGTCTTGGGGCCTTCTTGAGCGATCTGGGGGCCCTGTCGGGCCTCCTGGACGCTCTCTTAGGGGTTCCTGGAAGCGCATTTGGCTGTCTTAAGCCTGGAAGCAAATATGTTGCACCAAATCTACTGCACCACCCCCTTGTTGCTGGACCCCCTTGGGGGTCCACCCGAGTATCACCATCATGACCTTCCGCTCCTCTGCTAGAATCGCGTCCCCCACGCCGCCGTGCGCCGCCGATGGGCTCCCACCCCGACCCGAGCAGCAGGGAGGCCCTGAGGCCCTGGCCTGGATCATCCTGGGCCCAGGATCAGTGTACACAGGTCTCCGACGATGTTGTCAGAGGCCTCCCAGGTGGGGTCGGAGTAGGTGGGGCCGAGGGATCGCGCCGCACCACCAATGAATCGCCGATGTGTCGGCGATGCATCGGCGGCGTCGGCAGCGGGGGACACGGGCTCCACATCGAGCCGCATCGCCGACGCATCGCCGATACATCGGCGATGCGGCGCGACCCTCCGACCCCATCTATGCTCGGACCTGCACGGTTTCCCCCGGGGCCGTATGCGACCCGAGGAGGAGGAGGAGGAGGAGGAGGAGGAGGATGGAGGAGGAGGAGGAGGAG